>JAQFVV010012518.1:2120513-2720513 GCA_028023455.1 Epiperipatus broadwayi | reverse complement strand
ACCAACTGAAAAGGCAGTACAACAATTAAAGACCATGCTGAACAAAATTTCCTATAGAGGTATTAGCAAATCTTTGATAGATGTTATGTTTTTCAGCACTTCACTCTTTGTGCATTTACTAAAAGGATGCCAGCTGAAATGCTAATGTATCAAAAGTTTCGTACACAAATTTTCATGTTAATGCTTAATAAGAACATGACAAAAGAAGATCATTTTGACAGTGAGAAATTTAAAGTTGGCGAGACTATATGGATATATGAGATATTTTGAAGAAAAAAAAGTGACTTACCAGAGTGGTATTAAAGGTTATATCAGAACAAGATTAATTCACTTGGCTAATGGAAATTAAATAAAAAGACATGTTTTTATCATTTGGGAGATTATCAGAGTGAATCATTAGAGCCATTACACATCGATAGAAAAACCTAGTTTGACAAAGTGAGCATTCTGATAAAAAAAAGATGAGTGTACAGATTCATCACTAGAGTTGCAGATATAGAGTCAACAAATAATCAGACAAATGAAATGAATCTAGCTTAAATAAATAATCAGTCTGATGAGTCAGCAGATGTACCATAGTAGATCCATCATCTTTAAAACAATTTCAATAAGAGAAAAATAAGATTATATAAGAGCTAGTCGACAACCCCAAAGGCTGCAAAATTAAATTTGCGACTAAACAAATAAATTTCTAGAGTGAGGGGAGGAATTGAATTGCCTGTGAAAGTTATAAGACAGTGTGAGTGGGTATGTATATATGTAACTACTTATTTCATTATAAATAAAATTTCTATATTTAATGTAATTACAGTCAGATAACATATGAATACATTTATCCCTAATTAATTACACTCTAAAAAATTTACATGTGATAAGCATGCACTGGGCATAATAAAATTAATGTATGCTAAAATATTCAAATTAATGCAGAAACTGGACATATTTGAACTATATATAATCTAGTAAAGTTGTCAATGTATAAAGATAGTGCATGTAATTATGGAAAATATTTGTAAATCATGCATCACTTGAATATAAGTGTACAATTAGAGATCTTATTTTTTAAGAATATTAAATGTTTTAATTTTCATCTATTTATATATATTAGTTTGTTAAGAGTGAATAAACTGTTAAGTTTATTTGTGTTTGATGTTTGCTTTCTTATAAATGAATCAATGCTAACTGGTTGCTATTATAAATAATACCATCGAGAATACAGCAAATAGTATTCTTTATAAAAAAAATTTAACAAAAAACCAGGCGCATGTTTATGTATGCAAAAATACAGTAAATGTTTTTGAAAAATTTTCTTGTTAGACTTTATTTTGTTAATGCTAACTATCAGTTATTAAATTAAAAGATTGATGTTATGGTGAATGAAAATAAAATTGGTATTATATAAATTAATGATATGAAAGAAATATATAAAAATAACTTTAGATAAGATCATAGTTTATATTAAATAGCTTATCAATGAACAGGTTTTACTTATTTAAGTTATGATTATAAAACAAAAATATAAAGCAAAGATTAAAAGTAACAAAATAATAAAGACATATATGACTTGAGAATGACAAAATAGAAAAAGAAAAATATTGATGATACTATTGTAAAAATAAATGGAGATGGGCTGGGCATATATCAGGAAATATTTTAGAAAAAGATTTTGTCTAAGATAAAAGAGGATCAAAGTCATTGTTGAAAAGATCATAAATTAATGGATATCTGTGCTCTGTGATAGAAGGTTAGGTTAAATGAACAATTAGAATGAAATTTAAAAAAAAAACATTAACAACATCAAGTATAGGAAAAAAAAATAAAACTTTAATAAAAATTAGGAACATTTACAAGTCAAATATTTATATATATTAATATTAAACTTAACAGTTTCAAACTAAGCATTTATATACATGAAAACAAGTATTCTTTCTTTAAAATATATACATTTTTCTAGTTATATCAAAATAATTATTCATTTATCAAAATTATTATTACTATTATAATAAATTGGCGGTGCACCAAATTGGCATAAATAACTTCTCTGATTCCAGTGTTAAAAGAAATATACAAAAATAACAGATTGTATAAACTTATCAGATTCTTGGTTTTATAGCATATATATATATGATTGTTTGTGAATTTATTCACATTTAAAAAACAAGTTGTATATACAATATATAAATATAAAACAATCATCTCTATTCAAATTTCTAACTCACCTGATAAAAATAGGTTGATAACAAAATATATGTGCAGTAAAAGAGGCGTGTCTGAAATAGATTTGATCTAATTGGGATTTTGCTATAAAACCATACATCTGATTGGTTATAAATAAGTCTTGTGCAGTATCTAATTATTATGTATATATATATATATACTCACTTTTTGATGACTACAGGGAGCAACACTCAGTATCTTCAAACATGAGAATGAACAGATCAACTTTGTATGTGGATGTGTTCCAAGAAGATCAGCATCGCTATACTGGAACTAAAATGCTTAAATATGCTTCATTTTTAGTTTTTAATTAATCTAACCAAATACAGATATTTATTGTTATTAAGTAGAATGTAAGTGACGCTTTAATAACTTATAGCTAAGATAATGAATTTGATCTGAGACTTTAGAGTTTTTAGTGTGGGGATTCTGTTGACAATCAAACAAAGAAAAGAATCGATAAAAAGAATAGAAGATTGACTAGATTTTTACTTTCTAAAACATATAAACTAGCTCACTAAAAGTGGAAGCAGTATAAAAGAAATTAGCAGTCCTTAATGTAGATATTTTATGCTAATATTGATAAATATAATAAAACAAATGCTTACCAAAGCATAAAAAGTAATGTATACCAACCGATTCATTTGGAAATGGGTGCACCATTCGAATGTACTCATCCTCTTAATCTTATTACAATCAAAATCTAACTTCTTTCATTGATTTCAAAATAACATTAAAAAGACTTTTTCCTTTAAAGTAACAAAAGGCCCCCCCAATCGAGGGAGCTAAAATTTCCATTTTTTAACATAAAATAATTGCATGCAGTCTGCAGTTATTTGTAAAGCATATGCATATATAGTTGATTAAAAGAAAAGATGCAAAAAAAATTATGCAGAAATGATAAAATAATATGAAGAAGAACATTGCTTGTATATTCCATAAATTATAATATAAAAGGAATGGTTTATCTTAAAGATTACTATTACATTTAAGTTAATGATAATATTGAGATCTATATTGTTGAAAACGTTATTCTACATTTGCCATGAAAATTTGAGCAAAAAAAACAACAAATTAAACTATTGTATTTGCATTAAAATGAATCTGAATATATCAAATTTAAAAGAAGAAAATGTAACACTTTGAAATACTAAATATATAGGTTTGATATTATAGTAAGATATACTGGGGGAGGAAGACAATATAAATCACATTGGATGATTTGTTCAGAGACTGTGAAATTGAAATACAGGAATCAGCAAGTAGTAGTAAGTGATATTAAATGAAAGAAAGCATTTTCTATATGCAAAAATGTATGTTATGGAAATGTATAAATTAATTTGCTGTATAACAAATGATATATAGCTTAAAATGATAAAAAAAATGAACAATTGTAATGGAAATAAACAAAACAAAAAAGATTTAAAAAGTTCAGCTTTAAAATGGCATAGTCAATTTATAAGACTAAGATTACAAGCAGAATAAATAAGATTTGAATAGAAAATAGACCAAACAGCTTAAGAGTAGGAGCAGCACAGACAAAGATTCTGTGACCGAAGGGGGGAGGGGATATCAACAGTAATCTCTTCAATTATTATATTAATAATAATACTTCAAGAAATTGTAATTACAGATAGAAATATCTATCAATATTTTTTTTTTTTTAAAATGGACAAATTGGTAAATAGTTTTCAAAACATTATAAATGTTTTAATCATTTATACTGTATTTTAAATTAAGTAAATTTTATAGATGTTAGAAGATGTTGTAGTCTAAGACTTCATTCACAATTGTTTCAGTGCTTACTAGTTAATAAAAATTTCAGCTCTATTTACAACAAAGATTATCATTAGTATAACACAACCTTAATTATAAAATTAGATTATTTTTGATGAGTGAGAGACCATTTTAAAAGATAAAAGCAATCTAAATGGTCCTATGGTGATTATATCATTTAAAATATAAGAGCTTGAAGTACTTTTTGTTTCAATTGTTCGTACTCATTCTATCTAAATTAAGAGAATGTTGTAGATGTTGAAAGAAGAATGCAAATGAAAAGTTATTTTTCTTGACATGATATTTATTCAGATTCTTCCATTTTCTCATCATCTTCCACTTCTTTTGAAATTGTTCTAATTGTCGTTAACTCTGTTCTCACAGGTATTTCTTCCATACTATCTTCCAAAATATGGTAATCTTGCATTGACTTAAGATTAACAGTTTCTTCTTTCAACTGCATATTCCAGAAAGAGATGATAGGTGAAGTACTATACCGACAATATTTGTAGCAGAGAAATATTCCTCCTATGATCATTATCAAAAGGACAATTAAACAAACTCCAAGGATTGTTCCAAGATGTTGTTTTTCTTCATAAGCAGGGATATGGGGTTGAATATCTAAAATATATATAAAAAATACTTTTAAATAAACACAAAAACTTATAAGTAAAGTTTAAAAGAGAAGTTATAAATAATAATAATAATAATAATAATAATAATAAAATACTTTTGTAAGTTTTCAATTAAATGAGCAAAATAATAATTTACATTAGAATTACTAACAAATATTTCATTAAACACAAAATAAAAAACTTCTATTAACTAGTAGAGCCATTTTGATGTCAGTAATGTAAGCACTGACTAGTCAAAAGTTGAAAAATAAATCATGTAAAAGTATGTATGCAGTTAGTTTACAACTGAAATCTCAAAAATGTATAGTTTTTGAATTAAGTTCAGATTTAAATAGTTACAATATTGGTTTGGGTTCAAAACCTTAGAGTATTAAAGTTTTCAACTACATATAAGAATAGAAATAAATTGATTAGTATATGAATAAATGTAATAGAGCATTGTTTCTTGCCTTCCTGTAGAACTTTTCACTGAAATTGGCTGTTTTCCTAGTATTGTCTGACTTCATCAGTGCTTACACTGATGTTATCAAGTGAATAAAGGCCAGTTGAATGGTCAGCGAAAAATAACTAGAAAAAATAAACTGTTTATTGATATAAACTGCATTTATAAACAATGATTTGATTGAAAGAAATTTGGAAAACATAAATAATTCTAATCAATAGTGATTCAGTTGTATAAATATTTAATATTTTTCAGAAAATTTAAAAATTTGCTGAAAATCTGCAACAAAATTTTAAGAACTTCTTTCAAGCATTCTTATGTAAAACCTAATGATAAAAATTCTTGAGTGCATTGTTTTAGTTATTTTATTTCACTGGATTTATGGCGTATATATCTTTAATTATATTAATCTTTTCAGATTTTTCATCAGCAGAAATAATGATTTTTTCATTCTATCATGAAGACATTATTATAATGTGAAAAAAACTTGTAGTTAGAACCAGTTCATTTCAAACATTGCCAAAAAACTTTTCAATTAATTAAGTCAAATATTGTAATCAAAACAATATAAAAAGCATACCTTTGTCAGTATACTTTTTATGCATTTTCCTGACAACTGCAGTGCTTCTTTGTTGTCTAAAATTATCCTGAGTCATTGCTATTTATTCATCTATAACTTTTGTATATACAATTTGTATTTATTATATTTATGAATATATTTTATATATTACAGATCTGAGGAAGACTGTTGAACAGTCAAAACCATAAACCATTCATTCTCAAGTAGAAAAAATAAAGTGTTGCATTATATAAAATGCATAAAGAAGTGATTTCATTATTATTATATATTTGTAATAATATTCTATAATTACAGCAATTTTTTCTATCTTCTTTACAAATTGGAACAATAGACTTGTAAAACTGTTTACCATAATTTCATGAATCCATGTATTCCTAAAAATTTTCTACCATTTTAAAGCAACTTCACTATGTAGAAATCTGCAGCTTTCCATTTTAAGATTGCAAAATACTTTTAACTTCATTAAAGTGGACATCTTTGTCCAAATCTAAAGAATAGGTAAAAATGAGTAAATTACTAAAAGAATTAAACTGAATTCGTATATCATTATTAATGATCCATCTATCTATTTGAAATATCATCATTGCCATAGATATATATATATATATAAAAGGAATCAACTGGTAGAATAATATTTTTCAGGTTCATATGTTCCTTTTAATGTTTTAAGAAAAGTTCTAACATGAGGATAAACAAATAACCATATCTCTGCACTTTTATTCCAATAATTATTCTTAAGCCTTGTAAGTCATGAACTTCAAATCTCCATATTCATTTTGCTATTATACTACCAAATTTCTTTCTAATCAAATTACTTATAAAACAAACACTATCAGAGAACCTGTCAAGATTTTTCCTTTTAATGAATTCATGAATAGATTTACAATTATTTTATTTCAGCAACACACTCCTTAAAAAAATTCCATGCTTCAATATCATATATTTAAAAATCTGAACTGATAATTTTAATATTTAATAGCTAATGAGATTTAACATGGGCATCAGTGCTATTAAAGAATAAATATCAAAGTTCCCACAAATATATTTAGAATAGGATCTACTTTTTAATACACTTATCATTTTAACTTTAGATAGAACTATTCACTAGTGTAATATTGACTTCTTTTGCATTCTGACTCTTAACTGTAGTAATCTATAAATTGCCTTTGCTTTGAATTTGGATATAGCTATTTTTTTCCTAAACAATATTTTCATGTTGACACATGTTCTGCGAAAAAATTCAATAATAGCAAACTCCCCAAGTTTACAAATGATATGAGTTCATAATCAAGTTCTTTATGATAGAGTAAATTTGAGTAAATATGGCCACTGATGAATACAATATAATAGAGACTTCTGACATTAACCAATTAATTACAAAACAGTTAAAGTAATTTGTTGGAACTTTCCTTTAAATATCTATCTTCAATACTTATATAATTTAGTTTTTATTAATGTTTATAAAATAAAATTGCTTCTAAAATTTTGCTGACTCAGATGTATACCCAAAATAAAATCTGTTCCTGTTATAAATTTATTTTTTAAAACAAAATGTATTTGATTTAAAAAGAAAAGATGAAACAAAAAGTTCTTTTTTACCAGCAAAGAATCTCCATGTAAAAAAAAATTAAATATATTGAGTTAAAAAAAAAGGTTATAAGTCAATCTGAAAGTTAGTGAGAGATATTTATTGAACATTCAATATGATATCAACTTGTTTTTTCATAACTAAATGTTAAATATTTTGGGGAAAAGAGAGGCATTAATTAGTACTCCATTTTTATGAAGTGGTGATTTTAGCTTTTGGGCTGTGGATTAAAATAACAGATTTTAATTGAGTTGTGACACAAAAAGATTAATAAAATCGGATTTATTATTTATTGTTTTTTATGTATACACAAAGTTAGGCCGAGATAACAAACTTATAATAAACAATACAATTATCAGTAGTGATAGTTTGCTACTATTTGCCACATCCTAAACACTTTCTGAATAATTAAAACACCACAAACTTTAATATATAATGAATATTAATAAAATTGGAAAGAGTTTTATTAAAATTCATAATTCACTCCTATCTTTAGAATCACTTGTATAAGCGAGAAATAATCAATGGGGATGATAATGTCAAACAGATCTGTCGACTAAATCCTGCTTATTAGCTTGCAGCATTAAAGAGAAATAGAATGTACCTATCCTTCCAATTGCCATCTCTATACTACTGTTATACTACTATTCAAGCTAATGGTTTGAAATTTTGAGCATCCAAAACTTTTGAAATATAGCTGATTTGCTCATACAACTATAAAGGGTCTGATATCATATGAGTTACTATATATTTTAATGATGTAAAATACATCAAGAAACAACATTCTCAAAAGATAATCAATATATCATTACCTTGGTCATAGTAATCCATCATTTGCTCTGATTTCTGCTTATTAACAGAAAAGCAATATGAAGTGAAATAAAATGAAAACATGCCTGGTCCTCTGTTCAAGAGACAGAAGAGAGAGCTAATAATTATTATCAAACATTAGAAAGTGATGACATTTTTCATTCACTTACTAAAATTGATGTGATCTTTAAATAAGTCATGGATACCAATTAAATCTATGACAGCAATGGGTGATGGTAGCAATTCCAACTGAGGAAAGCAAAAAAAATCAGTTTTGTCAAATAAATGGAGTTATAGTGCTCAATCTGCAAGCAATTAACATAGAGTAAATAATGAAGAATCATTACTGGTCAATGCAGTTAAAGTGAGTCTGAGTAGTGGTTAAAAACAAAAATTAAATATGATCGATTGTCATTTTTTAAAAGAATGAGTAGCCACAATACTAAGAGTTCTCAGATGTTAAATAGACAAAAACTAATACAGAGATTCATTATGCATTACTACAAAGGGTCTTCAATGAGTTAGGGATGATAAACTCAATGTTTATTGAATATAATATTTATATCAATTGAATATGAACTCATATGTCTGGCTATAAACCACACAAACCTGGCATCCACTGATTATTCTGGCTTGCGTTGGGTGGCGCTACTATATGAAGAGGTTCGCCTCTGGTTCCTTCAATTTTTTTCCTTCATTCCGTATTTTCATTCACGATTATACATATACAGTATGTATCAAAATAAAAATAAGTATGTATAAATAAAACACTCTCACTCTTAAATAACTAATGAATAATGATAGATCTTAATTTTAATATCAATTGGACATACATTTACAATAAATTTGCATACTGTACTTAAAAATGTATTTTTTAATCTGAACTATATCTTTATAAACAAATAAAAACTTTATTTCATAGTAACTTTTTAATAACTTAACAGTTGAAGTTTATCTTGTGATAAGTTGCTAATACAATCTTCTTTATTTATAACAATTATATTAAATGTCCAATAAAATCAAAGGAAAGGTATTTCAAAGTTAGTGAAAAATTTATTATTATTATTATTTCTCTTGCTTTTTGGAAGCAAAAAAAAAATGAAAATCCATATTTAAAGAGTAGTAGTTGGATAATTTTTTTGTTGTTGCTGAAAATGATAAATTAAAGAACTTAAAGGAATAATATTTACTCAAATCAGTCAGGCTACATATTAATTTACTTTCTACAGTGAGAAGGAGCAATTAAATACTAAGAATAATAAAAAATATTTTTATGCTTTATTAATGATTTCATAATGTACTTTTTATTCATTACTTAAAAATTTCAATAAATTATATTGATTTACAATTTTCTATATAAATATAACACTTAAACACTTTTATCTCCGAAACTGTAATATAAGTAAAAGATGCAAATAACATATTGAGAGCAAAGCTTTATTAATGCAGACAATTGTGAAACTGAGCAAACTTTGTCTATGAATGAATCCAATCGAAAGCAAATTCAACACTTTATAATTGTCTGCACTAATAAAACTTTGCTCTCAATTTTCTATATAATAAAATAAAGCTTTTCTATGTATATATTTATACACTCATATTAGTCCTTTATGTTCAATTTATTGTGTTTTTAGGAACCTTATGTATATTCTTACATGATGGATCACTAATAGTGATTTGGGGTATGTTAACTCTTGCTGTCAAGAATTAAATACAAAAGTTTCAGTCAGTTAATCCCATTATAAATTTGTATTAGAATTTCATGCCCGATTATGAAAAGTGTGTTTTTCTTGCTTTTAAATAGTTAATGTTAATTATGAATGCTTCTTACATTTAGTGCGTTTTATCTGGTGGCAAATATGGTATTATTATATATTCTGATAATTTGAAAACAATAAAGTCTATTTTTTTTTTATTTACATTATCTTCAGTTGCTTGGAGCATCAAATGATATTTCAAGTGGCAGCTACAGCAAAACAGTTTCATTCAATTTGTCTGAGTAATAATCCCCTCTCCCCCTACTGAATCAGTTACTCTTACTATAGGATAGAGTATCAAATATATTTATTTACTAAAATTACTTCACATTTAAGTCTATTCACATGTTCGCTTTTTAAGATCATAAAATGGAATTTTTTAACAGCAAATGTTGAAAATATCACACGATAAAATAAATTGTTCTATTTTTTCATGTATTTTTTCTTTTATTTAATAAATCATTTATTTTTAGAAAATAAAATACTTTAAATGTCAACTTCAAAAGAAAAATAATTATTGGCATACAATGTGAGAATTTGATGAAAAATAAACAGTAACATATGAATCATATAGGTATTTCCTAATTATTTCACTTCGTAGGTATTTAAAATAAATTATTTCCTGAACGTTTTAATGCAATCTAAATTACATTCTTATGAAAGAATTACTTGGAAGTGTATTTTTTTACTCTAAAAAAATGTTAATAAACAGTATATTTTATATATTAATAACGATGAAAATAGGCTTGAAAAATTAATTTAAGATAAAAGGAAATAGATGCAAGAAATAATTTAAAACCATTTAATTACTGTAACCTTGATCTATTTCCTCTAAATTATTTTAAATTTTAATTATGTGAAATTATTTATAAGTAAGTTTCAGTAATTAACCTTTTCCCCTTTAAATGCATTATTTTACCTATATAATTTTAAAACTTAGTTGAACAAGAGAAACATTCTTTTGTAATTTTACATATACAATATATCAACATTAATAAATTACCACATACGCAAATAAATTTTAAACAATTCATACATAGTAATCCCCCCCTCCCCCCATTATCTCTGACATTTAGTTCCAATCTATGTTAGAGAGACTGAAATGCACAGATGATAATATCCATTTTCAATATGTACATATGTAAACAGATCTGTGTATGCACACACAAATCTTAAAAATTTGTAAAATATACACTTGTATAGATGAATTCACTGCTATGGATAACTGTATACTTAATTTCAAAAGCATTTATCCATCAGTCCTCTCTCTCTATTTTTCTGCTATACTTTTAGATCTATCAACTTTAGATATCATTACATCTTTAAATTAAAGTTATATGACAATAAATAGTGAAAGACTTTTGATAAGTTCAATCCCCTTAGCTGTAACTTATATAGAAAATATAATCTTTATAGTCCACTCAAAATATGAATAGGTTTAGCCTAATAAGAATCCTGCCTCCCAAATATAAAACAGAAGGGTCTATGAAAGGTGACTTAAAAAGGCTGTCCTTAATTACCTCTGATTAAAACACTGAGCATAATGATGATTTGTTGTAACTACTTACTCAATAAATTTAAAATTTTATAAATAATACAAATAGTATAATTTTATTTCAGTTTTGCTAACTGTCCTATAAACATTATTAAAATAAGATCTATAAAAAGAAATTATTTCAAGTTCAATATTAGGAAGAAAACCATAAACTCGATCTAATCTATACTTGATCAATACAAGGATTATTTATTTTTCCAGTACAAGTTCTTAAAAATCAAATATTTTTCATTTATTTGAAGTATCATTCTGTTTTAAATAAAGGAATAGGAAGAATTAGAAAAGATTAATTGTGATATGGAAAATGAGTTCTGATATAAATAAAAAGAAAAAATAGCACTGATTATTGTCATTTATTTTAAAGATAAAAATGGTGGTGAAGAATTTGCTATTAATAAGTAAGAGAAGACAGAATTTTTGATTCTAATTTTGATAAATTACTTCAACCTGAATTTAAGATTTCAGACAAATTAAAATTACAAATTATAAACTCCGATTTGTAATCGGTTATTTAAGAAAATAGCAGGATATTGTGAGATATTCAAAGACAAAGTGATAGCAATCACTCTAGTTTAAAAATTTGATGAAGCAATAATTGGAGCCCATGATGATAACGAATTCTATATAATTATATATAGATATGGAAAACTCAAGACTTGATTGATTTTATTTTGTATAATAACAGTATTCTTCAAGATAGAATAGTAGTAGTTAATACTGATAGTGATCATAGATTTCGTATTACAATGGAAAGCGTTAGTTATTGAAAATGAATTCTTCTCATAATTTATAATGAAATGATAATATTAATATTGCTTCATACACAGAGAAAACATTGACAAATCAAATATAACCGTAACACATTTTCAATTTGAGCAGGTATGGGCAATTGTTTTGGCTCAGGGGCCTAGAGGTTGGTGGAGGGCCACATCGGGGGACACTTTGTGGAAGCGAAGGTTAGCGGAGGGCCGCACTTTTTTTCCATGACACAATAAACACACTGATTTATTCCCTGTATTATCAAAGAAATATTAGTCCATTCTTCATTAAACACATGACATTCATCACCGATTTTACATTTTTTCAGAGGGTTCATGGTTTCACTAAAGTTGGAAATGTATATATTTGCTAATGCAAAGACAAAATTGAAATTAACCAGATCAACTGGAAAAGCATTGCACATCGTATCTACAATGCGCATGGGTATTGACATGGCCATCCTAGTGGAAAATATGAGATGAATCTTCGGTCACGCACAGGAAGGAAATTTCAGTTCAAGACGGATTTTTCTGATTATCTTGGCGGGCCACATAAAAACTCTTAGCAGGTCGCATGTGGTCCTCGGGCTGCTATTTTCCCATCCCTGAATTAGAGCAATCTCGGCAAAGATAACAGATATTTGAAAATAACCACAAATTATCACATGATCACCATCTCTATACTAGCACATAATTGTTGTAAACAAAGGCAAAACTCTCCATACAGTAGTGCCACCCTGTGCCAAACAGAGTAATCAATAGATGCCAGAAGGCTTATGCATAAAATCCCTATCTAGTGCCTACTCGTCCAATATCCCCAGACTAGTTTCTGGCTTGTGGCCATCATCAGTGAGGAGCCTTGAATCTGAGAGCACTGCACCTAGATCTTAGGATTTAATGCAACCCTCCAGCAGCCACCTTTTAACTCTATTTTACTACAAAACTATGAGAATGAAATTGAAAACACAATAATATTTTCAATCTAAGATTAATAGCTTATATAGTCATATGGGTCTGAACTCAATTCAGCACCCATACATTTTGGTGTCTTTGGCTCTTAAACAACCATAGCCACCACTATCCTATTAGGCAGGATTGGTGTTAAACCACTAAACATCACATGATCACCATCTCTATACTAGCACATAATTGTTGTAAACAAAGGCCAAACTCTCCATACAGTAGTGCCACCCTGTGTGAGGTACAGTGCTCTCAGATCCAAGGCTCCTCACTGATGATGGCCACAAGCCAGAAACTAGTCTGGGGATATTGGATGAGTAGGCACTAGATAGGGATTTTATGCACAAGCCTTCTGGCATCTATTGATTACTCTGTTTGGCACAGGATGGCACTACTGTATGGAGAGTTTTGCTTTTGTTTACAACAATTATATGCTAGTATAGAGATGGTGATCATGTGATGTTTAGTGGTTTAACACCAATCCTGCCTAATAGGATAGTGGTGGCTATGGTTGTTTAAGAGCCAAAGACACCAAAATGTATGGGTGCTGAATTGAGTTCAGACCCATATGACTATATAAGCTATTGAGCTTAGATTGAAAATATTATTGGGTTTTCAAATTTCATTCTCATAGTTTTGTAGTAAAGTAGAGTTAAAAGTGGCTGCTGGAGGGTTGCATTAGATCCTAAGATCTAGGTGCAGCACTCTCAGATCCAAGGCTCCTCACTGATGATGGCCACAAGCCAGAAACTAGTCTGGGGATATTGGATGAGTAGGCACTAGATAGGGATTTTAGGCACAAGCCTTCTGGCATCCATTGATTACTCTGTTTGGCACAGGGTGGCACTACTGTATGGAGAGTTTTGCCTTTGTTTATATTTGAAAATACAAATAAAAATTGAAAATATGAAATTATATATTTAAGCATGCATGTCCCAAAATGCATTTGACTGAACATTATTAGATTTTTATCATTAGTGAATTTGTATTATTAATGAAACATGCTTTTTTAATTTTGTTTTCTGTCATTTGAGATATAGTTTACTTTTATATAGTGAATATATTACTGCAAGATTATATTTTTTTCCATTTGTGTTCAAATTAATATTAAAAACTGACTATGCAAGACTGATAAATCATTTATGTATATAATAAAATTAAAAAGAAATTAATGTCAAATAATGAATTTTTTTTAAAATTTATTTATAAAATCAAAATCTTCAGTTTAAACTTATGCACCATTTTAAAAGTAGTCTATTTAAATATTTACCTTAAAAAAGCTCAAGAATGTAGAGGTCTCTGCAGTTTGCATGCATGGAACATTTTGACAATAGAAATGATTGTAGAATTGTATTTCTTTAGTAGTATTCTATCTACTTGTCTGACTTATGTATAATATATAATTGTTATAAAGTATAAAAAATATATCTTACGAATTTTTGTGCAATTTTTTGCTCTTTTAGCATCACCATGGTAACCAGAGGCACAATGTTCACAATTTTCGCCTGCAGTATTGCCCATACATTTTAAGCAGTGACCAGTTTGGGAGTCACATAAGGAACCTTTAATCATCTGACCATTTCCATTGCAGTCACACATTACACATAATTCTCCTTTTCGAAAATAGTTAACATCACATTTTAGGCATAGTGGTCTGGCATAACCCACAAGGCACTGCTCACATTCAACTCGTCCTGATTTAGCTGCAATATTTGATTAAAAAAAGAAAAAAATGATAACCTGATAACATTTTAAAAATATATAAGAATAAAATAAGCAATAAATAATCTAAGCCTAATTTTAAAATGTACATGTTTTCAAATGTTTTAAAGCTAAAAATTTATATATATAGGTATTGGAAAAAAATTTCTACTCATATTTAAAAGTTTATCATATCATATATATGAATTGATAGTGTTACTTTAATAAAAAATTAAATTAATAATGTGAAAAGACAATTTAAGTTTTGCAAATGAAAATGCTGTTAAAATTTTTTGTTTGATTAAATAAAGATATAATTTTTTTTTTATTTGTTCATATAATATTTTTTAAAAAATATAATAGAATGTAAACAATACTATGTAATTTTTGTTTATTATATAACCAAAAATGTTGTTGAAATTCTTTTTTTTATTATCATTATATTAAAATTGAATATTTTTTTCAAAAAATACTTAAAAAAGATATAATTAGAATAGTCATGTGACTAGAGTAGAGAAGAAAAATGATTGAAATATAAATAGAAAAAGCTAACAATGTTGAATTCTGTAGTTTTTGTTGAACTATAAAATTAACCAAGCTGGTTAAACATCTAAACTGATAAGATTTAAAATTAATTGTCGTTCTGCAAACTAAAGAAAATGATTTTCAAAAAGAGAAAGGCTTAAACTTCTCAAAAGTATTTGCTAAGTTAACTTAACCGTTTAACCTAGCGCATAACCATTTCATCAAAATTTTATAAACAAGAAAAATATATGAATCTAACTGTTAATTGATTTATCACCAAAATGATTGTTTAAATATAAACAAGTGTATAGCAAAGAAAATAAGACATTATATTAATAATTTTTATTAGTTATTCATTAGATTAGAGATTGTCAATAACGAATAATATTTCTGTAGTGTTTTATCCACTTTTAACACCTTGTGGAAAGATGTAATCACAAACATAGGACCAAAGACATGTAAAAAAATCTATCAATTGTACAAATAATGCAAAATATTTTAACGTGTGTGTGTATATATATATAAAGTTAAAAAGAGAAGTTGAGCTCATTCAATTTTGCTATTTTCTTATGTACTTGATAAAAATGTAATTTACTCAATTATTGAGTTAACAAAGTCCTTTTTTTATTTGTTTATCTGTAAATATTAACACTGAATATATTTTTTGTATGTATTTGAAATATTTTGTTAACAGATGCTGCAGATCTATCTGTAACAAAAAAAATGTAATTGTAAATGTAATGTTTTGTTTATTTTTATTACAATATTCATTTAAAGAAAAGTTTATTTGTTGGGAAAGAAAAATGTGACTGGATTTGGGATCATCTAAATATCATACGAGAGTTTGTCTCGTATCTGATAATTAAATATTGAATATATATTTTGCCATTTATAAAATAGAAGTTCCATGCCCAGATATATTATGTTAGTACACATAGGTCATTATATCTATATATTTTATTTTATTGACATATTATCAATTCATAGTTAGTAAATATTTTTATTATTATTATTCCATCAATCTGTTGTATAGGATTATAAGGACAAGCATAACTGGTTAAAGAGGAAAAAGATTAGGGAGAATCATGCTTATGACCGAGTTTAAATCTGCATAATGAATAGATTAGCAAACTTTTATGAATATGGTTATGATATTCATAATTTTGTTAGTATTTCAGCATAAGTTTGAAAGTGAGATATAGAGAGAAGAAATTTACTCTACCTTAGAAATAATAAATATTTATGTCTAGAGAATATGATAGTAAGTCTTCAATATACCTTCTCATAAAGTATCTTTTTCATTGCAAGTGAGATTTGGTAATAATTTTCATTAAATTTATATTATGATCAATATATCTATATCAGATTTATATAAGCAGGCCTTAAATAGTTATTCTTTAGATCTAGTATATTATAAGAAATTCAGTATTCCATTTCATTTTGGCACATTAATGTGAGATATAAGTAGGCCATTTACTATAACCAATTATTATTTCCAACACAACATCACTGAGTTCCATTACACTATATTGGAAAAATGTGTTGTACATTGATTAGTGCACTCATCTAATGTGACCATGATTCGAATTTAAATAGATGGCCTATAATTTATCCAATCAATCATCTGAGTGTTGGTTCAGGAAATAGGTATTTAGCTAATCTTGACTAGAAAATAAAATACAAGGGATGAAAAAGACTTTTGGAGAAGTTTTTGACCTATAGTAATCTATTTTAAAAGTTGTTTCAAGTTATTTATATATATATAAAGTTTAAACATTATCACTAATATAACAATTAGCTTATTTTATATGTGATGATGATTCGTTTCAGGATTAATGATGTTAATAAGGATAGGAAAATATGATTATATATTCCTTTTGTTGCTTCTAGTTTCTTCTAATTTATATATATTGGGCATGCAGAAGATTGCTTTATATTATGCTCTGAGATTGGCATTGGCTAGATAATTAGCTTTCATTTTGATAATGAATCAGTCACATTTAATGCTGATGATGTACCTTATAATTGTTATATAATTACTTATTTTATTCTCTCTCATTTTTATCAACATAACCTAATTTACTGCCAGCACTTTCAATCATATACTAATTTTAGCATTAATATTTCCCATGACAATTTTAAAATGTGATTTGGTCTGATCAAAAATATTTGATTCAGCCATATAAAAATCCTCCACTTCTTTATCATAAATCTGAATTTGATATTCTGCATTTTAATTTTCCTATTCTAATATACTATTTATTTCCACAATGTTGTTTCTCCACTTTTTATTTATAAGGAATCCCATTCTATTTGTCTTCTAATATTTGTGCCTTTATAGTAAAATACATGTCACTTTTTTGATAAATTTGTCTATTTATCTTTTTTTCTCTCTTCATAAAATACAACAATGTCCTATTTAATATTAAACAGTTCTTCCAATTCATGCAGTCTTCTTTCAATTGAAATTGATCTGTGGTTATAAGTGTCTAAATAAAAATCCATCATTGGGCATTTTGGGTCTGCAATCAGGGGATTCTTATCATTCTCTGCATTTGGTCATCAACTACTGTCTTGGCTGGTGACTTCACAGTCTCCTGGGAATAATGACTATAATTTAGCCTAGTCAGTCGTGATTATAAATATCTATAAGGAAAAGATTATTCATACACACACACTCATACTTCCTTTAAAAAAAATTTAACTAATATTTCAGTTAAGAATTACTATTTCATAAGTAAAATGCCAGTAAATTCAACAAGTTGCTGATGCATGCTGCTAAGCTGTCCATCCACGTTCATTTACTATATGAACAATCACATAATAACAACAACAGCAATGACAAAAAATGTATGGAATGAGGAAATTTGCCTATTTGGTTCCTTTAAGGCATCAATCGGGAATCAAAGTATTTTTTTACAGTTAACAGCAAATTCCTTTCTGCAGCCGTAATCAAAATAATGCAGGCTAAACATTAGTAAGTTTATTTTTCTTATCCTTTTAAGTTGAAAGCGCAGATTAAAACATTATGGATTTTTTCCTAAATTAACTGGATGACTAAATTGATTGGCTATGGGCTAGCTAACTGTATGAAAACCCTAAGCCTGTCTGAAATTCAATTTTTGCCAGTGGGCTTGACAAGTAACTGTTCACAAGCTGAAGTTTCATATACATACATATATACTTATAGTTATATCAGATGAATACATAAATATATAAATAAAAATTATCAGTAGTAAAACTGGGGAAGAAAGGTTATAAAAATGAAATTAATATAGCATAGTAAGAATTAAATCTTTCATCGAAATTTAAGAAAGGTATTTAAAAAAAAAACTTACCAAAACAATGCTGAGTTGATGTATTGGTACATGGGCATGGCAAACATCTTTCTTCTAAAGTTAAATAAAATTTATCTTGACATACTTCACAATCTGAGCCTGTATAACCAGGCTGACATGAACAGCTTGAGTTTGCTGTACAATTTTCATTTGTGCTTACACTACCAGGAGAAAAACAATGACACTCTGCAACATTAATAAAAAGTGCTTTCAATAAAACAATGATTTTAAATTCTGATATGTCTACAGTATTATCTATGACTATGGATAATATATACTTGTAATTAATTTACTATCATATAATTTAAGAATAATTATATTAAATAATACAAATATATCTGCTCTCTGTAGTGTAATCTTAAATAAATAATTTAATATTAGCAACTATAAGCAGGACACATTTTCTTAGGTAATAATAATAGTGAGCAATGATTTGAATTGCAATTACATCACAGTTTTTGTAACAATAGTTTGTTAATAAATACGTATCATTGCACTTTGTGTTTTTGAAGATTATGTACATATATTTAACTATTATCAGCAGCAAATATTTGTAAACAGTAACTCCGGAGAAAAAATACCAATCCTTGAACCACAAATCATCATCATCATCAACCATTATCAATCCATTGCAGGATGAAGGTCTCTCCAAGTTCAATCCATCTTTTCCGATCTTTAGCTTCTTTTCTCCACATCACCCCTGCACACTTTCTTATTTCATCCATCCATCTCACATGTGGTATCTTTCTGGGTCTTTTCCAATCTCTTAGAATCCAGTTTAAAATTTCAATTGTCCATCTGTTATCATCTCTTCTAACAATATGTCCAGCCCAACTCCACTTCAGTCTTTTAATTTTTTCAAGGAGATCAGTAACACCTGTTTGTTCTCTTAGCCATACATTGCGTTTTCGATCTCTTCTTGTTACTCCCAACATGCATCTCTCCATACTTCTTTGAGTGATTTGAAGTCTCTGTATTGCTCTTCTATTAAGTGTCCAAGTCTCAGATCCATAAGTAAGAACTGGCAAAACACATTTATAAAAAACCTTCCTTTTCAAAGACATACATCCACATATATCAACCATTATTGCTTTATCATATTTAAGCTTTGGTAATGCTCTTTTTAATTGCTTAAGTAGCACTCTTTTCTTCCTAAAAACTTAATCATTATCTACTGTCATCTATTTTTAGCCATGTTCTTCTTTATGAAAGCAAATGATACTGCACTTCTTTAGACTTTCTTTTGGATAGTATTTATAATGTAAATATACTCTGCCTCTCCTATAAAAACTGCCCAAGTTCATCATAAAATACTTTTTAAAAAAATTTCCATTCTTCACTTGCTTCACAAGCTCAAAGATATAAAGATAAGCCCTTACAGTTCAATACTATAATATTTAGAAAACTGAAAAATATACTGATTGGTCTTATAATTTTGCTATCTTATTTTCTGAATATTCTAAAGTATTGTTGAACAAAATTTTTCCATTAGTACAATATCAATCCAATATATGGCTGATTTAATTAAATTATAAATATAACTAGGATGTTATAGCAGAACATTACTAAAAGCTATCAAATTGTTTAAACTGATTCACATTCTCAAGCTGATAATTATCTATATTAAAAGTTGTGGATTTTTTTTCTTCTATAAATGGCTGCTAACCAACTGATTTTTTAAAAAATATTAATTTCTAAATATAATTTTTTACAGAATGTTTTCAAATCATTAAGAATATTCTGTGGATCATTTTTGAATTGACAAGAATAATATAATCATTAATATAGTGTAGCTCTAGAATACAAGAAAATTAAATTCTTGTTTTTTTTTCTTTTAATCAATTCAAATTAAAAATTCTTCCATTAGATATATATCGTAACTTAATACCAGTTTCATGAAATTTCCTATAATTTTTTCCAAAGGCTATCATAAAAATGGAAAATAAAGTTGGGACTAGTATCTATCCCTGCTTGATACCTGTTTCCAGTTAAAATGACTTTTCCACCACCAGGGATAATCCTTTTTTTCATAACCATGAAATAGTTGTATAATATGAAAAAATGTCTGTGGATAATCAGTTACTTTTAGACAATGCCACAAACTTTGTTGATTAACTTCATCAAAGCTTTGACCAAAATAATAAAAGCAATATATGTCATATCTTTGTTCACAAAGATATGATATATATTATTGCATTTGTATGGCAATATAATCATACCCATGGTGATTCTTGATTGTACAAATCTGCACTATTCACCTATCTGCAGAAATTATTTAATTATAACTCTTGAAAGCATTTTTACTATAATAAATATAACTGTTATTCCCATGGTTAATTACAACAACTTTTTCTATTCTGTTTATTTTTATAAACTGGACCACAAAGGCTTATATATTGGTAAAAGATTCCAATAGTTTGTATTTTAAAACTTCTGGGAACTATAAGGACCCTCAGCCATTTTATTTTTAAGATTACAAAGAACTGTTTAACCTCATCAAGAGGGATATTTGTTTAAATCCAAATGAATCATAAGATGATCAAAACAATCCATTCATTCAAAATATCATTAGCATATAAAAGAATGCCACCTAACTATTTACTAGGATGATGTTTGCAGTTTTTTTTTAGATATTCCTAATTATGCATGAAGATGAAATCAAAATTTTTTAAATTATTTCAAAATTAATATATACATAGTTTTTTTTAAATTTATACATTATTTGTATTTTCATTTACAACTTATTAATATAGTGAAAAAAAAATTGTGTGTGTGTGTAGAAAATTAAAAAAACAATAACAACACATCTTATTTTATTAATCCTCTCAACAAGTTTAGCTCAAACTTTGTAATTGCTTTTCTTATGTTTATCATTATTTTGTCCATTCACTGAATATTCACTTAATAATATTTTTAACCTTTTTCTGAATTCTCTCTGAGCATTGATTTCAAATGCTTAAATATTTGAATTCCCAAGCACATTCCCCCAGATAGTGATATATTTTAAATCTTACACAGATTCAGATGTGTAAAATTAAGAGAAGGAATTGAAGAAAATAATGAATAGAAAAATCTTTACTTATGGTATGAGAGAAAATGAGAATTATGACAAAAATATCTTAGAAATATTCATAACAGATGGTCAGAATTGTTAATTACATCAGTGTAATAATAATTCTAATGAAAGAATGTAAATATATATATTTAAAAAAATTAATAATAATTTACAATATTTTTCATTCTTTTACTAATAAACCATGAAATTGCTTAATATATATAAATATAAATATCACATGATCACCGTTTCTTATGCTTGCTCATAACTGTTATTAAAACATGCAAAACCCTCCATACAGTAGTGCCACTCAGTGCAAGCCAGAGTAATCAATGGATGCCAGAAGGTGCAGTGCTTTCAGATCCAAGGCTTCTCACTGATGACAGCCACAATCTAGAAAATAGTCTGGGGATATTGGATGAGTAGGCACTAGTTAGGAATTTTATGCACAAACCTTCTCGCATCCATTGATTACTCTGGCTTGCACTGACTGGCACTACTGTATGGAGAGTTTTGCCTGCTTTAATATGTAAATACATATTTAAAATATCTTTAAAATAAATTGTATAATTGATTTAATATTCATTCTTTCTGACCTGAGGGTTTCAGACAACTCTCCATATAAGAAAATGAGAAGACATTACAATCCCGTAGTTAGAGAATATTTCAAATATCTATTGTACTAGTTGCATATTATATATTTCATTGTTTGAATCAGTGTTGATAATACTGTATTTAAATTGAGAAAACTCTCAGGCATGTCAATTAGTAATATCAATCAGTTTAAAATATATTTAAAATAAATTATGTGATTGATTTAATATTCATTCTTTCTGATCTAAGTATTTCAGACAACTCTCTATATAAGAAAATGAGATAACGAGACTCGTAAAAATTTTTGTCTTAAGCTTGTGGTTAGAGAGTATTTCAATTACCTATTGTATCAGTTGTATGAATATTAATCTTGAAGACTTGCATTATATATATATATTGTCATTAGTTTTCTGCCAAAAAACAGATTCTGCACACCAATTCAGCAACTTTTTCTAAGCTTTTCTGTCTTTTCTTCTAGTTTCAAGCACTCATAAGTAATTAATCAACTTCTTTGTTTTTATTTTTTTTATTTTCCACATATCTTTTTATATTAACACTATTCAATATACTAGCATTTCTAACCATATCATTTTATTTTAAATAGCTCCTCAATCTTTCTTCTTCCCATTTTTTTTATGTCTCTACTCTAAAAAGTTTCTGAGTATACTCAAAACATTTAACAAGCTTCTGTCTTAACTCTAATTTTAATGAGTCACAGGATAGCCTCATACTATTAATAAAACTTTGTTTAACCATTGCAATTCTTATATCTTTATTCCTAATTCCATTATCAGATAACCAATATCTTAAATATTGAAAGAGATTATCTTAGTTTGATACTGATAAACTATCATTTTTAAGCTTTTAGAATCTTCATCTATATTTTCATTCTGAACTTTCTAGAAAAAGAAAGGTAAAGGGGTTTTTTTTCTTTTTTTTTTTTAATTCTTTTTCCCAGTTTTTTTATTTTTTTTGGTTATTAATAATAACCACCCAGAGAGACTCCCCCCCTTCTGAAGAGTTTTTTTAAAATTTTTTGGTTTTGAAAATAAATTTCATTTATCTTCTCTTAATATTTTTGTTAAGCCGCTTCTCAATATTAGCAATTATTGGAACAAACTTTCCTATTCCATATGTTGACTCCATTCTCATTCAAATAGTATTTATTTAGTAATTCTTCTAAATAAATAATAAAATTAGAAATAAGATTTAAAAAAAGCATCCCTGTCTTACTTCCCTTTATACATTTACTTCTTTTGCAAGATGACTTTAATCTTAATAAAATCTTTTGATTCACATACAAACTGTTTAATAGTCGTCTTTCTTTGCAATCTATAGATACTTTCAAAATACCAAATAAAATGATTAAAGTGATTATTTACTTTTAGCTGTGAGATTTTTTTTTGTCTTTTTCAATATCATTGCTTAGATTCTTTTGTCATTCTCTTTTCTATTTTTTTTTCTATGTAATTGACAAAGCTATTTGCATTTTCATGGCATTGTTTTAAGATTGTAATTTTTCGTTTATAAAGATTATGAATGGCCATCTTTTCTTTACTATATTGTTTGGAAGATATTTGATAGCATTGCAGTTTATTTTTCAACACAAGATTATTTTTGTTCCTCTTTTAATATATCTTAATAAATCACTTTACTTTTTATATATTTTCTTCTAATATTTTTCATTTACCTTCTTTGATGTTTCAATTGACCAGCAGTTATATTCATACTAATATTGAAAGAATAATTTAAAGAATCTCTATATATCTCAGAAAAAATTTCATCCCTCCAATTACGTTTTGTGAATCTATCTTTTACTTAAATCATCCTGTCTAATATTTAATAATTACATCTATTCATTATTTTTAACAAGATTTTAGCTGCATACAAAATTAGAACTTTTCTCTAAAAAAATATTTTCTAAAATTCCTAAAAATTTCCCTTTTTTTAAAGAAATGTTTATCAGATAATTCGCTAACTTTGCTATGCTAATTTTCATAATCCAATATATTCCACAAATTTATATTACTTTTTAATTTTAACTTTGTTGTTTGTATCCCAACTGTAATTTTAAATTTTATTTACACTAATTTTATCTTATATTTTTCAATTTACATTAATACGAAATTAGACATTTTTCTTCCTCAATCAAAATTTTTTTTTCCTTGCACCTGCTTAATTTCTTTTTATACCTATTAATACATAATCCATAGTATATCTCTCATTATTTTTTAAGCTATGCAAATTTACCATCATATTGTTTTTAAAAATTGGCTATCTTTAGTTCAGTATTGTCATAAAACAAATTTTTAGAGTCTTTCACTTTCAATTTATTTAAAGTACAGGTCGAGTTAAAAGTAGGTAATGCAGTATTGATTAGATCATATGTGCTTGAAATAATCTCCATTAACACTGCAACAATCTTGGAACCTATCCCAGATCAATACTGCATATGTATAATTTTTTCTATATGCTCATTAAAGTCTCCCTATATTATTATAACTTGCTTTTCTAAAATTATTAACTTTTAGATAAAAAATATATACCTATAAATACTTTCAGTTGAAATAATGCTTCCAGTTCTTTTTGTGGCTATATATAGCATCTCTATAATCAAATTGTTCCCACATCTAGAAAACACATAGCATTTATGTTCATTACAATTTATTACATTTTTCTTATGATAATAATATCAATTTCATCGTTATTAGTAGCAAGAGAAATTAATGATTCAATAATGATATAATATTAAAATATTGCTTCAGAGTTATATATGTACACTATATATAATTGTATTATAGATGAAAAGATAAATTCAGATAGATAGTACTATGCATTTCATATGTGCATTACTTCATTGTAAAGACCAAAAATATATTTTACTCTAATGAATTGATATAATATAAAGTTAACTACAAATTTACCAGAAAGAATCCGTGTCCGAGCTGTCTGAATAGCAGATGAAACATTTGTCTGTTTCTTATATTCTGTTACTACAGCAAAATCATATGGATCTCCTGGATTCAATGATGAAATTGTCACTGAATTAACTGTTGGAGAAACATGAAGTTCCTTGATTGTGGGCCCTAAAATAAATAAATAAATAAATGTTTGAAAGATACATAAAATTAAAATTTAAGTTTTTATAATTATACAAGATCACTATAAACAATTTAGATAATTTCACAATTATCTTGCACATACTACATTAATACAATATAGGTTTGTGAATTACTTAACATATTGAGAAAATGGTGCATATCATCTTTCATGAAAATGGGCATTTTATGATGGAAATCATCATCAACTGAACTGAACTTTCAGTTACTATATAGGAATAATGCACTTGCATTTTTCACAACATTTTAATATGATTTACAATCAGCAACCAATTACTGTAAGGTGACATCAAGAATTCAGTGATTAACATGCCCAGTTCTACCATTGATAGAGTATCGATTAACTAATATTGTACACTGGTATAGCAGTCATATTGAAAATGTGGAAAGAATTACTGCCCAATTTCACAATTTTTATGATTTTAAATACAATATATTTGGCTTTTTTTTCTTCAAATTAGTCACATGATCCCAGTTCTAAATGTTTGGCTTTTCGCGTACTTTTTTATCATTTAGATGTGTCAGACGACGTTTTTGGTCATTTTTGAAATTCAAAATGGTGGAGATCATGTACTAAAAGAGCACCCTTTAATGAATCATTTGATTTTTTTTCTTATAATCCTCTATGCTAATTATTCATCTAATAGCACTTTATTCCAGAATGCAATCTATATGTATATATTTAGCATTTTTGGTCGTTTTTGAAATTCAAAATGGTGAAAATCGCATACTAAAAGAGCACCCTTTAATGAATCATTTGCTTTTTTTTATAATAATCCTCTATGCTAATTATCCATCTAATAGCACTTTATTCCAGAATGCAATCTATATGTATATATTTAATTGTGTAGACAAGCAATTGTATTTTGTTTTTTAATTATTTCAGTTAATTTATTACTTTAGTTAATTTATATATTTCTTGTTATTTCCTATATATATATATAACAAGAGATGTTTACCTTATTACTCAATATATAAGTTTTATACAAAAGCAGTTTCAGCAATCAAGATAATTGCTTTTGCATTTAACATAATATCATATAGTAGTTTTTTTTATGCTTGACATCCCTTTAATACAATTTATTCTAAAAAGCTTACATTTAAAGCTCTAACCATAATAGACAGTATAAATGATTAATGTATAAATTTAATCATATAAATGAGTTAAGATAAATGAATTAAAAATTTAAATAAAGTAAAAGTGGGCTTACTTTTTGAAAATGTAAACATTAAATTTAATTGGGTCTATGGAAACTAAAAGCTTATTCAAGGCAAGTATTAAAATGCAGTACATATAAATAAAAAATTCTTATTTTTCAATCTCAATCAGTACTATTCAATGCTAGATGGCAAAGTAATCGATAATGCTAGAATTCCATGAGCAAGACCAGCGCTACCATAGGCAAATTAGACAGCTATTTAGGATCAGAATTCAGCAACAGACACGGTACTTATTACTGATTTTTAAAGGTCACACAGTTTTATAAAAAATATGTTGTTTTTGAAAAAGATCATTTTGTCTACTTAATAAATAATATTTCTGTAATGTAATTTTCACTACACTACTCTCACATTAGGTAGGGATTGGTTTCTATCCACTTTCAACACCTTGTGGAGGGATGTAATCATAAAACATATGACCAAAGATGTGAAAAAAGTGTATGACACTACCCCCCCCCCCACCAAAACAGATAGAAAACAGTCTCTATTTTATGTGAGAGTGATGTGTGAAAATTACACTAAAAACATTATTTAATCTCTAGTTTAATGAATGATTAATAAAAATTATTAATAATTTTGTCCATTTTTATTTTTTTCTACAAAATATGTGTCTTTAAAAATTGAAGTTGGTAATTATTTTTCAGATTGGGGGAGAGGGGGCAAGTAAATGGCCTTTCATAGGGCATGAAATAGTCTGGCACTAATTATGATCACGAGTGGTACTACATTTTGCTAAAATGGGAATGAAAAGAAAAAAATTTCAATGTATGGAAGGTTACAATAAATGAATAATCAATAGTTACTAAAAGTGGTGTTTAAATAGTTGTGGAGAAGACAACATAGGGGCTATATAGGTTTTTTTAATATGTAAAAACTATTTGGTAATGGAGATAAATGTATAGAGAATAAATTACAGACCCATAATTATGAGGGGTGGGAGGAAGAAAAGAACATTGGTTAGGAATAAAGAAGCAGAACTGTGCAAAATAAATAGAATGGGAACTGTTTAGAATAATTATAATAATCAAAAATATATAAGATATGAAAGAATATACCATTAGGGGGAGCTTACTGTTTGGAGCAAGAATACACATTACAAATCCTGAGAAAAGGAGAAAATAAAATAAGAATTTGGTGTATAGATGTGCTTTATGTAGAAATGGAAAGAAAACACTTATTTTCTTAAATATTGCAAGAGGAACAGAATAAGTTGTCTGAAAAGTGGGAGAAATATAAGGGTGAGGGAGTGAACAGCATATATGCTTTTTTTTTTTGTTTCAGCATTCTCAAGGCAAGTTCGAATAATAATTTACAATTGCTTATTATCATATTTACTTTCTCAAAATGTATTTATTCCTTCATATAAATACTTTTTAAGAATTCAGTCAAATGCATTATTTCTAATTTATTGGAGAGCAACTGAAATAGGTGTCAGCGCTATTACTCATGCCTGCATGTCAAGTGGTAGATTAAAGATACGTTCTATTAGTAGCAAATGTTTTGTGCAATCTGATTTGAAGTGTATAGTAGTATATTTATTCACAATTTGGGAATCACAACATTCTTTACAATATAAATTTTAATATATATATTTTTACAGATAATTAATTTCTATAAATGAATATATTGTATAATATTTGTAAAAACTGTTAACATTAATTATTTAAAAAGAAAAAATATTTAAAGAATAAATTCAAATAACATTTAGACTTTAAATGTCTTAAATTTTTTTTTCCTTATAAATAATTTCACCTTCTTATATATATAATAATTTTTTTTTTTAATTTTTAGTTTTGAAAGAGAGAGGGGGGGGGGAGGAAAAAATTGAAAGCAAAACAACTATAATAATAAAGTTATTAGCAGGTATCTAATTTGACTGGCAAGAAAACTTTTACTTGGGTTCTTAAAACCAATTGCCAAAATTATTATTTAATTGCAATTTAATTTCTAACTAGTTTAAAAAAAATTTGATGATAATCATATTTTAAACCTTGTTTACATTTAATTTCAGCTTTTGCTGAAAATGTCAACCAGAGTTGAAAGGTGAAATACAATGGAGATTAAGATAATTATACTATGAAAAATAATACTTTTTTAAATTAAATACAAATCCTATTACCCTGCTCTTATGAAGGATTTGCAGACAGACATATAGTTAAATGAGCAGTTGGCTTAGTATTAGAATGATTTAGAGGGAAATAAAAAATTCTGATTCACTACTCATCTCAAAAAAAAAAAGAATCTAAATATTTGAGCTGAACATGCCATCAGCAGTAATCTAACTTTTAGCAGAGTCTCCCAAAGTGAACATCTCACAGAGTTGTTGTTGATATAAAAGAAGCAATACTTTTTTTAAAATAATCCCTATAGTAGTAGATGGTATGAATGTAACCATATATATCAGTGAAAAGAGGTCAGAATAAATATGAAAATGTATTCATGGTTATGTTATAATAGTTAAATATGTAATTATTGCATTATAGAACTTCAGACTGGAATACGTTTTCTAGTGATTGGTAAAGTTAGAATATAAAACAAATAATATATATAATCAGACTTATAGCTATGCATTTTTCATGTTAAAGTCTATTATAACTATCCATCAGAATACGGATATCATAACAATCTCTCTCATTATACATGTAATTCAGAACAATCTCTTATCAATATATTCATATGATCTAAAGGGTTGGAACATCTGAATGATCTCTATATTAGAAATAATAATCTCATTTATATGTTTATATTTGTGACTTGATAATTTTAAAATTTGAATAAATGCATTTATATATATATATTGAATGTCTTATTCATTTCATTGTCAGTCATGTAGTCTTCCAGGTGGCTGAGAGCTGGTTTTCAATGTTATGAGAATTGCTAAATATAGCAGTTCAAAAGTTTAAAAAAAAAGGAATTAAATGTAATAATAATAGGTATATTTAAATATTAGATCAACTTATATTTTAATATAATAGGTTTGATAAATTGTTTAAATTTAAGAGAGATTAATAGATTATATAAATTATGTTAAAATTGTTCCTCTTAGCAAAGATTAAAAGAATGTAGGGAATGTATTGAAAAACAATTCATTTAAGTATACTGGGCACTTATAGTATATATGTGTAGAGATGATAATCTGGACCAACTGATGATTGCTGGTTTAGCATGAAATACGTATATTGGTGATTATTTATCTTTTCAACATATATGTGTTTAAGTGTATCAGTGTTATTAGATGGAGTGGAGAGTGGTGGGTCGTGTGAAAGTCTGTGCTCATACCCTAATATTACATATATATAGACACAGGTATAAATAAGGCTGTGTTTCAGTTATTATACTAGTGTTAAAAAAAATGGATTTTAAATAATTAAATTAAAAATAAGTTAATAAAGCCTACTTTGAGATATGAGATTTGAAAACAAGAGAAAAAAATTCAAGCAATATAATTATTACAGTGTTTTGGAAATTCAATCAATTAGATAATGGTGTTTTTAAAATTCATGTAAGTAAAATAAAATAAGGTCATAAAGGTGTTGACAATAAGACATTATCAAAGATGTTAAAAACTAGAAAGTCAAAACCTATACAGTATATAGTTAATTTTCTTGAAATTAATAAGTCTGGATTCTTATTTTAATCAACCTACATTGAACCCTAATGATGATGTTTGAATGGAAAAGAAGAACAACTGCCGACTGCTGAAATCTAACTTAGTGATTATAAATGGAATCAAATAATGCAAGCCATTGTGGAAAAATAAAAATTCTCTCAAAATTTTGTCTTCAAAATGTTTGTTGCATAATAAAAAAATAAAAAACCAATTTAGACTTTATTCTAACATATTAACCATTTAAAATTTTATTTTATGACCTCTTAGCAGCATATTTAATTCTAAAAACTATATTTATTATATGTAGAATTTTATATAATATTATTTAACTGATTGATTAAAGGAGAAAGCAAATATTTTGTCAAGCATCGGTGGTTGAGAGGTCATAGCTGCCTTACAAGCAGTTGTCCCGGGTTAGCGGGTTCGCTTCCCGGCCGATGCTATGACACATGAAAAAAACAAAAAGTAAATATTTAAAAAAAAGAAGTTAGTATTTGTTGCTAGATATCTATAAATGTTTGAGTAGCTTTTTAAAGCAGCTAAAATAAGAAAAAAAATCATGTTTAAAAAAAAACACTTCATCTTGTCTTTATTATATATATGATCTGAAAAAATTTATAAATAGATGTTATTCTGTAATAGTCAGCTTATGCATGTTTAAATTATTTAAATTTATTTTTAATTAATTCAGGCATCACTTATACATTAAACATCAGAAATAGACTGGCATGTATATATATTTAAATAAGATTTGAAATTTTTTTTTTAATATGACGATGAAGATCATTAAACAGCCACTATTTGCAATACTTTGATAGATCATGTGGAACATAAATTACTCTCGATGAAATGAATGTGGAATAAACATGCAGACCAAACTTTATTACATATAAAGGAGTTAACACATTATTTAAATAAATAACAAAACAATAATTTATTTACAAAGCATTATAATTATCTGACAAGATATAAACAATCGTATTTATTTAATTGTTGTTTTAATATGCCATTTTTCCCCTTTTATTTTTTTTAGTTCACACACATAATGTAAATTAATAATAGTTATTTATAAAGTGTCCAAAGTTTATTTTGATTAATTTTAAATATTGATCTTTCAATTACATCTTGTAATATCATTGTGATTATATGATTAAGCATACCTGCTGCAAAGTAAATTCTTAGCTTTTAATACACTTTGGATATAATCCCACATATAGTCAACCCTCACAAATACAATATATCTATATTAAAAGCTTCATAGCATAGTTGCATAAATCTAATATGGGATAATTTTAATATATGTTCCTGTTAAGGATAATTCTAGGGACTAGCTACTTTAGATCTGAATCCTGGTTTAATAATAACTACAAAGATGGCTCTTCTGAATCTGATCCCTAATTTAATAGTAATCTTAATAATCTTAATTAATTAACTGAGATGTTTCCCTTTGAATATGATTCCAAATTTAGGGAATAAAACCACGAATAAATCCATTACATGAACATAGTAAATTGTAACCATTCAACAGTGATCTAATAAGCACATTTATATTTTAAGTTCAACATACATAAAATGTAACTCACAATAATCAAAATGAGGGTTAATGTATGTACAAATGAACTATTGAATTTTAAAGTAAACTTTTAATTTAAAATACTAATAATTATATTACACTCATTATTTTAACTCTGGGGCACTTGACTTTATATGTTTTATACATGTGTACATTTTTTGGGTATTTGAAGTGAATATTACACCATTGATTTTCTACAACTTTACATATTTACTAACAATTTCACATGAACGCAAAAAAATTTTTAACAAGTCTTATATAATAAAGACAAGATGAAACAAAGTTTTTTTCAAGTATCAAATTTCAATTGTTTTAATGTAACTAACTTTTTTTTGTAGATATCCTCTTTTGTCTTTAATCAATCAATTAAATAATATATAAACATTCTATGCATAATAAAATATAGTTTGTAAGAATTAAATATACACTACAAGGTCATAAAATAAAACTTAAAATGGATAATACATTAATATAAGTCTAAACAGTTTTTTTTTAACTTACAAAGAAAAGGTTCTATAGCTGGAGCTCTCTACAGTTCATTAAGAGGAGTCTCTTTTTTTTGCAGACTAATATTCCTCTTATGATGGCTTCTATTAATTGATTCCATTCATAATCCTGTTCCTTTCCTTAAAAATTGCTATGATGTATTTTATGAATCTCCTATCTTTGAAATTTGAGATTTAAATATTTTCCTCCATTTTGAGTAGAGATTGCTTTAAATGGCTTGGTCAGGGTTGCAAGAAGTTGCAGATTAAATTTCAGCAGTTGGCAGTTGTTTCTCTTTTCTACTCTATCATCCTAATGAGAATTCAATGCAGCTTTATTAAAACAAAAATCCAGACAAAGTAATATAAAAAAAATTGACTACATATAGATTATGACTTCTTTGTTTTTAACATCTTTGATAATCTCTTATTTTCAACATCTTTATGATATTTTATTTTTAATTACATAAATTTCAAAAACACCATAATTTTTCCATTGTTTTCGAATTTCATATCTCAAAACAGGCTTAATCTTTTTATTAACTTATTTTTAATTTAATTATTTAAAATTATTTTTTTAACACTAAATACTTAACTGAGTTGTTTTTAAGCAATTTAATAAACCTATTACATTATTTAATATTATTTTAAAATATGACATTTAATAATTTACTTTAATATTTGAATATATTTATTATGTTTAATACCTTTTTTTCTTTTTAACTTTTGAATGCCCAAATCCTCACAATTCTGAAAATCAGTTTACAACCATGTGGAAGACCACATATGAAATGAATTATATATATATGAATTTGTCAATATTTGTTTTTGAGTTTTTATGTATATGTGGTTGCTTATTATAATTAAAACACTGTCAGTTTATCTGCATCTCATTACTAGGGGTAATTAACTCAGTATCTGTTGATAGTGATAGAGATACACTGATTATGATTTATATACCAATTGATAATAAGTGAATTCTAGTAAAATGTCAGCAATGCAATATAATAATATATCAGCAAAATCTTGTAATCATGATGAAATCTTTTACTTATGAAAGTCTTCATTTCAACATATATATATATAAAACTGAAGCCTTGCTCTTACATTTCAAATATATGGCTTTTCTGATATGAAAAAAAAAGAAAAGAAAATATGTTAATAAACAATGAGAATTGCCAATTCCTCAACAAGCTTTATGATAAATGCTTAGCCAGAGCCAGCACTTAAAATATCTCTGTCAGGAACCCCCCCCCCCCAACCCCTGACCATGGTTTCGTGCTTTGGCACTCCTCAGAGAGGTGCCAGGGTAGGTTCAGACACTAGATATTTTAAGTGCTGGATCTGGCTAAGCATTTATCATAAAGCATGTTGAGGAATTGGCAATCCTCATTGTTTATAACTTACAAGCTTAAGAGAATAGGATCATGTGATCTATGACTTATTTTGACTATTTAAAATATGTTAATGGCTTTAAGATGCACTTCAGCTAATTAGTCTTATCCATTCACAGCTCTTTATATTCTAAGTACTATTGTTTTTGTATTTATTGAAATATGTTACACAAATTTAATTAATAAAGTTTTTTAGATATTGTTTATTTTCAATGATAATGTCTTGATGAATATACAAATGATTATTAATCATTCTTTGTTAAGTAAGAAATTATTACATTTCACGTTGGGGGGGACTTTCCTCAACCAATTCAAGCCTCCCATGACTCATCAAATACCATATATTATGGTTTCTTATTTATTGTTATGCACTGAACAAATTTACAAACACTTTTTAGCAAGTACTTGCAATAATCATCTTTCAATAACATATCTTTAAATTTAATAAAGTTCAAATTTATCCACAATATTCTTTATAGAAGATGCATGATAATCTGACCTTTTCCATTTCTTTATACTTTTGAGTCACAATGCCAGTTGTATGGTATTTTTTAACAATAAAAAAAAAGAGAGAAGAATCTTAGGTTTCTCCAAGGAAAGACAAACTAAATTAAACCAGAAACAGTGCTTAGGAGAAGTAATTGACTTTATGAAAGATCATAGCTAAACTATAAACACTGAAAAATGAATACATATCAAAATACTTCAGTGACTACTAAAATGATTTATGCGTTTCACAAATGGAATAATCATAATTGAATTGTAACTTCAACAGCATTTGTGTTAGAGAGGATTGCTACAAAACAAATGTGAAGATATCAAAACAAGAATTAGACACTAGATGAATAAAAGATTATTAGGCCATTAGAAAAGTCATAGTTTAGACTTTTCACAACATCTTTTCATATCAATAGCTAAGAAAATACTATAATTTAAATTTCCATTTCATATAATGAAATATAATGGTGGAAATATTATGATTTGAGGAGCCAAATTATGGCATCCTCTTACTCCAATCATTGCTCTGCTTGGATGCACAATAGACAGAGACTACTAATATCATTTTCCAAAATAATAAAACTCAGTTACCACTTTTGACAAATAATGGTAAATGGTCAATCTCATAAAAAATATGTAACTTATCTCCATAACAAAGACCTAATATTCCTTTCTTCAAATATTAGAAAATTCTATCCCATATACAATAAAAGTTATTCTTATAATATAATATTAAATCATCTATGTTTTTATTATTGTTTTACACTGTTTAATTACAACCCTCTATGACAGTTTCAATTGCTCCAGCAATCTTCTTCAGAACTTTCACTTACATCTCTAAATCTCAGCTGCTGCAGTTGAGATTTGGAAATATAAATTTAATATTATATTATATGGATTTGGCAATGCAATAAGAAAAATTTAGTTAAAAGCTATTCTTAATGCAAAATAAATAGCCTTACTTAATGTTGTGCAATAGGTTTTCATTGTCTGTACAATAGTTATATATTAATTTATTTTTATACAGCCAGTTGATCATAAGCTTAAAAAACTTTCAAGTGTCAAAAATATCATAACATAATAATTGAATTCAATCATCCAAACAGAATGTTTTCCCTTGATAAATACATTGCAGACTTAAGTAATAAATAAAATTATTCTTTTGCTAAGTTATAATCTCTCCTTCTCTCTTTTTATTCTTTCTAAATGTGTTAAAATTTATTTTTAATAGATTCTAAGAATTACTATATAAAAAAACTAATGCTAATTTACATAATTAAATTGTTCATTCAACATCTTTTTCAATCAGACTCATTAATAAACACATAATTGGAATTTTAAATTAGTGGAATTTGAAACCTTTGCATAATCTGCATAATGTATTTGTATTAAGGGATAATTATGCCAGAGAGAGTTTAATTCATTCATAAGAAATATAATGGAACAACAATATGTATTTCAAGCAAACTAGAATCACGATTCTAACAGAAAATAAAGTAGGTCAAGAATAATTACCGATTTATAAAATAAAAATTAAAAAGCAACACATTACCTAAAGAAAAACAGAAAGAGATATAAAAAAATGTTATATATATATCAATCAATTTTAATCTCATACTAGCTGTAGAATATTGCAATTTTATTTTCGCAGCTCACAGCACCGCTATGAATATGAGGTAAAGGACCTCGCCTTAGTATTTTAATTCCTGTATTTTAATATAGCTTCACATTCAAGCGTGACATACGCTTAATTTGTTTATAAATTATTTACTAATAAAACATATAAAAAAACTATTTTTAAACCGGGGGGGGGGGGGGAGTGTTGATGTAGTTTTTACGTAATTTTAAAATTATTCGTTAAAAAAGAAAAAAATGGAAATAAATATTCATTTCAACTAGTTTGAAGAAAAGAAACTAGATCAAACGAGACAAAAAAAATAATATTAACAAACTATGCAAATAAATTAAAACTTGATTTCTAAATTAGCTAAATTAATAATGTCTACGCAAGAGATTATTTTATTCTTTTATTTATTTCCGAAAACAATTTTTACACTGATGTCTTCCCCCTGTATTATATAAAAAAATAATTAGAATGCTAGAATAAATTGCATTAAGAAGAGAATCACAATGGCAAGCAACCTTCGATGATGATTACGTTTTATCGATTAGTCATGATTGTTATCGATTAGCCATCAAACTATTGCATGCAGAAATGTACTATTAATTATAAATTAAGATAAAAATGTTATTCCACCACAGATAATTAAATCAATGTGCATTTATTTTATAACTGATCTCTTTATTATATGTATTTATGAATAAAATATTAAAGTTTTCCAGATATACAGTTACTTATATGAGATCTATGTTTGAACCTAATCTCTTTTGTCATAATCTAATAGTTGCTGGAAACAATTGTAAAAGAAAACAGTGCAGACCACTTGTGGAGAAATCAGATTTTACAAAAAAAACTCGGAATAAACAAACATTTTAAAGTATGGATTTCTTTGGAAATTATAACTCCTTACCCTGACTTTTAATTATATTAAATACTATGTAAATTTTTTATATCGAGATAAAAAGAGAAGTAATTCACATTATTAAAAAATTAATCTAAGGGTTTGTTGCAAAAATTCATAAGATGTATCAATGTATAATGATAGATAAAAGATGATAATTATATAATAGTATATTTAAGATTTTACTTCATTAACGCTTAAATAAATTAATATATATATATGTGCTCTGCGCACAGTTAATGAAGCTATTAATAAATTGTCAAAATTTTTACTGCCAAGCGCTTTCGGACAGTCTACAGTCCCATATTCATGGCGACCATTTGCTTTGAAACAAACGACACCAAACGTAAAGTTAGGGAAGCTTACTTCATTGCGGCTGACCCATCGGCAATCAACAGAAGAGAGGCCTGCTATTCCCTATCTTGTAAATGGTCCACGTAACATCTGCATATAAATTTACATAAAATTTGCATAGTTTTACAGTTATTAACAGAATAACTCGCCATGAATATGGGACTGTAGACTGTCCCGAAAGCGCTTGGCAGTAAAAATTTTGACAATTTATTAATAGCTTCATTAACTGTGCGCAGAGCACATATATATATATATATTAATAATAGTATATTATAATCCTGTGGTTAATTTCTTGAATGGTCATGTGACATTTAAGCAACTTAAGGGCAGATTGAACATTTAACAATTCATTTTGTTAGTCTGAACTCTTTTTTATTTACATTACTTAATTAAGAATCAGTCTTGGTTATCTTTAATTCTAGTTTCACTATTCTATCTTTATGTTAAATCATCCAGAAATTAGAAATGATAGTGTGCTAAGAAAATTATAATAATGTAGCAATTTAACTATAATTAATATGTTAATTTAAAATCATTCATTCATTTAATATTAGTAATGATTATTTATTATTTAATAAATATAGTATATATTCATGCAGAACAAACATTTATATATCTAAATAATCCCAAACAAATTTTATGATATACATTCTAATCTGGATACTTTGCAAACTGAGGCTACTGATGATATCTGATAAATACAATGATCTTATATCTATTTTATTGCCTCCTAAGTCTTTTGGTTGCACATTAATGCTATTAGCAATTAATTATAATTGAATCAATGGAAAAATCTCATTTAAACTAATCCATATAGGTAAAGGCAATTAAGTAAAAATATCCTTTAAATAGTCCACTATAGAATAAAGGAAGCTCCAGCAGCCCTCAAAGGGAAAGAGTAATGGAGAAATTATTACTCACCAGACTTTGTATGCTGCGCTATGAGTGTTTGCGTAAATTTCTATCATTGTTATATTCTCTAGCTAAGAATAGTTAGCCACCTATTTATCAACCATTATTAGATGGTTAGCTGAATTAGTTATAGACCAGATACCTAAAAGGAAAATCGTAACCCTGAAAGTTTTACCTAGACTAGATTCAAATCCAGGATGTGAATGTAACAGACAAATACTCTGCTTCTACACTATGAGGACTTTCTATTGATTTCCATATTGAGAATCATGAAAATAAATGACAAATCATTCCAGAGAATCAGTATTCATAAGAGCACAAGATACTGATGTTATCAGAATCTAATGGTAATTGTAATGAATGATTTTCTAAAACAACCAGATTAATATTTAAGTCAGGTAATAAGAATAGTTTATTTTAATCCCATAAAAATAATAAAAGAGAGGTATGTATAATGTATATTATAATTAAAAAAGAAGATTTGAATCGACAAAAAAAATCAAGTCAGATGTCACATGATCTAATTTTAATAAAGCTCGTGTTTACAAATGTTATATATAGAGTTCACAAAACAAACTCTTAACAAGCTTTGAGAATACCCTCAACCCCAGACCGGTTTCTGCATCTAGCGTCGTCAGTGAGGTGTTAGGATATTTTTCTCAATAGTTATACATTAGATAAAGTGCTGGGCTAGTCCTAGTATTTTTAATCTAATGAATATCCTAACACCTCACTGACGATGCTAGATGCAGAAACCGGTCTGAGATTGAGGGTATTCTCAAAGCTTGTTAAGAGTTTGTTTTGCGAACTCTATATATAGCATTTACAGATTTAATATTTAGAGGGTGTTAAATATAAGGTTCAGCCTTTCCCTCTGATTAATTATAGTGATTTCAGAATAGCGTATAGTTGTCATGAAATTATGTTAGTATAGCCTCATTCTACAATTTATGCTAGCTGACAGTTAGTTTACTTGTAGCTCACTGGGAGCTTTCAGATATCAATAAAAAAGATGTCTTTTTTATAAATAGTCCACAAAAAGGTAAAGGGAAGATGATACTAAAGCAGGCTGGAAAATTGCCAAATAGTGATGATTTGAAAAATTTTCTAGTTTTATTTTCTTAATAAGAATAACTAGCCATTTACTGACTAATATTAGATAATTAGCTAAGCTGATTGTGGGCCAACTACATGGAACATCCTAAACCTCTTGAAAAGAATTTCACATCTTGGGCTGGATTTAAGCTCCTGATCACAGATACTCAACAGACAGATGTGTAATTTCTGCATCACAAGGCTTACATTTTGAAGAAAATACATTTTTTAATTATATCGATGTTTGTTAAATACATATATAGGTTAGTGTTTATTTATAATTGTTATTTGCTTTTATCAAAAATCCTGGGTTTATGATAATATTATTACTTTATTGGAATATCCTAATCTATCTTAAGTTAAAACTTAAAAACGTTAGTAGGTATTTTTTGGCAATGAGATATAAGTTGCAAAACTTGCTGAGTCAATAACATTAAAACTATACTGGCAGACTGTTCAATAAACAACTGTGAAAAGTTAAAGTATTTGGAGAATGATGTCAATAATTTAATTTCTGCCATAGATCCAATAGTATCTTTAAAAATAACATTGAAACTATATATTAAAATACAATACTCTTGAGTTCTACCTAAATAATGAATATGTTGGCTCAGTAGTAATCTGACTGGCTCTAGAATGGAAAGTTTTTGAGGAAAAAATCTATCTCATAAGTTGAATAGAACTACTATGCTTTGTAATAAATAACTGTGGGTGTAATGAAGATAGATATTTAAATTTAAAATTTATTAGACTTTTCTTTAAAAAAAGTCAAGAGATGTTCAGATGTATATAACATTTGTCATTGTCTTTATAGTAATTTAATATTTTTATTGTTATTTAAATATATTAAGCATCTTAAACAAAATCGTTATGGTTACGGATAATATAACTACTAAATAAGTGAGGAGAAAATGCAATAGTCTATGTGAGGACAAATGTCTTCTAGCACTTCCCACACACACACAAACACACACAAAGAAATAATATTATTCATCAGGCTAGATAAATGATTGTTTGGATGAAGATTTTTATGGTTTTCTATTTAGTTAAGTAATCATTTATCAAGAAATGGCTAGATGACTATCTGGATTAGCTTCCTGAAAAAAATTCTAAGTTCATTTAGAAATTCTAAACTACTTGAAAAATTTATACAGTTCACTTGGATTTGAATCTCATTTTATGGACATAACAAGAGATTGCATTAACCACTGCACCCCTCCCCCTTATAATATACATACTTTCACAAAAATAGACAAATTATGCATTTATTTCTACATTTGCTAGAAAATCAGAATCTCTATGAATGTTTTCTTAGTTCACTATTAAAATGTATACAAAATATTCAAAAATGTATTTGTCACATATCTTTACACATTCACATATTGGCAGCAGTGTCTGAAATAAATATACAAACACTTATTCATGCTGCTGACATGTAAATCTTAGTTATTTTTGATTAATAAAGTTAATAATTTCTTACTTGGTGTTGAAGGAATAGCATTCTCATAGAGAATATAGTATGATGTAATGTTGACTCCATGTGCAACAATTGGGGAATGCCAACAAACTGTTAGAGAAGTTTCAGTTCGATTACAGACTTGTATATTGGATAGAGGTGATAAAAATTCTATAAGTGTAAAAAAATCATAATAAATACAAAGATTATATGTAATATATTGTATTAAATGTCATATTTCAAAACAAGTAATTTTATAAATAAATAAATAATGAAAGACAAAATATTTAATCTCTAGTAGATATTCTTAAAAAATATTAAAATAAATTTTGGGATGCATAGAATTAGAGAAAAATCACTATGTAACAAAATGAAAGTACTGATGAAACAAAGTCCTTTAATACAATTTAATGTAATTTACTCAAAGTATATTGACTCATATGGCTGCAGAAAGGAGTTTGCTGTTAACTGAAAGGAGACTCTGTAATTCCTCTTTGGGGCCTTAAAAGAACCAGGCAGGACAAATTCATAATATCCACTCTATACTTTATTATCATTGCAGCTACTATTACTACAGCTCACCAATCCATATCAGCTAGCATAGTGAGTTTATTGGCTTTTTATTCGAACTATGATCTTCTCAATTGCCTCATAGTTCTTAACTGAATATGAATTGAATTTTCTTGAAGGTAGAATATACATGTGTGAAACAATTTTTTCTAAATAGATACTTATAATTATAACAGATAAACCTAAATTATGTTCCTTAATCCCATGAGGTTGTAAAGTGCCAATCAAGGCAGCAATTGGTGGTCAAAGACTCAGAGTGCTAAGAATCCCCTGATTCTGGACCCAGGCTGCCATTTAATAATGACCCTTCTTTATTTAGATATTTACAACTGCAGATCATTTTCAAATAAAGGAAAATTAATTGAATTAGAAAAACTGTTTACTATTAAATTAGACATTGATTGACTTTATGAAGTTAGACGACAAAGTGAAAAGACAATTGATTTAAAAAGTAAAATGTATTTTACTATAAAGTTATAAATATTGGAAACACAAGTGGAATGGGCTTCATTATAAATGTGGAAGAACAACATTATGGAAATTGATATTATATCAGACAGAATGGAAATATTAATAGAAGATAACTAATGCAAATGATTCAGGTTAATGTCCCAACAAATTTTCACTGTGATGAAAAAATAAAGGATTTATATACGGATGCACAAAATACTTTTGATCAAACCGAACATTTTAAAATTGTCATGGGAGATGAATGCTAGAATTGATAAACAATTGAAAGATGAAAGTGCTATGAGTAAATTTGATTATGGTGATACAAATGGAGGGGGGGGGGTAGATTTGTGGAGTTTGCAGAAAAAGAAAAACTTTGTTTTATGAATTCTTTCTTTGAGAAAAATGCTAATTCAAAATGGACATGGAAACTTCCAAATGAAGGTACAGCAGAATTGGATTGTACTTTGATTATTAGAAAATATTTATTTCAAGATTTAAATCATATATAAAATCCATACTTTCTCTGTTGTCTGATTGGTGAATGTTTGTTCGATGATGTGTCAAATTCACAACCACTACATTTATGTGAAGCAAATAATTCTGCCATTAATAAAAAATGCTCAGAAAAAATCAGTACATGTGCTTTGAATGACAGAGATATATTTCATGGTAATGGTTTCCAGCCAGCTGTAGAATTTGTAATTCAGCATTAAGAAGCTTCATGCTTTCATGGTCTGTCAATCCCTCAATATAGTCCAGATGAATGATATATTCAGCAATGTTTAGTATAAAAAAACATATTTACATTAAATCTTTAAAAAAAATTGTTAAAGCAACCAATTAAAAAAAAAAATTACAAATATTACATTTAATAAAAAAAAAAATTATAAAACAACAAACTCAAAGTCTGGCATCTCTCTAACATTAATTTTTTTTAAAAAATATGTAAATCAACAAACTCAAAGACTGGCATCTTTGTATTCTAACATTAATAAACAGTAACTATTAATAAAGTTAAAAAAACTATTACATTTGTTTGTGGCACTGTCGAAAAATTTTTCAAAAAAGTAAAATGTTTTATTCAGAAGGCACTCCAGTAATATATAGTTGCACTATAATATTGTCAAATATAACAGGTATATTTAAAAATGCAAATTTTAATTTAGCTTTACTAAAATTCGGAAATTTATTTACATAATATTAAAATGTTTTGTTTAATTTACATTAAATCTTTAAAAAAATTTGTTAAAGCAACCAATTAATACAATAACGCTTGGTTAAAATCCCGGAATATTTGTGTTCGGAACATAACAATGGTCTTTCAGGCCAATGTACAATTCTCACATTTAACATCTTTTGTTTAATTTACATTAAATCTTTTAAAAAAATTTATTAAAACACCAATTAAAAAAAAAACATGGCCTTTACAAGGCCAGTTACATCTGATGTTCTTAGAAAATTCAACACAGAAAATAATCTTCAATTAGTAAGATACATGTTTTACTGAAAAAAAAAATAGAAAAATAAAATTAAGAAAAACAGTATTTACTATAGATATTCCTAACCTTCATAGACATTCCAATGAATTAAATTATTCTCCCCCCCCTAACTCAAATTTTAATTTTAATAATAAACAAATTATGATCCAAACAGTGTTCTTAAAACTGGATAAGTAATTATATTAATATAAATGATTTCTTCAGATTCTATAGAAAATAAAGAAGCCAATGATGTCTAAAAAAACTAATAGCCATTTTTACATTACAAAAATATAAAATCATTGAAGCTTTCGGTATTAAGGATAAATAATTTAGAAGAGCTGGTGGCTGATTTTTTAGTTTCATTTTATAAGTAATGTTCCATCGAATAAGCATTTTGTTAATATAACAATACCATTAAAATAATCACCAATTATTGCTTTAAAAAAAGAAAGTAAAAATGTTTTTAAACTTCTATTTCAATATCTTAAACTTATTAGACCTCTTCAGATAAAATTTAATCACTTATAATCTTTCCAAATACCATACTACTTTAACTACCTGAGACTTAAAATCAATAAGACAATGTATTCTTCACTGATAAATCAAGATTCTTTTATGTCATACATTTTTATTGACAATCTGCAGAACCAAAAGGCATTCACTAACACATTTGCAAAATTGGAAGAAGTAGTATGGTATATGGAAACATTATAAGTGATTAAATTTTGTCTGAAGAGGTGTTTGAAGAAAAACTACTCTAAATAATTTTGCTCCAATAATCTTCAAAATCTGAGTGTTTCTATGAATAATTTTGCACCCAAAGTCTAAAAATTTGAACCTTTTTTTGCTTATTTTCTGCGGAACTATAATTGTTTGCTGATTGTAATCTTCTGGTGCCATCTTTGTCGTATTTTTGCTGCAAACATCCAAGTGCCTACTACAAATGCGTGGAAAGAAATTGGTAAATATATTTTTTTCTGTAATCTTCTTACTGCTTTTTATTTTTAAATATTGATGAATTTAAATGATATGCCATAATTTCAAAGCATATTTGTAAATGTTGAAAGCTAAATATTGATGAAATTCTGTTTTTATAATTCCTGCCCATCGGCCATTAATGTAGCTTCGTTGCCATTTAGCATTAAAAGTATTTCTGATTTTGTTGTAATTGGAATTTTATAGCATTTTCTTGGTTTTTATTTTAATTTGTATTTTAAAAAATTTTGTTCGATTTATTTTGCTCTGGGCATTTCACTTTGTCCATTTCAGCAAAGAATTGTTCATTCTGGGGTGCAGCGTTTTTTGTTTAATTTTCAACGATTTTTTATTTTTTGTTACATCGATGTTTTCAGCCTTTTTTGTGTAGAAGTTTATCACTTGCATGCTTCTTATGGGTTGTTGATGGTACGCAGCGTCGCCTCGCAGCTGCATTACATGATCAGAACAACTACCAAGTCTCATGAAATATCATATTCAATACAATTAGGATTTTTTTTATGAGAATGTTATAGACAAGATAGTATTCTTGCATGCAGATGTTCTTCTAATCATAGATTTCTGGGATTTCATTCTTAAGTGAATTGTTGCATAAACTGTATCAGCTAATAGTAATTATCTAGTTTGATGCCTTGAGGGATACTAGAACAAATTTTTAAAAATGATATTCCTTTAAATATTGAGATTCAAAAATAAATTGTGTCATAGAGAGAAAAGGGTGTAATGATGTTGATAATAAAGTAAAAAAAAATCCAATGGTTTATTGTTTGGAAATTTATACAAAGTTTGAGCATCAGAAGCAAAAGAGTTGGAACTGCAAGCCGTGGACCTCGAGTTTCAAAGATTACCCCTCTACTACTGTTCTAAACAATGTAGGATATAATCAAATCTTATTACTTGATCATAGTATTTTATTTGTTTAAGCAGGATTGAGATAATTAGGATTCATTGTCACTTGATCCTACTTATATTTTCAGTCTTAATGAATGATTTCTTCAGAACGCTGTCATTTATTCTTCTCATAATAAAATTTAGCATTATTCAATATTACTTCACTTTCAAAAAGATGAATTGAATTATTTAATGAAATTAATTTTTGATTATTAAATACAAATAATTATTTTCAGACCATAATTATTGTCATTTAAAAGTCTCTTCAAATTTAATCCAGTTTCTGTGATCCATAGTTTATATTTACTTTAACAAATTTCCCCAGCTTTCTTGTTAATGATGTTTTTCTAGATTTTTATAATCTTAAGATTTCAATTGCATATCTATTATCATCTCTTCTAGTGACATCTAACCTAACTTTAGTTCAGATTCTTAATTCTTTCAATGATATTGATTTGTTTTCTCACCTATGTATTGCATTTTCCTTCCAATGTATATTTTTCTATACTTTGATAAATGGTCTAACATATCTATCCTATTTTTTCTATTAAGTATCTAAGCTTCATATCCATAAGCAAATATTGGTAAAACACATTTTCTAAAAATCTTTCTTTTTAAGCACAGAGCCATATTTCCTTTCAATATTAAAAAGTTTTCCATCCATATTTGATTAATTTCATCCTTATTATTTCCATCAACATTAATAATATGACTAAGATATATTTAATTATTACTTTTTTTAATTCATCACTCTTTATTTTTCTCTTTTTTTTTATAAAACCTATTGAACATTATTTTTATTTTATTTTTTAGCATTTATTTATAATCCTACTTTTTTGCTTTTAGCTGATAATTATAACATTTCTTTAAATTCTTATGTATTATTTATGAAAACAATATAAAATTTATGAAATATTTAACACATATACAATAAATATATACAAGAAAATCAAGATCAATAACATATCTGGGTTGAACAAAATACCAGCAAGAATGAGGTCATTTAAGGAAAAAAAATTTTTTTTAAAATCCTGGTTTAGGCATTAATTGTACAAAATGATATAGTATGCATTAACCAGTAATACTGTAGTCAGCATATTACTTTCCATGTAGTTTCTGCTTTTAAACAAGGTGGAACTTCTGAAGTCATATTGGGATAACTAATCAATAAATTGAAGATTCAACGTACTTTTGACAATTTAAAGATGTAAATAGTAGAATCTAGATTTTTAAATAAAATCTAAAAATAAATACATATACAGTGGAGCATAGATTTGTACTTTTGTAATATCTGTATTTAAATAAAATAGTAGTAGTTTTTTGCAATAATTTTTTATATACTAATCTATAAACATAAGTAGTTTGCAAAAATTGAATAAGTGTTATGCATAGTTCATCAACAAAAAATAAAACATTTTCCTATAACTTGAAGGATTTTGTTTAAAAAGTTTTTACAAAATAATTTCAAAATAAAAATTTGTTTGTACATATATGAAAATAAAATATTCAGTTTATTGAACATTTATGTGTATAGTTAGTTATCATCATCATTGAAAAATAAAAATAAAATTCCTGTAACAATAATTAAACATTAGCTAAACTATTGATAATCATCAAAAACATTTTGTCGATCCAATGATTGGAATAAACATCTAGTCATTCATAGGTTTAAACCAAGATCTGAAGAAAATGACAGCCACAACCTCTGAATATATACTATCTTGGCAATAACTGGGACCTTTTTCTAGTTGTTCTTTGAAATGTTCACATTTTTTATCTGGTAATCAAAATAACAACAAAACACATTAATTTGTCATTATATATTTTCTTTGATGAAAAATTGATTTCATAAATATATAAGGAAATAGGAATAAAAATAAATGAAGAAAGTTGGAAGTTTTTAAAGAAGAAAATAAATGGAACAATAGAAAATGGAATGAAAATTTGAAGGAAATATAACATGAGAAGTTTATAGGGTTGAGATAGAATTTGAAGTATAATATGGATAAAGACGAAGTAAAAAAAAAATAAAAAGAATAAAATACATTGAAGCTGCAGTATCTATTATATTTTGTTGATAAACTTAGATTATAATAGAATATGTATTTTCTATTGAACTGCAAGTGTATTTTTCAACATGTATATATATATTATTGTATAGTATTCATATGTAAATTAAGACTGTACTATAAATAGAATTATACAAAAAATGTAGTTATTAATAATAAATTGAGATTATACATTTATATATATGTAATTAGTATACAATATCTTGATTTTTTTTAAAAATAAAATGAATAATTAAGTAACAGATTTTTATAATAATTAGTATTCTAGATAATATTATTTTCTTCAATAACTGTTTCCCCTATCTTGTATATAAAATCCCTAAGGGCTATTCTTCAAGGAAAAAATTATTTGTTTTACCATTAATAAACCGTAAACGGCAGCCTTTCAGGCCAGATACATTTCTCACTGTCAAATTCACATATCAAATATAACAGGTATATTTAAAAAATTTAATTTTACTTTAGAGGCTTCATTTGATTATGAACATTTTACTCAAAGCAAGTAATTATGCAAAGCAAAAAACAATTTGTTAAAGCAATCAATTAAAAAAAAACAATTACAAAAACGTAATTCCGCCATTAATAAATAGTAATACAAAAATGACATTTATCAAATTTATTCATATAATATTAAAATCTTTTGTTTAATTTACATTAAATCTTTAAAAAAATTAGTTAAAGCAACCAGTTAAAAAAAATGACAACCTTTCCAAAGGCTTAGAATGACAGCCTTTCAAACTGGCTAGGAAGTAACTCTGAGATTAATAAACCATAATAATTCAAAAACAATGGTCTTTATATATTTATCACATTTATTTATATAGTATTAAAATGATTTAATTTACATTAAATATTTTTAAAAAAAGTTTGTTAAACCAACCAATTAAAACAAAATATGGACTTCATAGGCTGGGTACATCTGGTAGAAATATAATAGCCATCTCATCAGCAGATAATGATTTTTCTAGTTTTGATGTTTTAGTCTATATGGGCTGCAGAATTTATGCAATTATTCTACTTGCAGTTACCCATTTTAAATTCTTAGTCAAAATGTTCAAATTTAAAGCTAATACAATAAGTTTTACAATTATTTTTTGCCACTACTAAATCAATAATTTTTATTTTATTGCTTAAGAAAGATAATTTATTAATGTGCTTAAATTTTTGTGAAACTTTTAGCTTTATGTTTAGAAACCATATCAAACTGAAGAATAAAATGTATGTTCTTTCAGCACAACCCAAAGAAACTTTATTAATAAACATGATTACATACAGCATTTCAAGAGGGCAAAATGGCTGTTGTCATATCATAAAATGTATTAATGAATTATGTTTTTATTTTTTGTTTATTTACATTTTGTTTTTTGGTGTGGGGGGGTACTATATAATAGAAATAGTGTATAAATAATATAGCATATATCATAATTAAACTGAATTTGATAAAAAATATATATAATTTATGTTGATAGAATTAGGTATATCTGAATGGTCCCAAGCAAAACTTTATAGAAAAGTTAATAGGGATAGATGAAAAATAAGAGATAAGTTTAAATGAAACGTGTAATAGTATTTTGGGAAGAATTATGAAATATCGAATTTACAAATAGACTGACAATGTTAAGTTGGTTACAAATGGGTGATTATTTAAAGCTAATACAACCAACAAATTATGAAGTTAAAAGGGGGGAGGTATATAAGAAATATAAGTAGGTTATTAAGAAACAAATGGAAGAAGAGATAAAGTTGCCTCTAAAAAAAATTGCTAAAATGGAATTAAGACAAAATTGCAGAGAACTTAATATAAATTGAGCAAATAAGATAATGGGGGGGGGGGCAATCAAGATATATTATTAGGATAAATAAGAAAGAAAATGTTATATTGTTAAATGCTAAAGAAAAAGAATGTCAGAACAGACAAAATTTTAATAAAAATCTTGGATGATAGAGTTGGTAAGTGAATGCAATTCATTAGAGAAGAAATTGATTTAAGAAAAGGTAAAAGGATAGATTCAGAAATGAATAAATCAATAGGTATATTTTTTTTAATAAAGAAAAAGCTAGTGAGTAAGCAGCTGCAATATTAATAAATATGGGAAAATATACAATGATTGATTTACACATGATAGAAAAGTTTTAATAAAATTATAAACAATAATAAAAGATTATTATATAAACTAAAGGAAAAACATTTTAGGTTATAACTAGCTGTAGACCAATACCAATAATTTCATAGTTGTAATATATATATATATAGTGGGTATAGTTAGGACTCAGATGGAAAAGCATAAAATCTTGGGATAGATTTAGAATATATTTCATTCAGTGACAGGTAGGAATAACTTATCCACTGATATTCAATTGATTGAAAGGTTTTATATGATATATATATATATAGATTTATAGCATTTGTAGATATATAAAAAAGGATTGTGGTTTGTGCAGGGATTCCCAACTATTTTGGTTCCTGTACTTCTTGCCTTTTAGTAAATTATCTAGTACTCCTATTCATCATAATAACAAATAAACAGTAATTAAGTTTTCATAAAAGTGATAAAACCAGATTTTCTCCCAATATAGTGGGAGAACCATCATTACAAATGAATTGTATTAATTTCCACGAAACCGTGTGGTTCAAAAAAATCAATGACCAAATTCACAATATCCACCGCCTTCCTTCAAAGATTTACAAAAAAGAATTTCCTTTTATTATATTCTGATATATATAGTAAAAACAAACAACTGTGCACAGTTTCATCCAACTGACCACAACTTGTTTCACTAGCTATCGTTAATCTTAACTAGGCATTTTGAGATATTGGACCCTGCAATGAGAAATATATATATATATATATATATATATTGTGCCATTACAATTTAGTCACTAGCTAAATTTATAGTAATGTGCATGTAGGAAAATGTAAAACCAAAATCATCATCACATTTTTATATAACAATAAATGAAGCTGTAGGGCATCCAAGTTTAAACCCTACAAGGTCCAGTTCTAAAAGCTTTAGATAGAGAGTGGGTCAACAATTAATATTGTTTGTGTGTTGATAGAAAGGTAATACACACATTTAAACTATTCAAATATTAATTTTTCTTTAAAAAGCAATGTTATAACGCATATGTATAGGCAGTGTATGTGTAAGCTATTGATTGTTTTATATTTCAGATATTTAACTTTCTTTAAAAACTAACCTATGCTTGATCAATTTTGATATCTTATTCTGTTCCTATTTTGCTTTTCTATAATTGTAATTGGGATTTAAAAGCTAAGGAATTAATTTTAAATATTAGGGTTATAATTACTAAGCTAGCAATTATATATTTAATGTCAGTTTATGAATGATTTGAATGATAAAGTATGTGTGTACATTACATACAGAAATTTACATTTATTAAATATTGAAAGAAAAGGAAGGGTTAAATCTGTCAAATTAATTTTTTTGTACAATTTTATGTTAAAAGAGGAAATCTGTTGAATCAGATATCTATTTTTGTAGCAATTTTGTTTTTGTAAATGATTGTTTGTCACTTTGGGAGCTTAAGCTGGGTGGGAACTCTAATTTTGAAATTGTCTTATCTTAAGATTAAAGAAAAGAAACTCCAATTTTAGATATTACAGATATACGTGAAAAAGGAAAAAAAGGATTGTCTATTTTTTTTTTTAAAGACAAAAGTGTCTGAAAACCAGGTGTGTGATTTTTTTTGGGTTGGTCAAAAATAGCAATTCACACTATCACTCTAATTGGGTGAGTTGACTCAAAAATCGGATATAAAAGCAGTCTGGAAAATCAGTTGAGCTATTAAATTATTGTTATTATAATATATTGTGAGAGACTTTTTAAAAATTACTGAAACTAAAGCAGACAAACATTTTAGTTCTGCTAGATAGTTTTTTTTTTTTAGATCATTTTTTTATGAAGTTTTGAATGCTGAAAATATAAGAAATGGCGGGGTAGAAAAATTATATATGTATCCCATCAAAACCTGACCATCATGGAGCTGCAGATCATATAGGAAAGAAAAGATGTCTTGTCTGAAAATAATATTCTACACCTTTCAACTGACCAGAGAAATAAGATGTTTTTAAATAGAAAGAAGAAAACATTCACCTGCATTCGAAGATCAGAAAGATGAATTAATCTACTGATAAATATTAATCATCAAGTCCAATTAATTGTTCCAGCAACTGAGTTTAAAACCCAGGAAATTTATAAACGTGAAAACAACTGCTGTATTTCATCCACTAAAAGAATCATGCTTGACAGGAAGAGAAGAAAAATTAATATAAAGATTTCCAAATTGTCCACTAAAGCAAATAACCTCAATAGGATCATCATCATCAAATAATTATACACTTTAAGAAAGAGATTGTTCCAAAGAAACACGGAAATTGTTGCTGCCAAAGATAGACATTAAACAAGAGAAAATTGACTCATTAGAAGTCGCTACAAAGAACTGGTAGTATAAAATTTTTTTTGATATATTTTCTTTACGATATCTGAGTCTTAATAAAATTTTAGCTATAAAGTGGTATAGTTTATTTAAAGAACTTTTAAAGACAATTCAGATCGATTAAAACCAATAATTTCTTACCAATAATAACCTTGAGCTTCATAAATGATCTTGAATGTATCAAAATTATTTGTTTATTAATTTACAGTCATGAAATATTAACGTGTAAAATAATTTTTTTGTATTATTATTTTGGTTTTAAATAATATTTTGCTATTATGGGATAAAACACGCACATACATAATAATATTTATATGTGTATAATTGCGAGTGAATGTGAAGTAATAAGTAGTATTAAAGTATTAGATTATTTTGTTTCAAGTTAAAGTATAGCATTTCAGAGGTAGAAGAGAGGGGGAGAAAATAATTAAAACTTGTTTCTAAAACTTGCTCTTTCCAATTTTACTAACATTTATTTTTGTCATTCTACTTACATGTTAGATTTATAAGGTATGTGTGCCAATGAGTGAATATTTTTTTTTATATGAAATACTTTTCTTGTGGATACAATATACTTTTGAAATACATTTACGGGAAAGGGGGAGGAATTTAAAATTTAATGTTATGATTTTAAAACAGTCGATTATGATTATTGTTGTTATTGTTAATATAAATTTTCATGTAAATATAGAAATTTTTATGTATATGTTAGAAATGCAGTAATAAATATTAGTTTATGTTATTAAACAAGGCATATATATTTCATTAAGTGTAGTATTTATCAAGTGTGATCATTCATCATCAATGGTTGAATATTAGTTGTTTAAGATATGATTAAATATGCTAAGATTAACAATAATTATGAATTTCTTTATAAAAATTAGGTTTTATGTTTAGGCTTAGTCCTAAAGCTGTGGTTGAAACCATTGTCATTATCGTTATTATCATCATCATCATCATCATCACGTTTTAATTAATGAGCTGTTTAAATGTTTAAAGGCCATAAATAAATATTGATTCCATAATATTTAGTGATTTCTTAGTATTATTATAACCACCATCCCATCATCTATTTCATGCAAGGATGAGTGAATTGCCATCCTAAATTAATAGTAATCTGAGCTAGTAAAACTTATAAAAAAAAAATATTGAAACACATTCGTTATGCTAAGATCTGAGAAATGATTTGTGTCTAATGAATTCCACTTTAGTTTAAAGATGTTTTATGCTTGCTTAGATATTAGTGCATACAGTGATATGGCTCTAAAAAGAAAAATCTTCCATGTTTATAAGAAATAAAGTACCAAAAAGGGATTCAAACCCGGTACCTGTGAAAAGGTTATTAGATATAACTGTGTCTAGATTCAAATAATCTAGTGATGCCCTGCTAGACCATATTCACTTGGTATTTGTTTGGATATGCACTTAACATCAAACCAAGAAATGAAAGTGGATAAAATCTACTGTCTGTATACCTGAGCAGATATTTTATTGAGTTACTAGTGTACTCACCTCATGTGATTTCCATGTACCTGAGTTATAATAGTTGTTATTAATAATTTGTTTATAATTATTGATATTGTGATATCTTGAGGAATCTAATTATAAAAGTATGTTTCATTTAATCCAATGATCTTTAATATGATTGATAACTCAGTCTGACCTTCTTGTTTAACAGCCACTACTCAGGTATTCTTCTCATAATTTAATTTAAGCTACAATGCTTTTCGTTTATTAAGCTAAAGATTTATATTTGAATCTTTTCTTAATTATTTAATACATTTGGATCGTTTGATCATCTTTATTAAGTTACAATAAATATTGGAATATTTGAGATGTTAATAATATTTGGATTTTTGACAAATCCAATGATATTTTAATATACAATTGAATTTCTCTTTAATATGTTACAATGGACCTTTTGAACTCCTTTAATTATTTCTGTTGAGCTACTTAAATTTAGGTTACAATATATATAGTATCAGTGTCACGTACAAAAAGAAACATGCAATGTTGTTAGTGTAGCTGGAAAACAATATCAACATGGAATGGCTTGGAAATATTGATAACATAATTATTTTTGAAATATATTATTAGTATAATATACTTATTTACCTGCTATTCACTGTATCTTTGGACAAGTTTTCTTTACTCCTGAGAATACTGGTATTCCAGATTGGGAACCTGATATAATAGGTAAAGTAGATTGTCCAGTAATCTGGGAAATGTGTAATTTGAAGTTGCTGGGAGTAATTAAAGAATTTTATTAATTGGGGAATAACAAACTGATGTAACTTATATATGAAAGTGAGTTGAAACAGAATTGTTTTAATTGGAGATTGAGAAAGAAAAATTAGGATCAGGATTCCTTCAGTATAAATCAGAATACTAAATCTTTCCCCTTTGTAGAAGGAATGACATTTTTTTGCAAATAATATAAAAGATATGGAGCTGTTATTAGAGAAATATGCAGAGATAGAATGTGAAAGTTAAGTTCAATGAAAAAAATCTTAAGATGCTAGTAATTAATGGGATGAAGGATATTTATTTTGAAGAAGTAGTAAAGTAGATATTTAGGTATTCTGTTAAATGAAAGAATAAATTATATGAACAACTAGGTATTATAATTGAGACAAAGTCGAATGGGTTTTAAAATTTAGCATAAATCTCACATAACAAATATGATATGTAGAATAATTTGGGAAGGTATAATACTTGCTTTAATATTTGAATAAATGGTATCTTGTATTAGCCAGAGGACATATGAATTTTTTAGGTAGAATTCAAAAAGATTTAGATAGGCATGAATTGGATAATGAATTGTGAATAGCAAAAGACTATTAAAAAAAATGGGATGGATTTCTTTTTTCAATAAAAAAAAATTTAAATACTATAGTAAATAAATAGTATTTATTTTGTCTATTAGCAGATCAATGAACATGGTAATCTAGAAAGGTATTACAATATAAAAAATTAATGTGTATTATTTTAGTTATTTGTATAAAAACATGTAATGAATATATTATTATAAGAAGTTGGAAAAGAGACAGATAAGTAAAAAAAAAAATTATGAAAAATGAATGTAATTAATAATAATTGAATTATTTGAGAATAAACAACATTTAAAGTATGAACAGATGAATAATCCTAAAATTTGCTGTTATTTTATATAAAGAGAGCTTTTTTTTCCCATATGTCAAAGCATCACCGGGAAGCGAACCTGCGACAACTGTCTGCAAGCAACTGCTTGCTTGCAAGACAGCCATGCTGATCTCTTGGCTACCAACACTTGACAACTTTGAATAACAAAAAATAAAGACAAAAATTTAATAAGAATTTGGACTGTAATATAGTTTCTATGAAGATGGAAGAGAAGTATTGAACATTTGTTTTTAGAATATAAAATATGAAAAGAAATCCAGAGAAATTCTAAGGATACTGGAAGAAACATCAAGATGAAGGAAGTGAAAGAAAAATATTTTTTGGAAGAGGGGTTGTTTAGCCTTTATAACAAGAACAGGATATATAAGTATATGAATAGAAGAAAAAAGATTCAATATTGGGAGAATAATTTAATAATTATAGAATGGAATGACATAATGTTTGGGGGAGGGGGGGTTGACATATTTTTAATATAGTTTCAGAGGATAAGAATGTTTAACTGTGTAACGTTTTTCGTTTTGCTAGGCCTTTACACGCTAATATAAACTGCGCGTGAGTTGATCAAGCTATGTCAAAAAAGAAGAAAGTTGTATTTCTATTCTAAAAACACAGCTATTTTTCCTGATCAACTTCAGCCTATTAATTGTTACGAATTGTGCTATTGACAAAATCAACTTTTAATTTTATTTAATATGGGCGCCAGAATTCCTAAGAATCCGCTGAAATATGTCGCCAGCACCTCTCGCAAGTTGTAAAACAAAAAAAAATAAAAAGATTTTTATTATATTTTTTTTTTAAGGGGCGGTAATTCTACCGTAATGAGAATTAATGATTTTTACGATTATTAGTCCTGGGCGTATTGAAACATATTGACAAAGGTAACTTACGTTTAAATCTTATTACACTAAAAATAAATTTAATAATAAAAAATAATAACTATTATTAATAACGCACAAATGAGAATTGATATTAGAAATATTTTTAATTTTGACAAACTAAAATACTTCATGTTAAGTAGCTAATTAATACCTTGGAGAGAACACATTTAATTCAGGTGGGAAATATCCAGAAAATATAAATATCAGTTAAAATAAACAAAAAGTTCTTGGTTAAATAAGAGTCTCTCATATAGAAAAATTAAAGTCACTATCGGGATTCTTTTATACGTATATTTTTACGAGTAGTTTTAAATAGTTAACTTTGTCACAATCAGGATAATTATTCTTACCGGTAAGTTTCATGAATTCAGTAGTAGATAACTATGCATAGTTTTTTGGTTATAATGAGCTCGGCCTTTTGGTTATTGCTTGATCTTGTGGTCCATTTCCCCAGTCGGTTACGAAGGCTTTTCCTGGTGTACATCATTAGGTCCGATGTCTTCAGAAGCTCCGGTTCACTGCGACATGCCGAATTCCTTCAGCGAAGAGCGATCTTGGATATATTAATGTTATCCAAGACCAACTAGAAAAACAAAACGAACAAGACGTTCCTTCAACCGGATCCCTCCTTTTTATATCCAGTTTTCAGGACTTCTGCGCATGCTAGTACCATGCCTTTTTAATCTTATCCAGTCTTTATAAATTTTATGTAATAAAGTCTTTATTTTCTTCAAGTTTTCGGCCATCTTTAATTAATTTGAGTATTTCTACTTTCAGCTTATCTTTTTTTACTTGCTTTTGGAATTCTTTTGTTCTCTCCAATTACTGTTATTACTAATCACATAAAAAAAAATAAGAAGAATAATTCAACCCTCATTGTACGTTTTTTTTTTTAAAAAAAAAATTACTCAACAAAATTTTAAATCCACTTTTATCTTTTAGTTTTTTTTTACCCAATGCCAATATATTTGTAACGTATATAAATAAACGTTACAACTGATTAACAGGATTTCTGAGCACATGGTACAAGTACAGAAATTTCTAACTTAAGATAAACCATTTTATATGACATCCCAACTTTAAAATATAGAAATAGATTTGAGATCTATAAAAATTATTGTCTTTATAAGAATACTGGGGGTATAGAGTCAATGGAAGTTGAATGTCAAGACATGTTGAAACAGAGATGCTTATTGTCATCTTTATTATTTATTTTGTTCTAAGAGTTAGATGTTGAAATAGAAAAGTAGGGATTGAGTCAGAGATTAGGTAAGCTTTCTTTTTGAGGATGTTATGGGGTTTTTTTTTTTTTTTGTAAATAATATAAAAGATATGGTGTAGTTTATGAGAAGTCTCCAGAGATAGGAAGAAATACAAACATCAAATTCAATGAAAAAAAAAAAGTAAGATATTGAAAATTAATAAGATAAACTGAAGAAACTAATCATCATTATTCTTTCATTCTATCTACCATGTTCTCTATCTTACTAACTTCATTTGCTTAAGTTAATACAAGATCTGATTGTTAGGAGTCTCTCATGATTTCACTCATTATCCTACATTAACCATGACATAGGAATTGTGTTCATGCAATAATATTTTCATTCATGATTATGTGCATAATTTTGACTTCAATCTTTTTTTCCTAATTTTTTATTCTTTGTCTTTCTCTTTTTTTCTGGAGTTAGAATGATCATAGTCATTTATAAGTGGTTTTTAATTGCAATGGAAACTAAAGAATGTAAAATAGTTATATTTGTCTTGAAGAAATGAAGCAATACTAATATTTAGATACTTTGTTTAATGGGAAAAGAAATCGTATGATTAATCAAAAATTAGAATTGAAACTAAAAACAAAAATTAGAACAGCATTGATTAAAAATCCTACATTACAAATATGAGAAATGTAGAATAATTAGAAAAGGATAGTGGCATCTGCTTTAATTATTACAAATAAAGTACTTTTAATTGGACAAAAGATTCAGAAATTTAAAAAATAAAATAAAAAAGAAGAGGTATATATGTCCTGGGTGATAAATTATTGATAGCAAATGAGACTATTCGGAGGCTGTTTTTTTTAATGAAGGAATTGAAATGCAAATTATAAATGATTAGAAGGTTGTGGAAAATGAATGTGAATAAAAAATGGTTTAGAGTCATGTAAAAATGAAAAATACTGTAGGTAAAACATAAAGGGACATGATAACATAAAGAGAGCTAATTGTTAATTTTGTGCAAGGATAATAGATTTGTATTCCAAGGCAAAAAGGGATTAATAATTTGATCTATAAATTGGTTTGTGAAAGATAAAATAATGAATATTTAGTTTTGGATTATAGAGGGTTTGATGAAGCTCAGCAAAAATTGTATGGAAATAAAGAGATTGTTTCTATTCAAAGTTTCAGTATAGGTAATTGAATGTAATAAAAAACCTGAGATAAAGATGAGGACTAAAAAATTTTATAATAATTTATAACTATATATAGCAACTCAAAATATGAGGCTCACTATTTTAAACTAATGCTTGTTAGTGCTAGATTTAATGTTAGTTCATCCAATGATAACTGAGGGAAAATAGCCTTATACTTTACTCTCTTAGTAATTGTCTATAGAGATTAATAAAATATTAATGTGGATTTTTGGTTTCACTTTCTTATTAGAAAGTTTTATAGGAAAGAGTTGATATAGTAATCAGATTTCTCATTTATTTTGTTTGTGATTGACAACTATGTTCTTCCTAGTAAATGAATGTAATAGGATTGTTCAGATCTGGGAGTGAAAGCAGAAGTTTCCTGATGATTAGTCTTAATTTGATAGAACATGTTAGCTTTGTTAAATCTTTCATTGTATATTATCTCTTGATTATCATATTTGCAGCATGCGAAATACTTATTTTTATTCTAATTTTTAGTTAATGAGATTGCTTTTTTAATACTGAAATCCTAGAAATACACTGAAACTGAATTTGAGGGTGGATTAATCGATCATAGTGCTGGAAAGTAACCAATCACATCCTTACACAATCACAGACTACAGATTTATTTTTAGACTAAGTTATACGAGAGATGTGAGGCTATAAAAATATCAGTAAAAAAACAAAAGAATAATAAAGAACATGTTTTTAAAAAGAAAAAGTTAAATTTGTTTTGACTGAAATACCATTATAGGAACATCTACTAAGAATCATCATGTAATGCAAATTAAAATAATCATCTGGAGCTTTCCACATGTAAATAAATTTATTATTTTCACGCTACTTTATTGGGGGTGGGGGTCAATCTTTCACCTCTATTATTTTTAATTCCTAATCCATAGTTCCCTGTGATCTAATCTTCTTTTCTTTTACTATCATGGTATTTTATTTAAATGCTTTTTATTATGATGATATATATCAAAACTTTCTTTAGTCATATCAATATCCTAAATACAATTTGGTCAATTACTGTTACACCCTTATATCTTATTCTGTTAGTATAAAATTCCAAAACAACTTGGGATTATATTTAATACTTAATTCAACTTTATTAATGTAGATATTAATATCAATATCTGGTAATTTTTTAAAATATTTTTACAATGTTGCACATTATTTTATTATTATTGAGATCTACAGAAATAATTATAAGATTTAAATAATCTAATCTAAACACCAATTGGAAATAGTAGATTATAAACAATATATGGATAGACAACATCATACAGGAATCTCAGGAAATTGCTGTAATGAATTTGTTGCTACAGATGTGACATATCTGATCATTGCACTCAAAAATGCTATAATGACTAGGCAGTTACAGCCAAGCGGTAAGATAACTATTTCATTAAAATATTTCTGATAAATAATTTAAAGTGAAATGAAAAATGATAAATTTATTCATCAGATGTTGAATTTGATTTGTGCCACTAGATTGCCTGTGCTGAAAGTCTTTTGACTTCATATGCTGATTTGTTAACTCTCAGAAACAATTAAGAGGTAACATAACTTTATCAAATCAGTCAAGGTAGTTGTTTTTTTGGTGACTGTATCTCTGGGTCCCTTAATAGCTTATAAGATTCATTCTTTTAGATGGCTTGGCTGAATTCAGATAATGATAATCATATCCTGCAAATATACTGCTTCTCCATTAGGGGTATCTTAACAATTACATTTTACCTGCTGAGCTCGTTTAATGTTATTATAAACTTATATGATGGCTGGTAATGGGATATACAATGGGCTTTCAGATGCAAGTTTCATTCAGCAATAATTTATTATTTATTAGTTACTTTTTCTATGTTTTTCTTTATAATAGGATAAATAAGTTGAAAGCTTCTCTTAGTGATGAATAGTCAATCACAAAGATTAAATGACTAAACCCAGAGACCAAAATAGTCTAAAGGTAATCTCCAAAATAAGAGGAAAAAAAAATAAAATTCAGAAAATTGAATAGTTCCATCTTGAAAATACTTCATTAATATAAAGAAAATTTCTTACCAAAGTTAGCTATTGATTTTAATTCATTAATCCTGTTATTCAACTATTAGTTACAGATATAATAATATGATTATAAAAAAAAATTGAAACACATCATCTGTATCTTAGAAACCAATGGTAATGTCCAAAAAAGTGAGCTTGGACTACCATTATAGTTGAACAAGTAATATACAGGAGAAACTAAACATAATTATTGAATTCTTAGATTAAGGAAATAAAAAATTATGAATAAAATATATTAAAACAGGCAAAACTCACTATGTATATTTTGCCACATACACAGCAAGCTAGAGTAATCAATGGATGCCAGAACGCTTTTGCATAAAATCCCCATCTAGTGTCTACTCATCCAATATCCCCAGACTAGTTTCTGGATTATGGCCTTCATCAGTGAGGAGCCTTGGATCTGAGAGCACTGCATCTAGGTCTTAGGATCTAATGCAACCCTCCAGCAAACACCTTTTATCTCCATTTAACTACAAAACTATGAGCTTTAAATTGGGAACACCTTAATGTTTTCAATTCAAGGCCATTAGCTCATATGGTCATATGGGTCTGAACCCAGTTCAGTACCCATACATTTTGATGTCTTTGGTTCTTTAATAACCATAGCCACCAATATTCTATTAGGTAGGATTGGTTTTAAGCCCTTAAACATCACATCACCATCTCTTATGCTTGTGTATAACTGTTGTTAAAACAGGCAAAACTCACTATATATTTTGCCACACACAGCAAGCTAGAGTAATCAATGGATGCCAGAAGGCTTGTGCATAAAATCCCCATCTAGTGTCTACTCATCCAATATCCCTAGACTAGTTTCTGGCTTATGGACTTCATCAGTGAGGAGCCTTGGATCTGAGAGCACTGCATCTAGATCTTAGGATCTAATAACTATATGAGATAATGGGCTTGGATTGAAAACATTAAGGTGTTTTCAATTTAAAGCTCATAGTTTTGTAGTTAAATGGAGATAAAAGGTGGTTGCTGGAGGGTTGCATTAGATCCTAAGATCTAGATGCAGTGCTCTCAGATCCAAGGCTCCTCACTGACGAAGGCCATAAGCCAGAAACTAGTCTGAGGATATTGGATAAGTAGGCACTAGATGGGGATTTTATGCACAAGCCTTCTGGCATACCTTGATTACTCTAGCTTGCTGTGTGTGGCAAAATATATATAGTGAGTTTTGCCTGTTTTAACAACAGTTATACACAAGCATAAGAGGAGAAGGTCAAGGTCATGTGATGTTTATTGGCTTAAAATAAAAATAATTGTATGATTAGTTGTAATGGTAGATTAGGGAGACAATTACACTCAATTAGATGAAAAGGAAAGTTTATATTTATATTACTCAACTGAAAATCAATCTTGAAATCTTTAGTTATCAGTTAGTTAATATATAACTGCATCAAACAAAAATGAAAGACTTGAAAAGTTTCTCAAAGTTGAAAGATATGAGGTTTTTTAATTATCAAATCTGAGAATGAAAGTGAATGAGTTTAAATAATAAATCTTAAGAACTTTATAAAATATTTTATAAAGATATATTTAAGTTGTTATAAAAAAAAAATAATATTACAATTTTTTTTTAAATAATGAAAGAGTAGAAAATAAAGTATTCTGATAAAAAAAACATGTCATTTCATAAAAGCATTTGAGGGCTTTATGAAATGACACAACATGTTTTTTAATCTGATTATTTTGTTAATCAGATTACTTTGTTATTTTCTACTTATTAATTATAAATAAAACATATAATTTCAATTTATAATTTTCTTCATCAGTTTCTTTTTTCATTGTTTCTTGTTCTCTTTACAAGAGAGCACCTGCTCTCAACTATTTTGACAATTCTATTTCTTCATTTTGATTTGAAAATGAAAACAAATAATTCTCTAATCTTTTTTACACATTTACTTTTTTCACAAAATATTTATGAAATATTATTTCAAAAAAATAATTCAGATTTTACAGAAAATATTTACTTTTAATTAATTGAGTATGAGTTAAATCAATATTAACAAAATTTTATTATACAAACAATAATTCAGATTTTAGAAGAAAATATTTACTTTTAATTAATTAAGTATGAATTAAATCAATATTAATAAAATTTTATTCTACAAACATAATATTTCCATTTGACTTTGTTACTAAGGATTTTTCCTGGGAAGCATAAAAATGTGAATTCAAGTTCTAAATGGGAAAAAAATTTTTTTCATGCTTAAAAACTCAAAAATGTGGACATCCTCATAGAAATAGACAAAAATGTGGACATACTGACAAAACCACAGACAGACAAATTAATATGAAAGCATTTAAAAATTAAAGAATATCAACAAGCATTTCTTTATCATGTTTTTTGTTTAAAGAGCACTTTCAATACTCAGAGAAATCTACAACAAAAGAGAACAGGATCAGAGTGAAGATTGTGGAGCCCACAGATATGCCACCACCCATACCTAGTAAATGGGTCAAAGAACTATAAAACCAATTGGGGACTCTACTTTCAATTACTGAACAAATAAAGAAAACAAAGCAATCATACTGGAAACTGTATAAGCTCTTTTTCCCAAATCAAAATCTGATATCTACCCGATTAAGACTGTCAGTGAAGCAAATACTCAGGAAGTTGGTTGATTTTATAATTAAGTTTAACTTGTCCTCTTTGCCCACCAGCCACTTTTTGTATGAAAAGAGGATTTTGTCAAATAAGCACCATATATAAACTTTGTAATACATATGAAGAGACACTGGACCATGTCTTCTTTGCTTGTTCATACTTGGGATACCCTAGAAACAAAATCATCACAAGTGTTTCCCCTGGCTGTGAGAATGTCCTGTCAATTGACTGAGCCATGAAAGAAGGAAAGTATGCAACTATCAGGCTAGCAACATGCCTACTACATGCCTTATAGATCACCAGGTGCCAACATATCTTCAGTCAAAAACATAATGATCCTTGGAAAACCTATAAAAATACTAATAAACATGAAGAACAGAGATTGCCTCCTTGTGCCAGAGCATCTCTTTGTGGACACATGGGCACAGATTACCATATCCGACAATGAGATAACATCTCAGACTACTGCACTAATAATATGATGACAATGCCACACAGATTGGTTGCAAAGCTTTGAACTTCTACATAAAACTACTGTAATCAGCAAAATTATTTGCTCAATATAGTATGGGAATAAACTTAATTTTGCTAAAGCAATATAAATTTTCATCTTTAAATAAAATAAATAAGGGACTTTACTGCTCAGAGTTCATAAGAGGTTTAGTGCTGGAATTGTCAAAACTGGAATCAATCTGAGGGCCTCCAGTTTGATATTTTACCCACTGCACTATATCTAGCAATTTATAGTTTAAAAACAAAGCTGAATTATTATATAAAATCATTCTATTTTTCATAAACATATAAATTTCTTAAATCTATTTTGTCAAGGATGACAGTACAACATATGAAATATAACTTATAAAAAAAGGATCACTTTTGATCTCATCAGACTTTAAAAATGTTAATATTAAGTAAAAAATAATAATTGCTTAATGAAGTGCTTTGAAGGTCATATGATATTTAAACATTTTAATGGCAATTGAGTATGAAGTAGTTCCATGCAGTCAATCTGAACTGAATTTTTTAATTATAAGGCTGAAAGCTGATCTTGGAATCTTCAGCATTAAATCTATCACTATAAATTTGCATGACAAAAAGAATCAAACATTATTATCTATCTCTTAAGGAAAAGCTTTTTTCAATTATTCTTATTTTTATCACAAAAAAGTTCTCATATAATTTATTATTTTTTGTTCACATCATAAGAAAAATGTTTTACTAGTTATCAATTTAAAATTTTGTTGCAAATGTCTCATGAATCCAACTATGAACATGATTTTAGTGAACGATTGTGTGGGGGACGGACGGACGTTTGCATTCAAAACTTAATTGCAGGTTATAACGTATTAACATGTTTGTGGAAACAAATCATCAAGAAAATCATTTCTTTATATAGTTTATCTAACATATTAAAACATACATTCTTATCAAATAATTCTAAATATAAATTAGTACTATGAAATATACATCATTATTTAGAAGTTACATAAAATCTAATATAATTATTTTAGATGTAAAGAAAACAAGTTTTAAAAAAAATGGAAAAATTATGATTCAGAATTATTGTGGTTTAATCAAAGAATACAAATGTAGCTGCAGAAACACCACTGATACAATTAATATACTAAGATGACTAGTGGCATAAGAAAATAACTAGATCCAAATTAATTTATGTGATTGAAAATAATAAAATAAAGAAATACACACACAAAAAAAGAACAGATAAAGTAAAGATAGGAAACTGTTTATATTGGAAATAATAACCAGCCTTTGGCATACTAATATTTTTTCCTGCAAGGCAGTCAGTAGATATTTTTACTTGGGCACTACTTATTGAAAGTATATAGTTGACCATGTATGTATAAGCAGAGAGAGAGGGAGGGGTTTAAAATGCAATAATATATAATAGACCAAGAAACATTAATAACAAACAATTATTGGATTTAGAATGCTGTTAAATTAAGACACAAAGAGCTATACTGTACCTTGCTCCCTTTTAAAAAATCAATTATTAAACCTACGATGGAGGGAATAAATTTTAGAGCTAATAAGATCAATCTTAAAAAGTTCATAGTAAACTCTTTCTACTAAAATATATTATAATTTCAATATGTAATATTGTTTATTCCGATTATATAACTATACTAATCAATCATTGCATTAAACCTTGTATGTGCTCTCTGTCTAAAGGCAAAAGAGAAAACGAGTCACCAGGACATCATAAACAATGATTAATTTATTAATTTGCTGTATATCTATTTTATTAAAAGCCAAATCTTTAATATTAATATGTTACATAAGTACACAGTATAATGATGATGATGATAATAAATAGAAGCACATTCATGTATATGGGAACTTATATATATATATATTTTATGAGTATTTATGTGTGCACACATACGTATAGAATGTGGCCTGTAAAAACATAACTACCTGCAAACATGTTCACTTCAATAATATATATTGTCTATAAGATATGTATTTACAAGGTAAAAGATAAACAGCTTTTAAATAGCCCACTTCAAAACAAAAGCCTCTTCATCAGCCCTTCATAAATAGTAGTTACACAAACCCAACAATTGCCTTAGAAAAAGTAAAAAATAATTTAAATTATTGCATGCAAACAAAAGGAAATTCAATAATTATAAGCTCAATACAAAAAAGAAAAAGTATGTGGTATCTTCAATATAATTTTTCTCAGAAGCCATTAAAAAACTAATACATTTCTAAAAAAAGGATTAATATTCTATTTTTCATATATATATAAAACTCCTATTAAATTAATTAAATCTTTGTTATAATAGTTATAATTCATTTTATGGGTGCCTGGATGAAAGCTTCCTACAGCCCACTTTCCAAGTAAAGTGGATTCATACATGAAACTTAATATTTCCACATGGAAAGCAGAATTCATCTTGATGAACTCCTGATTAGAAAGTACATTATGAAATTCATTCTGCAATTCGTAATTATTAAAGTTGACCGTAAACTGATGTTATTTTAAACTATCTTTCCATCAACTATTCTTCCAAGTTTTTTAAAATGATTTATTAGACCATGCTTTTTAAATAGATGATCTGTACGAAATTTCTTTCTATCTGTTTCTTAGTATTGTTTTTCCAAAGGAAGCTAATTTTTAACTTGTTAAAAGCTTTTGTCTACTTAGGCAAATCCCACTGAGAGAGATATTGTACTTCCAAATAATACTTCTATTGTTCTCTCTCTCTCTCTTTTAATCTGTAAATACTATATTGTCTATGTATCCCAATTCACAAGTAAACATGCATAAGTCTAGAATTAAAGCCACTAAAGTAAAACTTCTGAAGTTTTGTACGCAAATGCTATTATTTCAATTCAGTTTCTCTGTAATTATCAAAATTTCTGCTAGTATATATGAGTTGTCTCTCACATTCTATTTTTATTCTGACTACCCATTTCAAATATGGGTATTTCATTTTCCCTTTAATTTTGATGAACAGAAATGTATGTTGAATTGCTAATTTTTATAATATGATCATAATTATATTTGTTTTTAGAATTTTGGTTTCCAGTAATTATTGAAAGTGAACTCATTTGTTATTCCTTTTTACTATCCAGAGAATCCTAGTCTTTTACAAACCATAATACAAACATATTAATCTTATTCTTTCATTCTATTGTAAAATCCAATTTTCACAGTTATACATCAACAATGAAAACACAGGTGCATAAACAGTTCTGATTTTATCCTTTAAATATATCTTCTTTACTAAGTTTAACAATCTATAGACAATACTTTGCTGAATATTTTTAGTATAGCTTCATCTGTTGTTCATTTTACATTTCTGAAAGACAAAGCTATTGATCATTTCTATTTCATGAATTTATTTTGCAAGTAAATTTTTTTTTTTAAAATTATATATTTTGCAAGTATTTCATCATTCAAGTGTACATAATATTTACCTTTGTAATTTAAAATTCATTATTTCAATTTAATTACAAAAATAATATTTTCTTAATATCTTTTCTTTCATCAACTAATGAATGTAGTGGCTACATGTTACAATTGGTGATTTTTTTTGCTACCTAATCAGCCTTTTCTGGAATCCGATTTAAATGCCAGAGAATCTGTTCTCTGTTATATTTAACTGAGGTGAAAATACAATTCTATGTAGGAAATTGTTTTTTTTATTATACTCTCTTCAATAACTATAAAGATCCTTTATCTTCTATATCACTATCTGTTATATATATTATTTTTAATTTACATAATTCTCAATAAAAAAATATCAGAAATCACAATAAGATGTCTAATATAATGTGTAGGTCCTTTGTTTGAAGAAAACATTTGATACCAAGACAAGAGTACTGTGATCAATTAGTGAAACATTAGATCAAAATAATCCTCTTCGATTAATCACATTAAAATTTTAATCTTTTTTATTGGCAAATATTTTCAGGAATTTTATCTGATATTCTAAAACCAAACTGGCAAGCAGAACTCAATTCTAATCAGTTCAACAAAGTAAGAATGCTTTTCTTCTTTTATATAATCTGATGAGAATTGATTTATAAACAGTTTGGCTTCCCAGCCAGTCACACTGGGCTTTTTGCTCATAATATATGCTGATTAATGGCAGATCTTGAATTCTCATTAGATAAATTTTGTATTTTATATAAGTCATTAGTGGTATCTTGAATATAAGAACTCTTTTTTTTTTTTTAAATTGATTTATAAAAGTAAAAATAACTTCATATTACTTTTTTTTAAAATTATCTTCTTGTAACTTGACATTTATTACAAGTACACATTATTCATAATTTTTAATGTTCCTGAAATAAACAGATTGTCAATTTCAATGAATAGATTAACTGTTCTTAAAAGTGAATCATACACCTACTGTTTAGATATAATTAAATCCACATATACTCATACCCCTCTTCTATCTAATAAAAAATGTTTTTAACTTCTATTTTTAAATATTTTAAAAACCTAATACATCTTTAGATATATTTGAAAACTCAAAAGAATTGTTATTTATGAAAATTTTTTACTTTTTAAAAAGCTCCTTCTTTATAAATTTTTATTTTCTAAATTTTTTACACACTCCCTATGTATATCTCTATATAATAAGTATTGTTAAAATCAGAACTGCAATTAACAATTTTTTATATACAGTGTCATTATATCATTGGTTTACATATATTCTCTAAATACCTAGACTTTGAAAGATTATCTCTCTTTTTATAACTCTTTTTCTCTCTTCACTCCTATTTTTTTCTAAACATATTATCATAACAATTTTAACACAGCAACACTTTAAATGGATTATATCTTCTATGTCAAATGACAACTATATGTTATATTATTTTTAAAATATTCCCTTTTTCAACTGCTGCTTTTCATTAATTTACTGTATTGATTGACTAATCTTAAGATATATCTTTCCAAGATCTTGATGATTATATTTTCTATGAAGATTAATGATATAAAATTCTTATATATATATACTTTTCTAATTAAATCTTCTTATATTTGTATCAATTGCCTGCCACTACTTAAAAATACATTTATTTTCACTGAAATAACCATGACATTTGTGACAATACTATTTCAAAAACAAAGAAGTTTATCTTTGAAATTAGTTTTACAGATTATCTTGTTCCTCTTTTTCTTCTATAGTCTAGTATCCTTTCTATGATTTTTTCATTACTTTTTTTTATTAAACGTTATTAAGATATTTATAAAAGTTAATAGTAAAAGTTAGTAAATACTATTAATGGTCACATAGTAAAAGTTAATAAAAGGAAGAATCTAGGATTGAGTTCATTCATACTCTTCAATAAAGAAATTAAAATCTTTAGAGTTTCATCATCCTAAGAACATGTAAATGGTGGCACAATTCTCTGATGTAGATTATGAAGTTTTATTTTAAATATTTATAAACTTTTTGTTTGATAATAAAGTATTGTTAAAGATTAATTTACATCTTTATAGAAACTAAAATAGGCCAAATGATTCAATTTGATTTCATTCTAACAGTATATGTATTAAAATTACTATAATTTTTTCCCTCACAATTCTCATATTGGATAAGAAATATTATATACCGTCTTTAACCCTAATTCTTCTAATGACAAGTTCTTGATAAAAATTTGGCTTGCAGAATAAAAAAGGTAGTCTTTATGTGTCTCCATAGTTTTTATATAATTAAGGATATATTTTTTTTAGCAGTTGGCTTAATAAATATAATAGCTTACTAATGAGAAAACATTTTCTGAATAAATTCCAAACTCTTGAAACTAAAAAAAAATATGAATGACAGATTTGTTGTATACTACCATTCTTAATACACTGGGACTCATTCATTATTTGATCTTATGTAAGCAATTATAAGTTAAACAGTGTTTTATATATTTATTTTTAGGACAAAGATCTTTCCAAAGAGAATGTTAACTCTAATGACTTCCCTTCTTTACACCCTAGCTAAGAATAACCAAACATCCATTTAACAACCAGTAATTAGCTGACTAACTGGGTTGGTTACTAGCTTATTACCTGAAAAAAAAAAACATCTTTCTTGGAAATTTTCATATTACTTGAAAAAGTTTTAGCAAGTTTTGAATCTTAAAGTATGAGCATGGCACGTGGATATTACTAATACCACAACAATTTTCTTAATTGATTGATTTAATTAAGTATAATATTCTGCATTAATATTATCTTATTTATAATTGTAAACTTTTCATTTCAAGTTATATCAAAAAGTTTTGTTATATTTAATTCTTTAATAGTATTTTTATTTTATCCAATAATGTTATCTAATATATATTCACTTACTAATTAATGCATTTTTTTTGTGTTAGTTTCTAGCAGCAAAGGCTTTCATGCTTGGTCTTATGGAGTGATTTTATTTCAAGCAATATTTGTAGTACTTCACCGGAATATAAATAATTTTTTTGTTTTGTTTTAAAAACTAAATTGTAAATAGTATGACTATTGTTTGTTTTGGTTTTTCTTACTTTTAAATAAAGTTCCTTTTAAAAGTGATGTAACTGTATTTTTTCTTAATAAAAAATACTGTATTATTATTATAACCATTACTGATTAGCATTATGACATGCATAAACATAAAACAGCATTTGAATAGCCATTGCAGGCCAGAGATATCTCTAATAACCTTCATAGAAAAATAGAGAAAACATTGTTCATCAGCTTACAAGTGGTAAGGTTTGAGTAGTTTTATATTCTTAGTTTTACCATTTAGCTAAGAATGACTGAATACTCATTTATTGAGTAATATCAGATGGTTAATTTGGTTGATTAACACTTATCTACATGAAAAACAATTCCAAATCTGATAAATATCTGGAAAAAAATTTCAAGCTTATCTGTCTGGGTTCAAACCTAAGCATAGTACATGACAGGCTGATGTGATACCACCGCATTGCAAAGCATTAATATTGTCAAATTCTAAAGAATGTTTATCAAAATATAACATTGTCACACTAGGAAAATTATAATTGGCAAAAATGTATGATAGCAGTTTCATGAAAAAAAAAAAGGGAATTGCAAGGGAAAAAAAACAGGAAATAAGAATAAATGGAGATAATATGAGTTATTTAAATATTATAAATGATGTAGTTGTTCAGATCTTCAGAAAACATTTAAAATAATATTAGAAAAAAGAGAGAAAATAAGACTAAAATTAAACATTAAAAAGAAAGAAATAATGTTCTATGACTTTTCAAAAAAAAAAAAAAGTGAAAAATAAAAATTAATAATAGACTAGAAAAAATTAAAAGCTATGCATATCCTGTTCAAATTAAATGCAGATATAAACAAAATTAATCATAGAATTACATTTAGATAAAGTATTTTTTAAAAAAATAATTTTTAAAAAAATATAAAAATATGCCTATTTGCTTGAAAAGAAAAACTTGTAATAAATATGTTCTAGAGCTTAATTATGAATCCAAGACTTGAATGTTTAATAGAAGAAAAATAAATAATCTCCAAATGAGATGTATATTGAAATTAACAAGGAGAGAAATCAAAAGTGAAGTACATGATTAAGGGAGCAAACAAGTATTACTGACATCAATGAATAAATTAAAAAGCTAGAAATAGAGCTGGAATGGCATGTTTCTAGAAAAGATAAGACCTAAAATGAGACCATGGGTAAGATAGATAGATAAAGAAAAACTAGAAGAATTGTAAATTTTTAATTATTGATTTTATTTTATCTTTAAATGAATATAAAAATATATAATATTTACTGAAAAACAAACAAACCCATAAATAAAAAATTTTAAAAGATATGTTTAAGCAATTGTCTCAGTATCAAAGGTTTCTGGATTAAATCATGATTGAAAAAAGGGAGAAGGAAAAAAAAAATCTTAGACTAACCTAGGGGTCAGCAAGTTTTTTAACATGAAGAGCCATTTTGTTTACTTCTCCCCCATTAAAGAGCCACAAGAAAAGAGATTTGCACCACTATCCCCATTAAGTGCAGCAAAGAAAGAGATGAAAAATATGTTCATGAAAAATACAAATTTCTGAATGGCTGTGGATATATTTGAACTCTGTATATATCCTAATGAAAATAAAAGTGCTCTTAAAAATAAATGAATAAAAATTATTTTAACCATTTGATTTATTCACAAATATCTAATATTCATCATATGCAAAATTACTGAATTCAAGAAACAACACTGTAATGCCATTTTTACTCTCATAGAGTCATCAAAATATTAAATTACAAATTATAAGAGGAAATAAAAAACATGTTTTTGCTTATCATGGTAAAAAGAGCCACGAAATTGGGATCAAGGAATTACATTTGGCTCATGAGCAGGTTTGCTGACCCCTGATCTAACCACTTGAATGGAAATCTCTGATGACTTGAATAAGTGTATCTGGGAAGAAGATAAAGATTGCATTTTGGGGTATAGTATAGCTGAAGATTGTTTTGCTAAAATATTTTTTTTTTTATTAGTTCTCTATAAAGGATTGCACTAATTACTCAATCACACTCAATTATTTGTATTTTAAAAGCTTTTTTGAGCATACACAAGTTTATAGAAAAGCATAAATAATGATTATTACTCATTTATCTCAAATAATTTTTTTTACAGAAAGTACTAAAAGCTCAGAAGATTACTAGTAAATAATGGAATACCTTAAATATAATTGTTTTTTTTTTTTTAATACATCCAAAATCATCACTATAAACAACTTATAGAACAAAAGTCTTCTTTGTTATTTCTCCCACAAGCTTTTTTCTCTTTCTTAATAATTATTTTTCTTGATCATATTTTTCTGTTTCAAATCATATTTTTATTAGAATATTTTTTTGTCTCTTAATATTAGTCATGATTACTTTAATATATATTTATTATTGTTTTATTATATACCTCTTTTTTATTTTGGCATGTTATGCATTCATAGTTCTTAAATAAGTAATCCTACTAATTTTAATATTTTTTATCTTTTCATTGTAGGATGATTAAGTGGTGTACATTAAAAATGCAGATTCATATTAAATGTCAATGATAAGATTAATCTATTAGAAATCAGAATGCTATAGGATAGTCAATTCTTGAATGGTTACAATTTCCACAATCCTTTATGTCATTAGCAACTTTTATTCATTTCTGAATTACAAGTCCATATGTCTGTTACAAGCATAAATCAAGACAAAAAAGATATTAAATTAAGAGTTTTTCATTTTAAGCACAAATATTTTTTAGTATACTATTTTAATTCTGTTTATATCTTTCACTTTATTAGTTTTTTCTTGATACTAATTTGTCTAAATAATAGTAATCTATATTTTCAATTATCTTTTTTACAAATATAGAATGGAATTAAATTATAATCAAATCACAAATTATCTCTCCTTTATTTAGAAATTAATGTCTATTAATATGGATCATAGTCCATATTAATACTAGGAAAAATGTTTACATTATTTATTTTAAAAATGAAGTAAGCCTATAGTGATACCTTCTACTTTGATTTTAATGACTTCCCTATGAGGGTCAGCTTATCTCTATAATATATATCTTTTTTAAAATAAAACAAGATTATTACTGCTTTTTGAAGTGAACTTTCTATCTAGACAGAAATCTAAAATTTTGCTGCTATTACAGAAGTTTTTTTTAAATGTTCAGTTAAAATCCACATCATTTCATCAAATTTCATTATCCAGCAATTTCGCTCACATATAGTATCTTTCTAGATCACTTACAATTATTTAAGATTTCAATTGCTCATCTACCATTTAGTAATGAAATGTCCAACCCAGTTTAATTTCAACTTTTTAATTTTTTCAATAATGTCAGTGATATCTATTTCTTTTCTCATCCATATGTTTCACTTCTTATTCATTTTGTCTAATTTTGAGATACAACTCTCCATTCTTTGCTATGTACTTTGAAGTCATTGTATTGTTCTTTCAAGTATCAAAGTCTTAAATCCAAAAGTATATAATAATAAAATGTATTTAATAATTTCTTTTTCAAACAAAGAAAGTTTTACTATTCAGTTATTTCTACCAAATCATTTTATCAAAGTTCAATTCTATGATTAATTCATTCATTATGTCTCCATTAGACAAGATATTTAACAAATATAAATACTTTTGATTAAATAGCAACCTAATGAATAAAGTTAATCATTGAATTAGTAGACTATTTTCTTCTAATTCATTATTAGCAATGAAGTTCAAATACAAATTGATTTTAACCAATAATGTTTTTGTCCTATTTGAAATATTTATAAAACAATCCTTTTTTTTTTTTCATGTTTTTTTATTGCATTTGTTAAATTATAGTCTTTATACATGTAAATAATAATCCACTCTCATGTAGTTATTTCTTCAATTATAATTTTTTTTTTATGTAGTTATTTTTGATTTTTTTCCATTTTGTTTAATTTAAATGCATATAGTTTTCACTGTACAACAGTCTTCTTCAGAATTACAAAATATATAAAATACCTAAATATTTATCAAATTATATAAAATCAAAATTATATGTTTTACTTTACATTAATAAAACAAAACACTGCATTAAAATAAATGCAAAAGAAATGTGATTATTTATATATATTGATGAATAATATCTTTGGTAATAATTTTAACAAGTGAGTTATAATTTAAAAGTCATGTTCCATGTAACATTATATATCAACAAAAATGGCTGAAAGCAATTTTGAAGTTTTAATACTAATTAAACAAAATACCATTACAGATTTTTATTGTCTATTTACTTGGAATTTTACAGGAAGAAATAATTTTTATTACATTGGATATTTGCCATAAATATTTAAATTAAAAAAAAGACTATCAGTTTGCTTTAGATACAGAGTAGAATGCATGTTAAAAATATATATTTATTTTGACAAACATTATCTGGTGCACATATTGCATTATAATAAAAGAAAGTGTGATTTGACACAATGGCTGCTAACTACTTTAGTGCTGAAATCTCTTGCTCCAGAACCATTAGTGCAATAGAATGATATTATCATCGTAGGCTATCGTACCAACAATTCTGTATATCTGTAAGACTTAAGGGCAGATCTCTAATTAAACAGGGATTAATTTCTTTATAAAATTTTTTATATATCACAACTGCGTAGGCTCTGATTTAGCTTATAGAATAGGTATCCGCATATAATAAACTTATGGCATGACCATTTATATTTTATGGATTAAATTTAAGTCCAAATATTTGTTATTTTATATATATATTTAGCATTATTAGGTTGACTAATTTCATGATTATTTTTATTGCGTTTCTTCAGCAGGCGTATATCCTTGCTTCGAAATATAGAATAACTGGGTCCCCTTTTGAATATGATCCATGCAAATGTGGGAAAATTCCTATTTCAGACCCAGTGGACCTCCGTTTTTGTATCACCAATTGGGCAGTGGATCGTTCCTGCCTGTTGGTGAAATTTATTAATTATTATAGGAAGACACTTATTCCTTCCTACCAGTTATCCATTTGTTTCTTAGAGACTTGGATATGAACTCGCGGAGGCGAGCTTATTTCAGTCTACCTTGTCATAGGATTTATTTATTACTTTAGCAACTCAGTACTGCCTTCCTTATCCCTTGTGTATATTAAAGCTTGATATTTCAGCTTTTATTGGTCATGATCTTGAGAGTTATGCATTTATCTATTTAACTGTATTTTCTAGAGTTAAAGTAAACGTAACTTATTTTAATTATTATTATGTACCTGCTTGAGGGATATCTGCCACAAAGATCAAATGTGTTCACCATCCGAGGTCTCTTATTTATAGATCCATTATACTCTGAAACTTTTACATTTGTAATCACCAATTAATGTAATTTCACAATCTTATAAGTCTAGCAACCTAATTAAGCAGTAGTCATTTCTTTTGTTTATTTGTTTGTAATTTTAATATTAATAAAGTGTTGTATTGTATAAATACACATTGCATTGGTGTCTTGTTTTGCCACAGGGAAGTTATATAGTTGTAATCTAATTTTAAGAGTCTCTACCTCTCCCTGATCACTCGAGCCTAAAGAAAAAATAAAGTAGTATGTAGGTTGGAGTGAGTTGTGGTGATTAAAGTCACCCTGGTGGTGTTTTATGCAGTTATCAGCTCATCCTGACCATTACAATATATCACATTAATGCAATAATTATATATATTGTAACCTGTTCACCCCCAACTCTCTACATATCCACTATACAACTTGAACCAATCTTCAGCCTAATTCAAACTTAAATAATAAATTATATAAAGACATTAATTCATAAGACTCAATACTTGACTATAAATATCTATTACATAATATCTAAGGCAGATTTGAGAGACAGTACCAATAGATTGGTTTTAACATTAATAGAATACATAAAATATACCTCCCAATGGTATATCGAATCAATTACTTAAAAAATTAATAACATCCAATATATTCTAACATCCTTCATAATAAATAACTCTACCTTACATATATCTCAATAAAATAATAATTCCTCCATTTAAGATAATTGAATAATAAGAGGGATTTTACTAAGATCCAACTATCTTAATAATAACCACCACTAACATTACAATACAATTTTGATCATTTTCTTATAACTAGTATATCTTTTAACAACTAGAAGAAATTCCCAATTATTACTTATTACCATATTCTCCAACAATATAATTATGAATTAAGAATACTAATTATAAAAATGAACCACTTTATGATCACTATAAACTATATTAATTAACCAAAATAATTTTTCTCTTTTAATAACTTCAGTAGATTAATTAATCATCTTATATTGTTTTATATTTCCTCTTAACTTAAAATGAAAGCTATCTAACATATTCCTATACCAATCTCTCTGATAAACTCATATATTATCCTGAATTTATTATACGAATGAATTCAAATTAATTTTACAACAAATTCAATGTGACTTAAAAGATATAAGTATTTCAGGTTAAAATGATAATGCTCTTAAATATTATCATTTAAGTAATTATAATTTAATTTAATTAAAAATTAATTTATCAACATTTTGTTCTTTATAATATTCCCCATAATTTATGTATTTAGATATGACAGTGTCGTGAAAATAATTCGGAGTAGAAACAAAATTAGTCTACATTTGTACTAAAATATTTGTTTATTTAAACAAATAACAATAATCCGTAACAAAATTTTAACTATTATATATTATAATAAAAAAAAATACACAAATAATATAACTAACATCTTTATGCAACTATTTACATCAATGAGAACTACTGACTCCCATATGCTTAGCAATTACTTTTAATTTATATCAATGTATTATATTATTTAAATTTTCAATTAGTTATTGCAAACATATATTTCTTTCTTGTTCAGGTTTTGTATTAATTTTATTAGTTTTAAAATGTGGTTTCAATTTTCAATTATATTTTATTCATTAGATACTATATTATTCTTTTGCTTCATTCCATATAACACTACTCTTTCATAAATTCTGATATTTTTGTATGCAAATAAGTTATATTTATAACTATACTAAACTTTATAATTATGTTGTTAGTTCTATCATATAAAATTATAAGATTAACACAAGTAATAGAACCAAGGTTAAACCACCCATTGATAATAATTCATTCCATTCATCCTTTCTTTATATTATTTTCATCATTGATCTCATTTTTATTTCCATCTGGTATCAATTAAAAAAAAAATTACTTAAATATTACAACATTTGTTTTGTATTTACTTCCATTTCACATGAAACAATGTTCCAAACCTTAAATAAAATATTATAATCTTTCTTTAAATACAACTAACTATGTTTGATGCCTATCTTATTTTTCTTTAGGATTAAAAATTCTATAGATAAGAAACTGAATTTTAGTACAGTAAAATATTACCAATATAAAATGGAGGCCTTCTTTTCCTTTTAATTAAGATGTGCTCTCATGGCAAGTGGTCATTTTCTCTTCATGATGCTACCTTAATATCCAGGCTTTTACATTAAGCTCTTATGGATCTTTATCTCTATTTATGGGAATTCCTCACATTATGATATCTAAAACTACATAGATGGGTGTCACTTAGACTAACCTCATTATGTTTTCCTATCAGTTCTTCAGGAAATTATAACTTAACCACATTAATTATATCCTGGAATGATAACTTATCTAACTTTAAAAAAGTATTGCTAGCATCCATCACCACAATAAATCAGCATAACAATATTATCTTCCCATTTATTGTCATCTTGCTACTCTCCTGATGATGTGTTACAAAACAAAGTATATATATATAACTTGACAATCGTCAATGTTTACTTGCTTATATTAAAACTGAGATCAAAACTTTTATTATTGTTATTATCTACTTTTATCATACACACATCTAATACTTTCATATTGTTTTTCTTAAAACGTCATTAGCATACATTTTGTTATTATTATTAAAATATCTCTCAGTTCTTTAGCATGACAATATATTAATTCTTAATTACTTTATACACTAGAGCATATAATAAATGAACAATAAAACTTAAAGTATTATTTTACCCATTTACAATCTTCTCTTTTCTTCAAACTCATTATGTTAATCTTAAATATATCTTTTAAAATTATTAACTTAAAATAAACATTAAAATATAATATATACAACCCTTTAACTTAAGATTATTTTAATAACTAAAATATTGTTGGCATTTGTATAAATTAATATCCAACGAAAAAAATTTTTTTTTACCTCTTTGTGATTCCTTCTTTGCACATTCGAATTTTAAATTGTTAGGTTTGTTAGTGATTCCAATCTTCTACTCAACTTTTTAAAATGATGCAGTAATAATAATAAACTGAAATCTCAAAAGGTGCTGCTCTTTCAGACACTTTTCATTAGTTATATGTCATAATTTTTTATACATTACTATTAGACAAATTGATGGAATGGACAAATCAAACAATCAAGTCAAACATATACATTTAAATGTTAATCCTTTAAAGTACCGGTTATAAATCATTTTTACTTAAATCCGTTTTGTTTTTATATTTTATACACAAATTTCTTTATGAGAAATATACATCAGTTTCTTAAAATTAAGTCTCGTAATATAATTTACAATCTATCTGACCGATCTAAGTTTATTATCTCCTCTTCTAAAATTCTCTGGCGTTTACATTAATAAAACTTGTTATAGATAAATAGAAGACTGGTCTCGCCTGTATACTTTTATTTATTACTCATGAATAAACATCCGATTAAAATTACTGTTGTAAAATATTATACATCCATCATTCAATAGTAATATTATATTTTTAACTTAAACAATATAAGCTATTATCCATTATATTAAAGTTAAACAATATAAGCTATTATCCATTATATTAAAGTTCTATACCTTTTCTTGCTTAATTCATGAAAGTTAGCTATTCTGATCTTGGTTTGTTGTTTTTTTTAAATTAAACTATCACTTAAGTTTGTCGTTGTTGTTTTTTTTTTTTTTTGTTTAATAAGTAAATAAAGCAGAGATAAACCGAAAAATGTTTTGCTTACTTGATGATTGTCCTTTTTTTTTTAATTACTTGTACTGAATCACTTTTATCTTATCCATTTTTTTGTTAATAGCAGTAATATTTACTGGCAACTTTTTCTGTAATAGCATTTTTGAAATTGTAAACTGATTTCCCCAAATTATGACTTGTAAACTTGACGAAGAAATTAGCTTAATTATTCCATTACGTATTTAGTTATTAATTAAGCACATTATTTTGATTCCATTAAGATAAATTAACTTATGGTTATATAAAACAAAATATTTTTATAACGCTATGAATTTTTCCAATATTTCATACCACTATTTAATTTACTTACCCCTTGTTTTTATTTTTCCAAGTCTGCCAAATCTATCAAAATTCCCTCCAACACTATGTGAAAACCTTCTTATTTCTGATTGGTCAATAACTCGAAAGTTGTTGCATAGGTTTGTTTTGTTTTTTAAATATTTAACTTATGTCAAAGTTTAACTTAAAAAAATTTAACAACTATTTTAAAACTGATTAAATCTAAACAACGTTTCAATTGAAACTTAAAATTTATTTATTTATTCAGTTTTATGGAATTATTTTAACAAAATGTTTAAAATCAATGATTTTTTTTTCTTTTAGCATTATAATTATTTTAAAATATATTATTAAAATGTATATATAAAAGAAAACGACCACGAATAAAAAAAAATGTGTATTTATAATCTCTTTTAATTATTGCCAGATATATCTTGAAATTTTAAAATTTTGGACTATTTAATACAGTGGACCAAATAAAAGGTCACAATATATATATATATTTTAAAAAATTACACTTAATATCAGATTTTAAAAAATATATATAATCCTGTCTAATAATTAATTTATTAATAAAAATTGACAATTTCAAGACACTTTTTCTTTCCAGTATTGCTAAAACACAACCCTCCTTTTTTTTTTAAACATTAAAACTTGATCCACTCTTGCTATCTTTTCTCATTTTCATTTAAATTTTAATAAAAAGTTGTAAGGCAAAAATTCTTTTTAAATTTATAGAAAATGAGAAAAGGAGAAGGGAGGGTGTGTGTTTTACTAGCCATAACTGAAAGATAAAAGTGTTATAAGCAATTAAATGCCAATTTATTTATTTTTTAATTAATAAATTAATTATTGGACTGGATTATATATTTTTAAAAAATTTGATAGTAAGTGTAATTTTTAAAATAAATATATATAATTATTGCATTAATGTGATATATATATATATATGTAATAGCTAAACAGCATTAAGCTGTTGCACATGCGCTTTGCAGATTTTAACTATAAATGACTGAATACAAACACTTCAAACACAACCTGGGTGTCCAGACTAATGGATTTTTATTGTCCAAAACTATCTGTAATCAGTCTTGGTGTCTGGACTAATCAGTAAGTACCAAGATGAGTTCAATTGATAAATATATAAAGAAAAACAAGATACTAATCAATAAAGGGTTATTTGTCTGAAGGTTTGTAATGATGGTATATTATAAGATGTGATATGTTGGACTATTTCCATCATTTATGAGTGAATGTTGAATGTATAGAAAATTTTAAACTTTATTTAAACTTTTCAAATACAAACAACTTGTTAGTAATAACACACAAATATACAATACAGGTTAGTAATTACACAACGTTTCGAGTAGTATTATTCTCCACTCTTCTTCAGGTGTTGCTGGCCTATATGCACAGTGACAATTTCGAAGTTGAACTCGCACCTTTAGATTCTTGTATATCTGATTTAAGGCAAACACTCTACCAACTGAGCTATTCTGTCAAAGGCAACATATAGTAGAAATTTGATATATTTATACATGTGGGTTGGTTCAAATCCTCCCGAGTCCTTCAAATTTTTTTTTTTTAATGTCTAATTATTTTTATTTTTTCCCTAAGAGCAAGATTAATTAGAGGCTTCCATATATTGTGTATTGCCACACTGGGTTGACTTATAGGATTATTTACCATAGTCATATGAGCAGCTTCCTTGAATTTTCTTCTATGCATTTTTTCCTCTTTATCCAACATCTTTGTATTTTCCCACTTAAGCATGTGGTCATTAGTATATACATGATCTGCTATGGTAGACACATCTGTTTTTTTCTCTTTTAACCATTAGTTTGTGTTCCTTCAATCATTGTTCAGCAGGGCAACAGGTCTCACCAATGTATTTCCTTCCACATTCACATGGTATTTCGTAGTTGCAGTTTTTGTTCTTCAGCATTTCCAGTTTAGGCTTAGTAGAAATAAGCATTCCTTGAAATGTGGTATGGCTTTGGAAAGCAGTTCTAATATTATATTGACCGCAGATTCTCTTTAGTTTGTCCGCCATTCCTGGTATATATGGATACACTACCGTACCAATAACTGATTTGTCTTTTGGTGTCTCTTTGTGTTGTCTCTTGAAGGTTTTTCTGATGACTGCTGATGGATAACCATTCTTTATAAGCATTTGTTCTATGTGAATCTTTTTCCAAATCACTGGTTTATGAACAACCCTCCTTTGCTCTGTTCCATAGTGATAGCACAATTCCTTGTTTAGTGCTCCTTGTATGATTGGATGTATATGCCAAGTATTTGCCAGTGTGTGTTGGTTTCCTATACACTGTTGTTTTTACTTTGCCCTGAGGGAGTCTTCTCACAAGAACATCCAAGAATGCCAATTTTTGTTCTTGTTCTGATTCCATCTTGAATTTAATTGTAGGAGATATGTTGTTAATGTGCATCCAGAAAGACTGTAATTTTATCTTGCCATGTGGCCATACCACAAATGTATCATCAACATATCGAAGCCACACTTTAGGTGGACATGGAGTAGTATTCATGGCTGTGGTTTCAAATTCTTCCATGTAAATGTTGCTGAGCAAGGGTGACAGTGACGATCCCTTGATTTTGTTGAAAGAATTCTGAATTATACTGAAAGTATGTTGTTGTTACACAGAATGTTAATAATTCCATTATGCTATCAATAGGTAGAGAAGTTCTAGTTTGTAAACTATTATCGTCATGTAACCTTTTCCTTACTATAGACAATGCTTCATCACATGGTACATTTGTAAACAGACTTTCCACATCAAAGCTTACCAATATGTCAGTTCTTTCCATTTTCATGTTTGTGATCTGACTTTGTAGAATTAGTCAGGAACATGAAAATGGAAAGAACTGACATATTGGTAAGCTTAGATGTGGAGTCTGTTTACAAATGCACCATGTGATGAAGCATTGTCTATAGTAAGGAAAGGTTATATGACGATAATAGTCTACAAACTAGAACAGCTCTACCTATTGATAGTATAATGGGATTATTAACATTCTGTGTAACAACAACATACTTTCAGTATAATTCAGAATTCTTTCAACAAAATCAAGGGATGGCCATGGGATCGTCACTGTCACCCTTGCTCAGCAACATTTACATGGAAGAATTTGAAACCACAGCCATGAATACTACTCCATGTCCACCTAAAGTGTGGCTTCGATAAGTTGATGATACATTTGTGGTATGGCCACATGGCAAGTTAAAATTACAGTCTTTCTGGATGCACAGTAACAACATATCTCCTACAATTAAATCCATGATGGAATCAGAATAAGAACAAAAATTGGCATTCTTGGATGTTCTTGTGACAAGACTCCCTCAGGGCAAAGTAAAAACAACAGTGTATAGGAAACCAACACACACTGGCAAATACTTGGCATATACATCCAATCATACAAGGAGCACTAAACAAGGAATTGTATTATCACTATGGAACAGAGCAAAGGAGGTTTGTTCAGAAACCAGTGATTTGGAAAAAAGAAAAGATTCACATAGAACAAATGCTTATGAAGAATTGTTATCCATCAGCAGTCATCAGAAAAACCTTCAAGAGACAACACAAAGAGACACAAAAAGAGAAAACAGTTATTGGTACGGTAGTGTATCCATACATACCAGGAATGGCGGACAAACTAAAGAGAATCTGCAGTCAATATAATATTAAAACTGCTTTCAAAGCCATACCACTTCGAGGAATGCTTATTTCTACTAAGCCTAAACTGGAAATGCTGAAGAACAAAAACTGCATCTATGAAATACCATGTGAATGTGGAAGGAAATACATTGGTGAGACCTGTTGCACTGTTGAACAACAATTGAATGAACACAAACTAATGGTTAAAAGAGAAAAAACAGATGTGTCTACCATAGCAGATCATGTATGTACTAATGACCACATGCTTAAGTGGGAAAATACAAAGATATTGGATAAAGAGGAAAAAATGCATAGAAGAAAATTCAAGGAAGCTGCTCATATGACAATGGTAAATAATCCTATAAGTCAACCCAGTATGGCAATACACAATGTATGGAAGCCTCTAATTAATCTTGCTCTTAGGAAAAAATAAAAATAATTAGACATTAAAAAAAAAAAATTGAAGGACTCAGGAGGATTTGAACCAACCCACATGTATAAATATATCAAATTTCTGCTATATGTTGCCTTTGACAAAATAGTTCAGTTGGTAGAATGTTTGCCTTAAATTAGATATACAAGAATCTAAAGGTGCGAGTTCAACTTCTAAGCGAATATTGTCACTGTGCATATAGGCCAGCAACACCTGAAGAAGAGTGGAGAATAATACTACTCGAAACGTTGTGTAATTACTAACCTGTATTGTATATTTCTGTGTTATTACTAACAAGTTGTTTGTATTTGAAAAGTTTAAAATTTTCTATACATTCAACATTCACTCATAAATGATGGAAATAGTCCAACATATCACATCTAATAAAGGGTTATTTATGTATATGCTAATACACCTCATTAAAAAATAAATATTTTAATAACACTTTACTATGTTTTTTTTTAAAATATTGCTCTACTTTTCTACATTTCAACTTTAATACATATTTTTGAAACTAATTAGATCTGAAAGTCAAGGACCGCCAGTATTAAATTTTTTTCAAAAAATATTATTGTTTAATATTCGGTGTCAAAAATACTCAATCAGTTCATATAAGCAATGTAACTTGGCAATACACATATTTTTCAAATTCTGTTCTGTTATAATATTTTCTTAAGAAAAAAAAAAAAAGAATTAAAAAACCAATTTTTATTAGATATTCAAAAAAATGGACAAGGAACAGAAAGACAACATGAACTACAATTTTATTTTTACAGCTACATACATAAGTGTAAACGTAGAAAAAGATAGAATATTGACATTGAAGGAAATGGTTATATAGAGTCTAAAAGTGAATTTGAATACTGGGATATTTAATTGAAAAAAAAAAAAAAAGTCAAAAAGACTTTGACAAAGAAATTAATACTATTTACAAACAATATCATTAACAAATATAAATTATATTGCATGAATTGGAAATGAATTTTAAATGATATAGGAAGATTTATTCGAAAAGCAAATATCTAGACAGCTAATGAAGTCATTCAAGGAAAGATGGTGTTAGTAGTTTTAATGATAGATAAAAAAACAAATAAAAAAATGTCTGGAAGATCATGCAGTTCATGGTTTATAATATAATAGTGAAAAGTTTTAAATAAGTAAATAGCTACATGGATGGAAAAAGTAGTGAATTATATAGATTTGGATAATATTTAAATAAAGATCAAGATGCATTAAACTAGTCTTTAAAAAGCTCACTACAGGCAAAGACTGCTCCAGAATTTGTCAAAAAGAAAAAAAGTAAAGGTCGTATTACTCACCAAGTAGGCCAAACTGTTATGTGGCTGTCTAAATACCTTTACCACCAAATAAAAGGAAAGCTAACTGAAAGAAAAATTCTAAGCCTGATTCTAATCTGAAAATTGCAAAGTTCAACTGGTCCAGATTTAAACCCAAGATGATAAACATGGCAGATGAATGTGCTAAATTCTATATCATTAGACACTGTGGGATGAAAACCTAGTGAAAATCATTAAACACATAAAGAAATAGAGAAAAAAGATATAAACAAAAATAAAGTTTGAGTTTTTATGAAAATAAACAAATAATTAAAAATGAGAATACATATGCAGATAAATAGGAAAAATAATTTGCTTTTTAAGATTTGAGCAGCAAAAGAAGATACATTTGAAAGTCAGGATGTACTACATCTAAGTTCTATGTTATATAATGGATGATTTGAAGATTTAACATTTACTGTTATACTTTAAACCTTTGAATAAGAAAGAGAGAAAATAATATAGAAATTATTAAAAATGAAAAAACTAGATCTATAGAGAATGAATTATTAATATTTGTATTCAGTAGTGGATTAAGACTGTCCATAATCATTAAGAATTGAATCACCATCCCACTATATAATTTTTAATTATTCTTTACTTATTTTTATATTTAAAAAATAGTAAAGATTAATTTTTGAAGACTTAAATATTATAGTGGCATGACATCAAACAATCAGTATGTATAAAATGAAAAAACCTTTTACTATTGGAATATGCCAATAAAAGATTTTAACAACTCTGAAATGTATACCCAAGCAACAATTAAGTAGTCTGTGAAAAATATTAAACAATCCAAGTGCTGTTGATTGATCTGTGAATCATAAAAATTTGTGAACCATGGAATACTTTTATGATAAAAGTATTATAAAGCAATAGTCTAATTGTAACTATTGACTGGTTTATAAAATCTGAAATCAACATTATCATTTTCAAACATTACCACTCCACTGTATGATGAAGATGTCTCTAAGTTTAATCCAGTTTCTCCAATCTGTAGCTTTTCTCCTCCACATCACACCTATTTCATTAATCCATCTCATATAGGATTTCTCTAGATCTTTTACAATCTTTTGGACTCAAAAAAAAAAACAAAACTGAAATACAGTTTCTATTTGTTATTATAACATTTTTTTTTTCTTTTCTAAATTTCAGATCCTCTCAGACATGAAACCCTCATTAATTTTGTTGGTAATCTACCATGAAGTGTGTTAGCTTTGGATTATAGTAGAGAGAAAAAAAAACGTTTTGGAATTGATTAACTTATATAATGGAGTGGACTAATGTAATAAATAATGAAAAAACAGGATTGATAAAACAGAAGTATTAGGAAATATTTGCAGATTTCTGAGATATAAATCCAGATTTCCGAGTTTGATTAAAAAAACAATTTATGAATTCGCTTTTTGTAAACATGCATCATATCATATTTATTGATTCATCTATAGTTAGCAATTCTTTAAGTCAAGAGGCATTAAATTATCAAAACAACAAATTGACATAAGTGTTTCTTACAAATGACTAACTTTTCCCTCCCTTACTTCCCTAAGCTGAGAAGCGATTCAGAAAAATTGAACTCTCACAACTGGACTAAATCGGTTTGGACATGTAAATATATGTGGTTTAAATATAATAGGGAGATTGATTAGCCAGAATAATAAGCTCATTATAAAAGTAGCTGATTATAGAATAAAGCTATTCCGTCTTCTAAACTCTATCCAAGTGATAAAAACTATTTAGATCAGCTTATTATTTTGTTAGCCAAACGTGTTTTTAATCTAATAACAGTAGAGCCATTACCTATCATTAGAGGTATTTTCTTCTTAAAATGTTAAGATATGAAAATGCGACAAACTTATTTTTCATAATCGAGTTCATTTTTATTATTAACTTCCACTTTTGTCTTCAAAAAAAAAAAAAAAAGAACCTAAAACTTTGCTATTCAGTAAACTAATCCAACAACTAATAAATTTTATGGTCTTGTAAATTGTTTTAACCAGCATAAAGAAATTCTAACATTGTTGCAAGAAGTTGTTCAACGAGAAAAATCAGTTTTGAATTACCGTATCAATAAACCAGTAAGTAATGAAAACAAAGAAAGGAAAGCGACGCCATAAATCAAAAATCATTTAATTTTTTTTTACGTATTTCTTAAATCAACAAAACTGTTAATTTTTATTTACATTTAAATTATTTATTTTAATATAAAAATGATAATTGACTAAATTGAGTTAATTAAGTTCATTACGCTATAATTTCGTAATAACTTAATCCAGTTTTTTTTTTTTAAAAAAAAACATAAATAAAAGTAATTCAAAAATAAAAACACACACACATACACAAAAAAAAACAATAAGTTTTAAAATATACTCATATAAATTCAACAAAGTTTACTCTTTTATAAAAGTACTCAAAAAAAAAAATTGTAAAACTTTGCGTGATGCAGACAATGAAAACTTCATTCAGCATCTCATTAGGGGGGGAAAGTTTTGCATCAAGATAATAACTTACCAGGAACATAAGGGAATGAATCATCAGCTTGAACAATAAATATTAAACTAAAAACGGAGTATATACAATAAGTTAAAAATATTGTAGAATACATTTTAATAAAAATTTGCGTATTTTGAATTTGTTAATCCAAATCAATGTCAAGTTGACTATTGCTTCCATGCTGCAAATATTTATTTCCGGTTTAGAAAAGCGTCCTCATGTGGATTGCGCTTTTAATATTTTATTCTAATCTGAGATGGACATTTTTTTTGAAAACGTGATCATAAGTGAATCAAAAAAAATAGAAAGCCAAATACTTACAAATAATTATTAAAAATAGTTTTATTATATTTTTAGACATGTGTAAAATTATGTATTTGTAATTTAGGTAAATCTTATTGTATGGAAAATGAGGATTGATGTCATATATCTTGCTAAATCATATCTAAGAAAATTTAAGGAAATGAATCCTATAATTTACATATTATAGAAATTAACAACCGATATTTTATTCATGATTATTCTTTCTATGATGCGTAACATTGATTGACCCTCAATTGGGAAAGAAGGAAATTTCAGTTTATCTAATAAATCTGTATGTATTCCTCGCCTATTATTTTGTTATTTAAATGCTCCTCATTTACTGAAAAGTGATTGTTAATAAATATGAGGATGCCTCAAAGATGGTCCAGTACTCTTTTTAACCTGAAGCCGACCAAAGACGACGACAACAACAATTTTTTAACTACTAAAAAAAAAAAAACAATATATTTTCAAATATTGTATCTACATTCTTACATTTAAATTTTTTATTTTATATTTTTTTATTTTATTGCTTAGCATTCTTTAAAGCCATTGCCTAAATATAGAACTGGCCCTAAATAGTCAATATAAATTTATTAACAATAATGTAGTAAGATGTGCAAATCTATGTCTTGCTTATCATTTATGTTAAATATGTTAAAGAGTATCAAATGGTATTAAATAAGAGTATGTACTATCTATCTTCCAACATTATTTTTGATTTTTTACAATTGGTCTTTGGAACTGTTTATGATCAAAATATAATACAGCTTTGATGGTGAAATTTTTAACTTGAATCAATTAAAAATAATAACTTCATTTTCTTGACACTAGGATTTATTGTGATGATTATACTAATCTTATCAATGCAAAAAATGATCTGCAGAATGTATTTAATGTTTAGAATACAACAAAGTAAGACTTTAGTTTTATAATTAACATTCAAAAAATTAAAGTCTGTTGTTACCAGTTAGTGATGAAAAAAAAACCGTTAGCAACTTTTTATTTAAATGGTTATCAACTTAAGAATTTGAGCTAATTAAAGTATCTTGGTAACTTTTTAAGTAAAAGATGCAATTTTGATATCTCATTGATGTAATATAGTAATAATAAACAGTTATTAAAAATGAATAAGGCCATTCCAACTCCACAAAAAAAGAAAAAAAATGAAAGAAAAGAGAGAAAAAGAGAAAAAACTACTCTAAAAATGAGTTTTGTGATGAATTTGTGAATCGTAAATATGTCTACATATAGGATATGCTGAAGGAATATTGAAGTCAGAAATGCTGGGCATATAGTTAAAGGATGGAAATGTTGTTAACAAACACACAATTCTATTGTCGCAGTTATTAGATGTCCGATGGCATGAGAGACTCAAAACAACTGGGCCCTACAATAACTTAAGTGACTGAAGAAGAAAAAGTGGGAAATAGAAAAGACTTTGTATTGAAAACATTACTAGCCTTTGATGAATCAACATCCTAACCTATGATGCAGCAGGAGTTATTGATTGAACACTGTTTATTTGATATTCACAGTTGGACTTACATATTTAAAAGACCATTTCATTACCTGCCAACTGTTGGAGCCAATCTTAAATAAAAGTTTTATTTAAAAATACTCTTTAGAATTCTAAAAATACAATGGCAATATCATAAAACCAATCAATGTTATTTTATTCATATTGTTGGATGTGTTTTCCTAGTTTCCATTATTGTAAAGTCACATCTTCTTTAGATTAGATATGTGAAGTAAATGAATAATATAAGACTTCTAAAAAATATCTTATAATAAACTTGTGCATGGTTTTCGTGGGTGAATCAGACTCCATTAATATTAAAAAGTTCTCAAAGAAATTATGAAGAGTGAAATATTGTATAACTGGGGATAGAATCCAATAACTTATTACAATTAGACATGATTTTGATGGCTTTCAGAAAGAAAAATTTTCTGCATAATAAGATAATAGATAGTATTGCAAAATATCAAATAAACTGGACAATCGCATAATGTGTTCTGCATGTAAATGCATTTATGCTTCACATATTCATTTTGCAGTTATCACAAAACTCATTTCTAGTACATTATTATTACTATTCATATTTTTATCTTCCCTCATAATTGAAGTGGCTACATTTGTCTATAAGTATTTGATTATGATGATTTTAAATTAAAAAAAAACAACCATATATACAATGTTGATCATACAATTTGAATTGTACATTATGTACATAAATTCTTGTTAAGGAATTTCATATTTATTTTTTTCTATGTAAACTTTTTCTTATTTGGTTTAGATTTTTTTTTTTTCTCATGTGTCAAAGCATCGGTCGGGAAGCGAACCCGGGACAACTGCTTGTAAGGCAGCTGTACTGACCATTTGACCACCAACGCTTGATTTGTGCATGATTACACATACCTACATATGTTTTTAATTTATGATATTTTTTGTAAAATGTAGATTTGGTTATATTCATGTAGCAATAAGTTATTGATTCAATTATTTATCCATTATATATTTTTGAGCTAAGCAAAAGGATTTAAATAAGAAACTATAAAATAATTATAACTAGTGAAATAAATAAATATTCAAATAGCTTTATTGTTCCAAAGCCCATAAGAAGTTTGAGCACCAGAAGTATCAACACCGAAATCGACTCTAAGACCCCACATTCATTTTGACACTCTACTACTATGTAATATATAGAGTATATGAGCACAGACTTTTACCTTACCCACCACTCTCCACACTATCTCATAATACTGATACACTTGAACACATATATGTTGAAAAGATAAATAATCACCAATATACATATTTCATGCTAAACCAGAAATCAGTAGTTGGTCCAGATTACCATCTCTACACATATATGCTATAAGTGCTCAGATATATATTAAGATAGCCAAACCTCATACTTTAATGGACAGGCTTCAATATACTCCATACTCCAACTCTTCAACCATCCATCCAATTGAAAATCTGATGATGGAGTACTGGAAGACCACCCTGAGGCTGAGATTCTTGTCACACCCATGTTGACCTAAGGTCAATCTGACCCCTCATGTACAGGACATAATCCATTTAATACATATATAAGGGATGGACAGACATCTCTACTTATGGTAAACTGCACAAGGCATCTAACAGAATAATGAAATTATATTTAATAAAATGGTAAATATAATCAACTCAATTGAATATACAGAACTTAAAAGCATATAAAAAATAATATTTTGTTCCAGGAATAAATAATTAAGCAATCATTTAAAACAATATATATTTGAATAAAATTCTATATACATTTCAAAATCTAAAACAATTATTCACATTTAAACAACAACAACAACAAAAAAGAATAGTGGGAGGGGAGATATTGTATTCAAGCCAAACTTCCTCTTGATTTGTAACATTTAATTAATTTTAAATAACATCTTGACATTCGTTTGTTTTTTAAAAAATGGTTCTAATAGAAATTAACTTTTTTATTCTTCAATGTATATATTAAAATTCTTTTAGAAAATAGTTTATTTTACTTTTGCTTTATACCTGGAGTAATTGCGGTGATTCATCTCTTTCTTTGTTTCAGAACATGCAGGCAGGTATATATCTTTATTTTGATCATTTGGGTTTACCTTTATGAAATTTTTTTCAATGTCAATCAAATGATGATAATGGAAATAGCTACTGGTATTCTTAATTTTATCTATTAGTAATTGATATATACATAGTGAGATAGATTTATTTTTACCAGTTTTCTTCTATAAGCAGAATTTTTTTTAGTCATATTCCTAAACAGGTAAAAAGATGCCTTTTTATATAACTATTTGGACAGATTAGAATAATTTCAAAATGTTAAGGTATTTTGAATTTCAGGCTTTTAGAAAGAATAATAAAATGGAGTTAAAGGAGATTGGTAGTTGCATAATTGCAATTCTTTCAGCTTTGAGTAGCAAGCCATTCTAAAACTGATTTGAAGATGGAGATTTAAAAAATAGAAGTTTGCTCTTGTTTACTATGCAATGTGTAAGCTAAAAAATTAAGTGATTTATTATTAATGTTTGATAAAATTTATTAATCGATTTTTCTTTAAAATTTAAGAATCAGTTATTAATTTTAAGATAACTAAAATTAATTCTAATTTGAATAAGCAGATGACTTGTAATTTAATTAATTAAAATTAAACTAATCAGATTAAGTCCGATATTTTCTTACATGTATCAAAATGTTTGAAAGTTCTACAACAAGAATTCTAAACAATGGGCATGATAGAATAATGTATTAACTTACACAATAAAATTCTTAATTTTTGTTTAGAATCAATGATTTTTGTTGGTGTACAATGGATAACATATCAAACAACTAACATTATTATTATTATTACTATTAAAATCAAGAATATCAAATGATTTAGATATTACTAAAATATGTTGTTTATATACATATAAATTAAATGGAAGTAAATGACCCTTCTCAGAACTATGAATAAATAGTACTCATAAATCAATAAATGTAAAGAATAGATGGATCATTTGTTTCTAAAATTTATAAAGTAAATTAAGAGATCATTTATTGAAACCACTAAACATCACATGATCACCAGTTCTTATGCTTGCTCATAACTGTTATTAAAACAGGCAAAATTCTCCATACAGTAGTGCCACTCAGTTTGTAGTTAAGTAGAGAGAAAAGGTGGCTGCTGGAGGGTTGCATTAGATCCTAAGATCTAGGTGCAGTGCTCTCAGATACAAAACTCCTTCTTGATGCAAGCCACAAGCTAGAAGCTAGTCTGGGGATATTGGACGAGTAGGCACTAGATAGGGATTTTATGCACAAGCCTTTTCTGGCATCCATTGATTACTCTGGCTTGCACTGGGTGGTACTACTGTATGGAGAGTTTTACCTGTTTTAGTATGATATTTGTTAATTATCCTGATTTTAAATGTGACATTTTGTTCTGAAATTAGAATTGAATATTAGAAGAGAAAGCCAAAGTCTCATTTTTAATGATCTCACAATATTAATACAAGTCACTTCTTAGAGATGTAAATATTAAATATACATAACAAACACTGATTTTGTATTAATAATACAAGGTCAATATAAATATTAAATAAATGTAGCTAGAATTATGAGTCATTAAATATATGACACTGTCTTTGTCTCATAATATTCAATTCTAATTTCAGAAAGATTTACATCCTATTAAAAAATCAGCTAATATACAAATATACTACTTCTTACAACAATAAGTGATTATTTAATTATCATCTAAGTTTAAGGAGTAGGTAGCCCATTTCTCTTTTATATTTATTAATGTACAAATACTATTTATTTATAGCTTTCAGAAATGAAGTTTATTTAACCACCAATGATTATAATATAATTTTAAAATGTAAACACTACTACTGTTATCTGATACTGCTCATAAGAAAATGCCAAATTTCATTTATTATTATTATTATTATTATTATTATAAGCATTATTTTCAATAGGTATTATAATATTTGTAAAAAAAAAAAAAAAATTAAGAAGTATAACCATAAAACTGCAAAAAATGAAATAAAATTACTTTTGTTTAAAATAGTTTCTACTGTAATTAGTTGGTTGTTTTATTAGAATGATATAAATTTGATTTTATTTAGTATAAGCATTACTTTCAAAAATTATATTTTTATAAAAATGTAGAAAAATAAAAAAACTATAGATTGCAAAAAATGAAGCTTCTATCTGGGGTCAGTTCATTGCTTTTTTTTTTTTTAAGGAAAGGAACAATCTGTATTTCTAAATAAATACAAATTGATTCTTATTATTGCAAGCATTATTTACAATAAGCATTATAATATTTGTACAAAAAAATTTAAAGAAAATATAGATCACAAAAAAAATAAAAAAATAAAATTACTTATATTTAGATAAATATTGATGTATCTAGGAAAATACTGAGAGAGAGAGACTTGTTCAATCTAAAAAAATTTAATAAATTAAGACTTATGAAAAATTTGTTGCAGTAACACATACCACTTGTAGCTGTAGAGCGTTAATTTACAGAAATAGATATTTTATATATTTTTTATGGTTTCCTTAGAGACACACATGGTGGCACTGGTTTCAAATAATGTGTGAAGCAGTGTAAAATAATAAAAGTAGCTTTAGAGAATATTTTAAAAGGATACTAAAAAAATAATAGTATTTTAAATATATACAAAAATACTGTAATAAGTTAATGGATTTAAAATTTTAAAAAATGTATTTAAGCCTATAATTGTAGGAATGAATATTTGAATGAATGAATGAATAAATTATTATATAACTTCAAAAAAATATAGATAAATCCGTTTTAATTAGAAAATAGATCTAAAAAAATAGTAATAATTAAAACTTCTATATTTTTAGTTTAATAAAAAAAGATTAAAAGAGATTATGTTATATATATGTGTGGGTTGCATTTTTCTGTTATTTGTGGGAGACAATAATGTTTTTTTATTTTTGTTAATGAATAGATAAACCAAAATCTATAAAGGGTAATTGTAAGGAAAAAATTTAACTAAATGTAATTATGAATTTATCTAAGATTTGATGAGATGTCTTGCATTGGTGGTTGAGAGATCAGTGCGACTGCCTTGCACTTGCAGGCAGTTGCCCGGGTTGCGGGTTCGCATCCTGGCCGATGCTATGACACTTAAAAAAACACACACACACACACACACAAAAAACAAATGAGATCACAGAGTATATACACGAGTGTTTATTTAGGAAAAAAATTGATGTTATAGAAGTGTAATGCAAACTTCAGGACTAAAATATAGGAACATCTGCCATGTTTGAAATCTACTTTGGATCCAAATTCATTTTTTACAACATGAAAGTGGTATCTAAATGAAGCTTTAATACTTACTGGAACGAGAAATATAGCTATGATGATTGATAAATATTTATCAACAAAATTTATTAAGCAAAAAAATAAAATTATACTCTCTGCAGAAAATTGTAATAATGAGTAATAAGATAAGAATTATATATCTCATGAGAAACTACTAGAGATTTGTGTTATGAAACTGCTTCACTACTGTTGTTTAATATAAGTTATTTGAATCAAAAATATTTTTAATGATTTGCTAAAATATATATATATTAATTTCATTAATATTATGAATCAAAATTTATTAATTTAAAAAAAATGTAAAATGTTTTGCTCTGATTTCATAAATATGTATTTGTATGATTAATTAATCATGTATGTATTTTGAAGTAAATTATATATATACTGTAAATTACTGATTGGAACATATATATATATGGGAAAAAAAGCAAATGATTTGTTTTATAATTGATTTAAAATAATCAAATTTTGTGATAGAATTTATTTTAATAGTTAACAGTTTAGAAAACAATTCATTTGTTCTTCTAATTAATATTATTTTAAAATTTGGTATTATTAAGCAAAATTTTCAGAAAATTTCTAAAAAGCATTATTTTAAATAAAATTATATAATTATATTTTGAAGTATAATTCTAAGATTTGGGTAGATTATCATAAAAGCATGATAATCAGATAGAAATAAGTGAATTATATGTTAAATGGATATACTGTGTATTCACATGTAAAAAAAAACACATGCATATATAAGAAATGTTCAAGAACTAAAATAAAGGATAGCATGGGAATCATTTTAATTTCAATTAAGAACATAAATTATCTTATTAGAATAAATATGATAGAGTATTTGCCTTGTATTGAAATTTGGACAATTGTATTAATCAATATTGATGATATATGTTTACTTTATTATATAATAACAGTTACTTGAACTTTTGGTTTATAGCTGAGTATATTTGATGTATATGTTGTGATGGGTCAGGATTTTAACACCAAAGAGAAAGAAAGCATCTCACTATGGTTTTTCCTAGGGTCTTCTGGTAGGATGCTGTAAATGATGTGATGAAGTATATAACCTATGATCATATCTACCTCCAATGGGCTTGCTCTGTGTTTACACATTAAATTTAGATATAATTTGGGTTAGTTCATCCATAGCTCACCCCTCCTTCAGGCTTCGTTATGCCTCAGTATTCAAACTCAGGAAGAAATCTGCCTTTGACACTCTTTGGGGTGAACTTATATGGGATAGCAACTGCTGCACCTCTATATAGGTTATAATTGGTTTAATCCTTCATCCAAGCAAATTATATAAGAGTGAGATGTATGTATGTATATCCTCAATTATCAGATGATAAGTGAATGCGTAAATAATTTTGATAAACTAGAGACCAGTTAAAAATGAATAAATTTGACAACTTTTATTAAACAATAAAACAAATTTAAAAAAATTAAAACTTTTAAACAAGGTAAATTAGTATAATTGCTTGTGTCAAGGATGGATTTCTACCATATCAACAATTGAAAATATTCATGGTTCCAAATCCTTATCCAATGCTAGAAATACGACATGGCATTAATTATTTACAAAGCAAATAAAAATTAAAAAAAAAAAATTATTAAATTGACCAAGGAGCTAACTAGCTAATTTACAATATTACATAGGTATATCTATAGTAGTCTCATTGTCCAATCCAAATTAGTGATGTTCCATCTTTTTTGGGGTGACACTATCTATGTAGTTTCCTAAGGTTGACAGGAAAGAACATCTGCACACAGTCATTTGTACCAAAACAATAAACAATTATTAGTTAACAAAAAACAAATAACATGAACTCTGTCCTGTAATAAGTGTATGTGATTAATATGTGATAATCTCAAAGATCTTACCTTATCCCATATCATGATGATCCATGTCAAGTCACTATGGAGGGAAAGCTGAAATAAATTTTATTTAACAAAAAAAAATTATCTAACTTAATGACCCCCCCCCCCCAATTTTACTGCTTTCACTTATAATGAACTTTTCCAAATTATAGACACATAATCTTCCAAGTGTAGAAAGAAAATAAAAAAATAATTTTACAAATATATAAATAACAATGTTTTCCTAAAGGTTTGTGATGATGGTGTTCTAGTTGTATTTTTATGTTGGACTATTTCCATTATCTAATATATGTATTGAATGTCTTTAGAAAAATATAACTTTATTTAAATATTCCAAATACATTCAACTGTTAGTAATAGCTCATCAAACAGGTTAGAGATGCATATACTAACCTGTTTGATGGGTTATTACTAACAGTTTAATGTATTTGGAATATTTAAATAAAGTTAAATTTTTCTAAAGACATTCAATACATATATTAGATGATGGAAATAGTCTAATATAAAAGTACAAATATAAATAACAAGAATTGCTAATAAAATCTGAACTTTGATTAAATTATTTTGGTTAATTTTCATGAGATTGGTAATAATATCCTTCATAGTATCTCTGTTTTGGATCACTCTCCTCAATTCACATCTATCACTTGTTGGAATTCCTATGCAATGCACTTGAAATAGTATTACATCCATTCTTTGTAGTTGTTCTTCTTCTCATCCAGATAATGTTCAGTGTAGGACAATTATGACTTTTAATAGGCATTACAAGAATAAATAGGTTAATTCATTGCACTTTCAGGGTCAGGATAGTGACTTCATTCATCCAGCCAATCTGGTCATGCATCTCATTTGAATTCTCCACTACTTTCTTCAGAGTTTCTCTGTCCAAGATTGTGTTGGCTTCTGCAGAGGCCATCTTGTCTTTGAGACACTTTCTACTATGGTCCAGAGTCTTTAATGTCTTGTCACCATCTGTCTTGATATTTTGTCATGTGCAGAATTGGTCCATCTTTGAGTGGATGTCCTAGAATTCTCTCTGGATCTCAACTTGGATCTTTCTCTTGGTCCACATGTATTTCATCCCTATAAGTCTCCTGGCTTCTGTACACTTCATTGCACTTAATGTTTAATTGACTAATGATGCTACACAAACTCAAATCGCCACTGGCATTGTGCATCCTTTCTCATCTCACCCAATGCTTGTTTTAGTTCATGTTGTCCGCTTGGACACTGCTTAGATTTGTTGACAACTGTTCCATATCAGCAAACAGTCAAATTTCTACATCCTTTATTTGTCTTCAAATCTGGCCTTATATTATTCATATTTGCCTTTAAATTCTCCTCCTTGCTAGGTGTACCTATATATATATATATATATATAGCAAGGTGTATATATTAGTAATCTTTTCCAGAAATATCAAATATTAAATTAAACTAAAGCGCTAAATCCATTTCGCTGTGAGCTAGTTCATGGATTAACATACTTAAAATGTGCTAAAAGGGTTAATTTAAGTAATCTAGTTTACAAATTAAATCCAAATAGTTTATATCATAAACTAAGGTGGAATAAAGCATATTTGGGACTTACTTAATGAGCTATAATATGCTAATATCATTCTTGTTATTAACTAGATGTAATTTACTATCAAGCAAACCTTAAACATGATAAGCTAAGACATATTAGCTTAACTAAATATACATATGTATAGAATGGGTATCAAAATGGAGATTTATGTGCATGCTACAGAGCAGCATAAATCATTTCCATGAGAGCTTCTAATCATCTCTCTAATATTACTAATATTAATAATCTCCATTTTGAAACATGGCATAAAATCTACAATAATGAATAATATAAAAGGAAATAGGCATGACCACAGATTAGAATAGTATAGATATAATAATATAATAACTGATTACAGTTATTATGTTAGGAGAATTATTAAATTATTATGGTTCATTTATTTTTAAATAAAATTGTTTCATAAACAATGTCTAATTATCAAACTGCACATACTTTCACTAATCACCAATAGACAACTTAGATAAATATGCCTTCTTTCAATTTTTTTTAGAGAATTATGGCATGCAATTCATTATTAAAAGGTTGCTTATCTCTATATACAATGATGAAACAATTGACTTGGAAGTATTATTTACCTGATTATTTTGTCATGTTGTGACAGGTTGTAAGTAAATAATAATGATTTTATTAAATAGTTAGTAAACATTGTTAGTATGCTAATGTATATATTTATTTTAGTTTAGCCATTTGCTTGTGTATTTAATAATAGCTAGAATAACAGATATACTATTGGCTGCTGTGTTCAGGCTACCAATAGGTTCCACAGGTGGTGGATAATAGAATGGTCTTTAAATATATGAATGTATTTAGTAGTTATACTATCTATTCTCATTTTAAGCTTTATAAGTGACACACAATAATGCCTAAACTGTTTGTCTGTTAATATTTATACATAGTGCTATTATTGGCTGAGATACAGAACCTGAAGGAAACCCATTTGATGTATTTATCCTTCTTTTATATGACATTAATATCTATTCATGCTTGGAGAACCTAAAATAGATTGAGTTTTTCCCTTTAAAGAAAATTATATAGAATATTCATATTTTTTGAAATTCTTGTGTTATTTAAATTTTAAACTTTCTTTAAATAGAATTATACACTTACCACTAATATTTATGCTATTTAAATGCTTTTCATATTATGTTTTCCATAAACAATTTATTTCTGAAAAGTAGATTTACTTGATTGCACCACTACTACATTATCTCAATTTTGGAAATTTTCTTAATGATCATTTTTTCAGAATATAACTATAAAAAATGTAAATTATTCTTTAAGATTTAATACTATCACATTGTCATTCCTAAGGTTGTCAAAAAACCATAAAGACTGCATAAAAAGTTTATAAATCTGATGCAACTATGGCATGAATAATGCTTCAAGATGTCTGACAATTTAAATACTATATTGGAAATATGGTGATGGTCTAGATGAATTACAAATGTTCACAATCTATGAATATCTTTGAAGCTATATATATATAGTAAATGTGATTGGAGTATTAATAAATAAATACTCTATGGATTTTAATCCAATCTCTTGCAAATTTAATCATTCAGAATCATTTAATCACTATTCAAAATAAAATAGGAGACCACTAGTCATCTCATGATGTTCTAATGCTCAGAGGCTAGAATAAACTGTTATAATAGTTATAAGAAATGGCAAGTTATCACCAACAATGATCAATGGATAACACTTGATTATAGCATTCTATTGGCTTGCTACTCTTCCTGCCTTCAGTCAGAGAACTTAATGTATTACATATACAATATGTGTAGATAATTCTGGGTAAATAAAAACTTAACATGATTCCTTTAGTTCATATTGCATCCATAATAGAAAGAGATAATCTCTACTTCTTAAAACTATAATTTAGATGATCTGTCCAATTAGACTTCTGATATAAGACATTTTAATTATAGAATAGTGATAAAAAGATGCTTTTTTAGTACGTGATCTCTGCCATTTTGAATTTCTAAAATGACCAAAAATGTCGGCTGACACTTCTAATAAAAAATTTAAGTGTTAATTTTGTAACCTGCATGATTTAATAATGCATGTTCGCTTTTTATATATTTTAAATATCTATGCTTTTTATATGTTAATAAATTTCTATGTGTTGCTTTTAATTGATATTAAATATTTTATGTTTTGGCTTTTTTTCAAATTAATCATGTGACCAATTCTACATTTTTTGCATATTTTTTTATCACTTAGATGTGTCAGATGACATTTTAGGCCATTTTTGAAATTCAAAATGGCAGAGATCACATACTAAAATAGCACTGATAAAAAGATCATCACATGTTCTGTGTAAACTTAAGTATAAAATAATATCACTACAAATAATTTTAAGTATTTTTATTTATATCATGAAAACAGTACATATGAATGCATACTTTTTAACACAATAAAAATGGAAATATATGTTTACAAACATATTTAAAAAATAGAAACATATTTAAAGTATATACATCTTTTTTTTTTTTTGCGAAATATTAAGTTTTATATAAATTTGTTCTTATGAAAATGCAATTTTAAGACTTTAACAAAAAATGAAAAAATATTTTAAAATTACAATAAACAATAAATATATCAGATAAACAGAAGTTTTTAAACAACTCAATAGTTTTTCAATTGCCATTTATACTATTGATATTATGTCACCGGAGTTCTGGCATTTTACAGTATTTTTACAAACATTTCAAAGCTATACTTTTTAAAACATTATGATCGGAAGTTCCCTACTTAAATAACAATAATAAAAAATAGCATTTGAATTTTCTTTTGACATGCATATTTCACTAATACTGTATTTTTTGCTTCCAGTATTAGATATTAAGATACAAAATTTATATTGTTACTTCTAATCAGTTTGCATTGAAAGACTTAAAGTATACTTAACACCTAATCATATTTTCTATCCAGGACTGATTTTTCCCCCATACAGAATAATGATTGGAGAGTCAATCAAACAATTACAAAATAATAAAAATATTAAGCAATGAATCAAAATTTAATTTTAAAATGTTTAACAATCTAAAAGAATTAAATCAATTATTAAATTATCAAGTTTTTCCTATAAATTTGATCAAACTTACTAAAAATTATAAACCAAATTTTATACATTAAAAAACCACGCACACACAATACTGTCTCAAACGTTTTGATACAGTAATTGTTTATTTTATACCTTTTTTGGTATTAATTTTCCTACAGCTAGCATTTTTATTGAACAACAAAATACGTTTAAACTTACACATTCAATCATATTGATAAAACTATATTACACATTCAATCATATTGATAAAACTATACCATAATTTTTTTTTAAATGTTATTAATGACGTCACAGCTAATTATGACTAACATTTCAATATTATAATGATTTGATGACTTTTCTTTGGAATCATATTAAAAGTCTTAATGGATACCAAACCAATGTACAAAAACTTTATAATTTTGAATTTTATAATATTTAGTGCATTCAAAATTATAAAGAAAATTTTTGTGTTGCTATAGAAACAAATTCTTTCACATTGCTTTGGCATTATGACTTTTAATTTGATTATAAAGAAAAGCCGTAGAAGATCACATACACATCTTAAAGTAGTTGAATCAATAAACATATAGTTTTGTTAATAAGTTCGAATGTATATTTTTAAATTTATTATATTTTGTTTGTATTTTTTTAGTAACCAAAATTAATGTTTATTAGTTTCAAGATACAGAACTCTGTTAACTTCATTTTTAATTTATGAAATATATTGGTATATAAAATAATATTCATAATTTAACAGATTTATGAACTGAAAGTTGAGGTTTTAATACAAATTAGACTGATCTTATTTATAGTTAAAATAAATTCATCACTTCATTTCTTGCAATTAAGAATTAATATTCTGTTAACCCATGTTCAATTCTTTCCAAACAGAAAGATCTTGTTATACATTGTGTTTAATAACATACATATTAAAATGAATCCAAATCAATACAAAATTATACATATGAAATATACACTTAAAAAATAATAAGGAAATATGAAAACAAAAAATAAACAAACTTTTATTCTGTCAATACATAAAATTCAATGTGATTTTTTAAAAAAAAATTGTTTAATAATATTGATTTCATACTGTTGGAAAAATATAATATATATATATAATACATATACATGTCAAGCGTTGTTAGCTGAGAGGTCATTGCAACCGCCTTGTAAGCAAGTAGTTGGTTGCAGATGATTGTGGGTTCGCCTCCCGGCCGATGCTATGACATATGGAAAAAAAAATACATATACATGTAAACATTAAAAGTTTTAATAAGATTTTTTATGTATTTTTTAAAATAGATTTCAGCGATGATGAAACCAAGCAAGCAACCAATTAAAAACTGGGCCAGTAATCTGAACTTATGTCAAATAATAATAGTATTGTCTGATTCGCTATAATCAAGGGGAGATCAGCCAAATATATACTATTAGCTGGACTATTTTAAAAAATGCAAGAAAAATATTACAAGTTTCAATATTTGCATCAATAAGATCATGAATAATCTAATAATTATAATATTTAAACACATAAGATGTCAAGATCCATATCATAAGATTTATATTTTTTCAAACCATAATATCAGAGTGAGAATCAAACCAAATGATTCTACTGCGATAAAATGAAAAATCAAGTAGAAACTATTGTCAAGGTATATGAAGCATTCAGATGGTCTATAAGAGTTATCTATTCATGAAAATGAGATCAGTTATAATACCGTATCTTTGCTAATTATTCACCCCAAGAATATCAAAATTTAGCATCATACTTCATTTTTATGATTCACAAATGGAAACAGACAAAGTTCAGATTTTATAAATTAAGTAAAGAGGACATAGAATTTTATATGCAAGTGAATGCAGATAAAAATTAGGAATATTAAATTTACATAGCATATCATTAAGGCATGTGGTTTCTGGTATCATTAATGGTTGGATAGAACATATATACATTTGTCAACAGAAAATAATAATTTTGCCCCCCCCCCTTATGATGTTGGATTTACAGATACTGAATTAACTATTTTATAATTTTATATATATTATGCTGATCTTTCAAAAATAATTTGGATGTTGAAATATAATAAGTAAATGATAGGAACTTGAAGTACAATATAATTCAGATTAAAATGTATAATTATATATATAAACTATGGCATATGCTGGCAATTTGTAAAATGTGATATTTTAATAAAGATTTTAAAACTATTTGAATATATATATACTGTAAATTTTCCAATAGAACTTGTGTCGATAAATCTTTTTTTTTATTATTACAAAATACTTTTAAAAATCTAAAACTTGTCGCATTATAGTTCAATAATATAAAAATATATATATTTTTTAAACTAACCATTTAAAACAATGTAATTCGTTGTTAAATATTTTATTATTATCAGAAGAAAAAAAAAGGTGACAGAAAAATCAAGAACAATTTATGTAAATTTTTCTTCAATTTTTAAAGTGTACAAATGTTTATTTTTTCTTCATAATTTTTTGGAATGAAGATAATTGTTATTGTATACCCCCCCCCCCCTTTTAATGACACTTAAGTGCCGAAGTTGAAATGCAGCTTAATTAATGACATTTCTAGCAAAATGAAGTAAAGATAAACAATTGTTTCAGATTTTCTACGTTCCATTTTGAAGAATGCACCAAAAGTGAAATAAATATATATATTCATTTTAAATTTGTTTTCATCATATGCTAGAATGATTCAAACTTCTTTATAACACCCATTACTAACAGACACATTCTGTTTAACAATCTCCGAAGAATTAGATAAAACAATAATGTGTTTATGAATTCTTATTCAAAATAGGTCCCATTTTTTTGTTCCTTCATAAAAAATTACGGAGATGATTTGAAGAATTTTCATTGGAATGCATAGAGAACCTTTAAACGATGTTGCCTTTTTTTTTTAAAGTTTTACGAATAAGACCAGAGCAAACTTTGCAAGACTATATATTTCTGCTAATCACAGAAATACATTCAATGTAAGCTGCTTCTGAGATAGGCTTTCTTCTTTTTCATAACAAGACATACTACAGGATCTGAAACCTTTTTTCTCTCTCTAAAGAAAATACAGAACGAGATGAGCGACATAATGCAATGCTCTTTCTTTATCAATACTGCCCTCTAGTGTAAATATGTGTTAAAACTTTTTAAAAAACATATTCCGAAATATTTTCAAAATATGTGTACTGTATTTTAAAAATCGTAAATACAATATTTTTTAAAAAGTGAAACCCAATATAAATTATAAACAATATCTATTCAAATAATAGCAAATATTTATAATATAAAAATATAAGAGATCTTACGGTGTGTTTTCATTAAAATGAAAATTTTTAAATTCAATTTTAAATTAAAAACAAATTCATGTGTACACTTATAGGTTTAGAAAGTAGTTCTTTAAAAAAAAAAATGTTGATATTGGCTACATTTAGTAAAAATAACTTACAACAGTACAACAAGCTTTGATTAAACAATCTAATTTGGAATAAAGAAGTATAACAATATTTAATTCAAAAATATACAATATGCTTATACTTTTAAAACATTTATCTCACGGAATAAAGGCACACTATCACAAATATGGAAATACTTTTAGGACATAAAATAGCATCACTATAAAAACTATTATACGAATACCCGTATATCTATACCATTAAATGAATCCATAATACTCAACTATAAAAAAAACGAGAGAGGGGGGGGGGGACTTTGAAAATGATCGTTGTACTTTAATGAGGAAACATTTTAATTAAAATGTTTTTAATCAAACGATTTTTAATTTATTGCATTATGTATAGAATTTATTATTGATAATCATATTCTTTAGAGATTTCAAAGTTCATTAATTAATAATTAAAAAATTTATCAAATTCATTTCTTTCTTTAGTTTAGTTTCAGTCTATCTTGTTTTTGTTTTTTTTTAATAATTGAGTATTATTGAATATCTGGCAACAGCATTCAGGAACTAATTACAACGTCTTATATGCTATATCATACTTTTAAAAATATAATTTAAACATGGAATGCTATAACATGATATAGGAAGTTAGTTAACAAAAATATATAAATATACTACATATGTAGTAGGAATGCTTTAAAATTTTTGGTTACATTGAGCAGGAACATTATAATAATGGAAGAAAGACGAAAGAACGTGTAAATATTTACTTTGGTGCTAAAACATTTTCTTTATAGGATCGTAACACATTTCCTTGAGGATTGTAGTTGGCTACAACAATGATGTTACCTTTATGTTTAGCTTTACCTACACCTAATTCAGCACTAGATTTCCATACTACTTGAGTAAAATGACCTAAAAAAAAATATTATAGTCAATATAGATTTTACATGTACTATGCATTGAGATAAATTTAAAATATATAATTTTATTAAATTAAATAAATATATTTTATGTCAGAAGTTATTGTTAATGGTCAGATAATAAAAAATCAAATAAGAGCACATATATATTATAGTACCTCTAGTATAGATTTTGCAGATGATATAATTGTTTTTGCAATAATGCTTTAGAGCTTCAGGAATGTTGCAAGAGTTATCAGATAAAAGTAAAAAAGTAGGATTAAAAATAAATGTTAAAAAGGCTAAAGTAATGTTCGATGGATTTTCTCAAAAGATGAAAACAAAGATTGATTATGATGAGTTAGAAGAATTTACAACTATAAATAGCTTATAAATATAATTTGTTCAAACTTCAAACATTTTTTAGCAAAACTCTTTATTTGTACATACACCTATGTAAAAACGATTTTTTATTTTCATTTAGAAGATCAAAATAGACTTGCTCTGAAGAAGACTGCAGGTCAGTCGAAACGTAGGTGTATGTACAAATAAAGAGTTTTGCTAAAAAGTGTTTGAAGTTTGGACAAATTATATTTATAGGATATTACGGCAAACATAAAGAAAAGTGTGATTTTGGTAATATTTATAAATAGCTTGGTCAGATTATTACTACTGATGAAAACATAATGGATAAAATTAATCATAGAATTAAACTTGATTGATATACTTTTGATAGAAATTAAAAGGAAATATTTCTATGTGTTTGAAAGTTCTCACTTATGGATCCGAGACTTTGACATTTAATAGAAGAGCAATACAGAGACTTCAAACCACTCAAAGAAGTATGGAAAGATGCATGTTAGAAGTAACAAGAAGAGATCGAAATTGTAATATATGTAAGAGAACAAATAGGTATTACTGACATCATTGAAAGAATTAAAAGACTGAAGTGGAGTTGGGCTGGACATATTGCTAGAATAGATGATAATAGATGGACAATTGAAATCTTAAACTGGATTCCAAGAGATTGTAAAAGACTCAGAAAGATACCACATGTGAGATGGATGGATGAACTAAGAACGTGTGCAGGGGTGATGTGGAGAAGAGAGGCTAGAGATTAGAGATGGACTGAATTTGGAGAGACCTTCATCCTGCAGTGGAATGATAATAATTGACAATGATGATGATGTTGATCTCTATATGTCTAGCCAAAAGTATTACAAACTAAAAGTAAGAATGAATAATCTATAGCATATCCTAGATTGTTTTTGAAATCCATAAAGAGTAAACACTTTGAGAGAATAAAGACACATTTTCTTTTGTTTAAGTGTCCTTTTACATTCTTGTTTAGCGATCCTATGATATAAAATACTCTAATATAGATTTGATTAAAAAGTTAATTGCTGCTCAATTTAAAATTAGTGGCAGGCTAATTTTTTATAGGCCCTCATAATTGAGATCTGGAATATTTTATAGAATATTATTTTGTAATATTATTAATCCAAGTGTTGTATATATAAAGTTGTTGCATAGGAATAATTTATTATATGTATAAACTTGATTCATTGTCTTTTTCTTTACAATTAACTTTAATTCATGTTCATCCAACAGTTAGTGCACTCACATATATATTAACTAAAACAGACATAGAAAAATACAAACCTTCAAAAAATAATGAAAAAAAAAAGAAATCAAATATTTTATCCAAACAGATATTTAATTCTCAATGGTTACAACCGATATGTAATATTGCAAGATATTTTTATATCCATTAATTTCATAAAAAATTTTAAAATTAAAACAGATTTCATCTCAGTATTTTCCAAAGTATATTTGTATTTTGCAAAAATCAAATTAGTTCGAATTTTTTTCATATAGTGTAAGTTTTAACAGTAGAAAACTCTCCATACAGTATTAACAGTCTGTGTACGCACATGAAATTATGATCCAATGAGTGGAAGTTTTATGCCATTGGGGGGGGGGATAGTAATATTCCATACCAATTATAATTAAAATATAATCGTTTTCTTTTTCTATTTTCTGGGATTTATGATTATTTTTTTCTACTTTTTAAAAACAAATATAATTTTACAAGTAGTGCTTAAAATTTTTTAAAATTAAATTTATTTCATTATAATAACAGATATGTAATTTTAGTAAAAGAAAGCAATCAGCACATCCTAATTGGAGCATATATATATATAAACAAAAGTGATTTTATTTCTCCATTATTTGTGATCTAAACAGTATAAAATTCTCTTCATACAGTAGTGCCATCCAGTGTATGCGATGTTTTAGTAATTAAATGTAACTATGGTTATATTTCTTTTTATTTTACTTCTCCATTATTTGCAATCAATGGTTATATTTCTTTTTATTTATGTTATATATAGAGCTCACAAATAAGCTCTTAACAAGCTTTCCAGAATATCTCCAACCCAGACCAGTTTCTGCTACTGGCTTCCTCAGTGATATGCTAAGATATTCAAGTGTTAGATTAAAAATACCAGATCAAGCTTGTTAAGAGCTTATTTGCAAGCTCTATATATAACATTTGTAATACAAGCTTGTGTAAATTAGGTCATGTGTAATATGATTTCATTTCTTTGTAATTTTTTTCTTTTTACTTTTTTATACAAATATAACACATTTATTCTTAATCAGAAGGTAATCAACCTTCAATATGCAGTGCTTACACATGTTACTAAGTTACTGGTGTTATAATGCATATCAGGAAACTCTCAAATCCAAACACAAGATAGAGATTTTTTTAAAGATAAAAATAGACATCTTATTTTTATACCTAAATACAATTATATAGGCCAATCTAAAATATTTTGAAATGAGGGCTGCTTACAATAATAAAAATCAAATATATTACAAAACTAGATTACTCTTTTCCTTTAAAAACAATCAACTGATTCCAGTTAAAGGCTATTCTAAACAAGACAAATTATTTCTCCATTTTTTGTGATTTTATAATTATATTTTTAAAATTTTTGATATAGATATATTATTTATTATATATTTAGATTCATAATTATATCATAAAATAATTTTCTTAGGAGTGCATCAGATACTGATTGTAGTGTTGATGTTATAAAATCATGTAGTCATTGCAAGTTAATATAGAACTATAAAAAAAAAAAAAATTATTAAAATTGAATTATTTTAATATTATTTATTCATTAAAATTCAATTATTTGGTTGTTAATTTATTCTCACTAAGAACAAAGCAGAAATATATGAGTAGTTCAACTTTTAATATATCTTAGTGTTTTAGTACTTTTTCAAAAGTTATCAAAAACATGAGATATTTTGAAACAATATAGTATAGATTTATTTTTTATTCTCATTTACAGTTTAAAAAATTCTCAATGATATAAATATATCTCCAGTTTATAATTTGGACATGTTTAATTATAATTCATTATTATGAATTAGCATTACATGAATAATATATATTGTAACATTTTCCACATTTTGATAGATCTGGTAGGCCTTCTTTTATTCACTGTAAATTTAGTGAAAGTTAATAATCTATGTCTTTTGTTCTTTCCAAATTTTACTTTTATTTTTAATTAAATAAAAAAAATATGGACGAAAAATTTAACTTTCATTGTACGTTTTAAAAAAATAAATTATACAAACTAAAAAAAAATTAATTGCGTCTTTTTAATAAGATCGCTAAATGTACTTTTTCTTATCTTTTACCAAATGCCAATATATTTGTACCATATGTAAATAAATGGTACATACCACCTGGGCCAGGAGATGAGAATAAAATATTCTTAAGCTTTAAGTCTGTATTTATGTGGTTTTTTTTGTATTAGTGTGCTGATATATTTTGTAGACCCATTCACAAGTGATGTGCAGCTTTACCTCTCACTTTTGGGTCTAACACAGCTGAAATGAGAAACATTTCCACATTCACCTGTGTCCTTTCTGCTCAAGCATAATACTAACTAAGAAGCCCAAGTTATAAGCACAAACAAACATTGCTCATCATTTTGAGTCTTATAGGCCTGCAGCAATTTGGTCTGCCCTCCCCTTTCTTGGGATCCCTGCTAGAAATAGACTGATGGGCACTTAAAGATGGTCTTATGTTATATACTGCATACAAGAACTCAGGGCTAAGCTTTTTCTCCTCTCCAGTAACCACCTACCCGGTCAAATACTTGTGACTTAACATCTACATCAGTAGTGATCATGTTTTTTTTACACATATTAAAGAAATATATTTTTTTCTTTTTGTAAGTCATATTAAAAAATATTTTTATATTTTTATAATCAGGGTTTAATTAGATAGTTAGTTTTTTTTAAACTACTATTCATTCTCTGGCTATGGGTTTTTGAGTCATCATTGTAATGTTCTTTACACCATTATAACATATCTCAGGTTGTGGTTGTTTCTGGTAGGCCTTCTTTTACTCACTGTAAATTTAGTGAAAGTTAATCAAGCTATGAATACAGAAAATATAAATATTTCATTCATATTTCTATAAAACATAGCTATATTTCCTTATTAACTGGCAGAATCAGCTTTTTATTTATTTTTATAAGGGTGCCAGGATTCATGTAAGAATCCACTGAAATCCACTGCATCACTCACCGTAAATAAAAAAGAAATTGGTTTTAAAAGAAAACTGGGTCATATTTTACTGTAACTATAATTATTTTCTAGATATTATTATTCCTGGAGCTTAGTCAACAAATATTGGCAAAGATAAATTATACTTTCAAATCTTAATAAAGACTAATATTAATAAATTTAATAATAATCATCAATAATGTATAACAAAAAGTTGATATTAGAAATAAATATTTTATTCTAACAAATTAAAATGTTTAAAGAGAAATTACTAATTAATTGGAAAGCACTCATACTAATTCAGATATAATTCAATTAATTAAACAGTTAAACAATTAAAGTTCTTAGGTAAACAAATTTCTTCTAGAAAGTTCTTTAAAAGGAAAGTCTCTTGAATGATAAAATTAATATCTCTATCAGGATTATTTTAAGCTTATTTTTTTTAAGAATCGTTTGCAAACTTTAATTTTGTCACAATCAGGAATAGTGGTTGTTTTACAATAGCATGTTGAAACCACCAGAGGGCGTTATTTCTATGCTGGCGCATAGAGATATGCCGTTTAGGTGGCCACCTCTGCCGCTATCGAACGTTCTATTTCTAATGCGTAAGCCTAGAAACAGTCTGTTGATACGGGGGAGGGCACCGGCTGACTGTTTATTTCTATGCCAATGCACAGAAATGTGAACATTTAGCCAATCTTGCTGCAGAAGCTATCATGTCAGCTTACAGCTCAGATTTGGGCTAAGCATTTCGGACTAGCGATCATATTTCACTTTTGTTTACAGTATTGTCTGAGGGTGGCTGGAATTACAATTGTCGAAACTATTTTAATATTCATTAAGACCACCTCCCCCTCTATCTTGCATCTTTTAGGAAGGTCTACTAACAATTATCAGCAGAGTCTCATGCTTCCCTAGCCCCCATTTCCTGCTGAAAAAATGGGCCAAGTGTAGTTCAAAGCGCACTTCCCATCAAATCACGCTCTAAGTCACATTTCGTGCGACAACAACTGTGAGCTGATTAATCGAATAGCTGCAAAAAATAGGACAACTTCTTTTGCCGAATGTCAAAGAGAGAACAAGGATTCTTCTCTGACTGCTGGAACTGGCGGTGGTTTATCAAACAAAACACCTTGAAGCTACATACCTGCTGTGTTTTTTTTTTTATTATTTTTTTGCCTGAAGAGCCCAAAAAGTTTCTTTTAATTGCCGTATAGATTGATGTTTTTTGAGGGGGAATTACCGTCAAAACTTGGTCAATCTTCGAGTTGTTGGCATTTCATTCTGTTAGCAATTGCAAACACCCTTCCCTTCCCCCCCTCTCCCAAAGTTGGACTTTGGCTTGTAAATGTTACCATTAAACGGACAATAGATTTATTTATCAAAATAAAAACAAAACAAACCGATAAAAAGAAAGAAGAAGTAGTAGTTGAATCGGCTGATTTTTTGTTTGTCGTACAATACCGAACCGAAAATAGAAAAGGGTTTAATGAGAATTAAATCAAAACAAACAAAAAATCGGTTAACTACTTTTTAAAAATCATTGGTTTTAATCGATCCATTTTTTTTTTGTTTTGGTTTTGGGTTTTTTTTTGTTGTTGTTTGGGGTAGCCAAAATAGATTTGATAGCCACCATACTTTTATTTTAAATGTGATAAACAACAACAACCAAAAAAAAAAAAATACGTAGATGGTAAAAAAAACAAACAAACCCCATCCCATTTGAAAATATAAATAATAAAAAAAAGAATCAAAAGCCAAAAAAATGAAGTACTTTTTTTTTGTAAATTCATTTATTTGTAATTTTTTTGTTTATGCATTTGTTTATTTTTGTTTTGGTCATGTTTAAACAAAAAATTTGATTTGATATTACTTTTATAAATGTGATAAACAAAAAAAAATCAAAAAACCAAAGCCAAACAAAAAAAAGAAAAAAGAAAAGAAACTCGGCCCCAGCAACATTATATTTATCTTTGTTTACAAACCGAGCCTGCCCTCCAGCAGTTTCAACATGCTATTGTAAAACAACTGGAATAGTTAATCTTAACTTACCGGTAAACTTAGCGAGTTCACGAAGATTTTAGATTACTATGCATAGTTTTTGTTTGTGGGAGAATGAGCTCAGCCATCGATTATAAGTTAATTTCGGTCTATCCTAATGGTTGGTCACGAAAGCTTTTCTGGTGTCTGTCTTCAGGAACGATGTCAGCAAAAGTCTTGGTCCACTCCAATATGCAAAATTATTTCAGCGTAGAGTGGTCCTGGATATATTTTTGTTATCCAGGACCAATCAAAGGAAAAACAGACAAGACAAGACACTAATCAAACTGGTCTCTTCCTTTTTATACTCGAGGTTCAGTTTTCAGACTTCTGCGCATACCTTTTGTTTTTGTCAAAAATATACATTGATAATCCTGTGCATTCTTTTATATTTTTCTATTACAAAGTCTTTATTTTTTTAGCATAATTCTGCCATCTTTAATTAGCTAAAAGGATTTTTCTTTTAGCTTATCTGGATTAGTAATTTGTGTGTCTTTTGTTCTTTCCAAATTTTACTTTTGTTTTTAATTAGATAAAAAAATATGGATGAAAAATTTAACTTTTATTATATGTTTTAAAAAAAAAAAATTATACAAACTAAAAAAAAGTTAATTGTGTCTTTTTAATAAGATCGCTAAATTTACTTTTTATCTTTTACCAAATGCCAATATATTTGTATCATATATAAATAAACAGTACAATATATATATATATTATTACTATTTTAGTTGTTTATTTCACTTTAAATAAAAAGATATTTGATTATTTATTTTATATTACATGTAACTTTAGAACTGATTTAATTGAAAGCAAAATGACTTAATAATAAATAGATGCTTTTAGATGCTACTGGGTTTTATTAAATGTATAAGTTTTAATATAATGATATTCTTGATGTAGGGGTTAGGATATACCATTATCTGGAATTTGAATCCAGAGTAGATATAACTTGGAATTTTTTTTAGTTGAAATTGGATTGTAATTTATATATATATAATTAAACTATAACTCTTCCAGTTAGCCATACAATTATCATTTAGTAAATTGATATATATCTATTCTCCAGTAAAGAGTAAAGCAAATTAAATCTTCAATCATCAGCATTTAGAAGAAGAATACACCTTTTCCATTGTTTTTTTAATAGATTTGTGAAAGGACTTTTTACTATATCCAAAGAATATATTTTTAACTGTCAAAAGGTTGAAAATATGTAAAATGTTTTACAAGTTGTATGGCTGAATGTGTAATACAATGTTTAAAATACTTCTGAAAAATCTTTTACAATAATTTTATAATTTATATCAAGTAAATAATCAAATATAAAATCACTTCCAATGTTAAGAAATTCAGCTATGCTTTCTATAAATAAATATGCAAGAATCCATATTTCAAAATAGTCAGTCCAAAAAAGTATCTCTTTGAAACTATAACCTATTAGATCTTAAATATTGAAACACAAACTAATTCAGACAAAGACCATAAAATTTAAATAAAAAATGATCTTAAATTACTCCTAAACAAACATATTTATTATGCTTATACAAAAACAGATTAAACGTTAATCATTTTAATCTTTGAAACACGTAACATGAATATATATGAAAATAATTTCAGTGCATACTGAAATAAATATCCAAATATCAAATCATCTCCAAGGTTAAGAAATTCACTATACTCTCTGTGAATAAATATATGAGTTTGTATTTCAAAATAGCAAGCCCCAAAAAAGTACCTTTTTGAAGCTGTACGCAAAACACAAACTAATTCAAACAAAGAATGTAAAATTTAAATAAGCAATGATCTTAAATTGCTCTTAAACAAACATATTTACTATACTTATACAAAGACAGACTAAATATTAGTCATTTTAATCTTTAAAACACCTAACACAGATATATGCAAAATAATTCCAGTGCATAACACTATACTGTATAAATATCAAATCACTTTCAACATTAAGAAATTCAGCTATGTCCTCTGTTAGGGTTAGGGCAAAACAGCATAGTAAACATGTTTTTAGGAGCAATTTAAAATTACTGCTTATTTAAATTTCATGCTCTTTATTTTCATATTTTTATATAGGTGTTAGATGTTTCAAAAATTAGAATGACTAATATTTAGTCTGTCTTTGTATAAGCATAGTAATCATGTTTGTTTAGGAGCAATTTAAGACTTATTTATTTAAATTTTATGCTCTTTGTTTGCAGTTCATGTTTCAATCTTCAAGATCTAATAGCATACAGTTTTAAAGAGGTACTTTTTTGGACTGGCTATTTTGAAATATGGACTCTTATGTATTTATTTACAGAGGGCATAGCTGAATTTCTTAATGTTGAAGGTGATTTGATATTTGGATATTTATTTAGGTATAGCATTATGCACTAAAATTATTTTCAAGTAAATAATGTACACCTTTATCTTGATTAGCAATGGACCTTTATGTGGGAATTTGTCATAGAGACCATCATCAATTTGTACCCACTATTTTGATTTATTATTCATTACTATGGTCTTAAAAAAAAGAAGGTACCTTTTTTTAAAAACAAGCATCATTTTTTCAAAATGGTGGTCATGAAAATACAATTAATGTATATCTTATCTGATTTTTATTCAATGTCTTTGTGAGACAGTCAGAACTTTCAGTTATGATATAACCAAAGTAAAAATTTTCCTCATTAATAACTATAATAGCAAACAAATGACAATTTCATTCAATATAGTAAGAATCAGAAATATACTATGATCATATACAACAAGTATACTAATATTACATTTTAAAATATGTACTTTAGGTAAAATATAATTACTCAATCAGTATTTATATAGTCAGGTATATACATTCAATTTTATGTTTAGAAGATGCTTTTAAACACTGCATGCAGCTAATAAAACACTCCAATAACTAATTGATAATTTTAAGATTTAGTCTATTTACAGACATTAATAGATAAATATTTTTTTAAATAAAGTAGAATAAAAAATAAAATCTGTAAATAAAACATTTTTGAACCTTACATTAAATACTTTTTTTTTTTTTTTTACAAATTAATCTAAAATAAACTTTCTGTTCTTCATTTACACCATTACAATATTTTTTTTAAAAAATCTAAAAATAAATTTTGTGGATTGTCATTGATAAATTTGTACTTCTCCATTCAAAGATTTTCCAGTTTTGTTGATGACTTTAAACAGTGGCAAACAGGATTTCTTTGGAGTCTTTCTTTGGATGTTCATTCGGTTTATCATTGATAATGAAAAAAATAAAAAATAATTTTCATTTTAACCTTCTTTTAAATTTTTATTTAGATAGTTTTATTATTTTTATTATAATTTGTATTGAATGAGAAAAAAACCAATTTATTTTATTAAAAATAACAAAAATGTGTAATGACAATTAATTATTTTAGCTGTTGGTATTGTTTTTATTAAAGTCAACACTTACAATTGAGTGCATTTTTTCTTACTTTTTTAAAAGCCAAATAATAAATTTAAAAGACAATAATAAAATTTCAAAACAAATGTAATATGTTAATTATAAGAATTAAGATATTTGAAATTATACATTTAATTTAAAAATTAATTTGTAAATTAGTATTACATACTATTTTGAGAAATAACTTTTTTAAAAAAAGCAACTTCAATTTTTGATTAGTTATTCCAATATGGTTTCATTGGCTCTGCATAATGGATAAAAATGTAAAATCAAATATAAATATATGAATATATCAGTACCAATTGAATCAATATTATGGATTAAAATTGTTATGAACATTATTCTGCTTGCAGCAAACAATATATTAAGAATAATTTTAAAATATTACGCATCATAATTGTAAATTATTTTGAGGAATAAAAATGATTTCATGCATTAGGCAATTAATAATCAACTTTAAATGATAAAATATTACTAAACATAAGTTAAAAATATTTATTAGCTCAATTTTAAATCAATAATATGGTAATTTGTTTCTGATATTCAAAATAATTTTGACAGTTTAAAAAAACACCTTTAATATTGATTAAAGAAAAAAAGATTTAATTATTTAGATGAGTAAAACTTCATCAATAAACTGTACAGTAATACAAATGCAATTTAGTAAATTATACATTAGATTTCTCTATTAAATTTTTATTTAATTCCATTGCATTTATGTAAAATACAATTCGTGAAACTTTATTTTTAAAAAAAAACAAGTGCTTTTATTTACAAAAATAAAAAACTTTGGCAATAGAATATAAAGCGCATCAAAATAAGTTTTAAAAATAAACATTGGAATTAGTTTTTTTTACTTCATGCTTTATTTTAATTTAACAAATCATGAATTAAGAAATTTCCCCTTGCTACTTAAGAAACACAATGATAGATTGTCAATGAAAAAATTATAATTCTTTTTTAAAAGTTATAGTTATCTAAATGTTTTTAAACAGTATATTTATTTATTCATATGTTAGTACACATTTTTTTAAAAATATGTTTAGTAAAATGTTTATTCATTAACTAACATTTTTTTTAAATTTAACCTTAAACTTTTAATTGAATTTTTGGGATTCAAACTCAGACCTTCACATGACCCACCACTCTCAGTGCCATCTCATATTGCTGACCCCCCTGATCAGTCAGCAATATGAGATGGCACTGTGAGTGGTGGGACATGTGAAGGTCTGAGTTCGAATCCCAAATATGTTACAAATATAAATGCAGGTTTAAACCTGTACAATGTATTAATTGAATTTTTATATATTTTGAATTTAAATAAATAAATTATTTTTTTTACCCACAGGAACTCATTATAGATGCTTTTTTTCAATGAGGTCTTTGATTAATAATCATTTTGGAGCATCAGTTATCCTCGTTAATTGGGGTAAAAATGTAAACCAAAAAATCCATGTTTAACCATTGTAAAAATTTTTTTTTGCTTTAATCAATTTAAATCCATTGATTTATTGCTGCATTCAAATAGCTTGTGAAATATCAGATTGATAAGTCAATTACAGTAATGTTGACCAGATCATATGTATTCCAGCATTAGTACTTTGCAAACTTTTATTTTTTTTGCTTATACTTTTTCAAATTTTAGCTTTTAAAAAGTAAATAAAATAGTCACAAAATAAAAATTGCCAATGTATATATATATATATCATAATAGTATGGAATGAAAGGATGATGATGGTGAAGGAAATCAACATCATCAAAAATAATGTTTTTACTGAGCAGGAAAAATGAACAACAGATCAACATCAGAAGCCAACAAAGCTAATTGAAACAGTATATTTACCCTGTTATATACGTTTCATCTAGATACCTCTTACAGCCCCTTCTGTGCCAAGTTTAAACCCTTAAAAAGAACCTTTTCAGACGTCTACATGGTTGTATAGTTGGAAGCGCGTACATATTATATGTGTGCTTCAATGTCAGTAACCTAATTGTTATATATAGATTACAGCAATATGTTTATTTAAAAGTAATGTATAATTTAAAATATAATTTAATTCAGTTTATGTCAAATTGTATTCTAATTTGCTTAAATCGCATGTATATATGTGTATATCACGTACCACTACCACATATATATAGCGTCTTGTATTTAATCATTTACTAAATTTTCTAAGTTTATTTAAAAATAATCTGTAAACTAAAATCACGCATGATGATGAAATCTAAACTTATAAAGACAATAAATGTTTGCCAACTGTATCAATTGCTAAAATCTTTCAGGAAAGTAAATGATCCAATTTTAGAAAACACCCTGTTCAAGGGATAAGACAAAAGACAAGAGTTATTTTTGGTACTTAAAAATATAAAATTTAAATGTGCTAATTGCTTGTTTTGCTGGGAGAAAGTTTATTATTAAAAATATAACTTAATGGAATGTGAGTATATAAATAGGCTAAATTTTTCGATGTAAATGCCTTCTATAAAATCTCGCAATCGTCTGCCAACATAATCCACATCAGTTTAAATTTTGATATGATGGAGTAGGACAGATGGGAGTTACTGTTTCCAAGGCTGGGGAATGGTGATCTCCATCCTAGGTGCTGAAGAGCACATAGCCATTCTAGTGATAGAAGATGTTCCTGATAATGACCTACTACAGTGATGCTTCAACTTGAGAGATGCTGTCTATCTTGGGGACGATTGCTGCTACCAAACCTGCTGCCAAGAAGTGCCAACAGACAAGCTCCTACCAAAACTGTAGGTAAAATCCAAGATCACTGCCAGAAGCTCTAAAACAAACTTTAACTGTCAACTCTCCACTTAAAAGTTATAGTTATTATAAACCTAAATGAATGTTTAAAGTTTAATTTCCAAAACCTTTATCTAAAATAAATGTATAGTCACTAATAGATACTTGCCTAATTCTTTGTAATTTTGAATCTGGAAACCCTCTAACATCATATATGTTAAGATAGAAAATTTATAATCATTTGCTAATATAAATCTATATTTTCCTTTTGTGCTTGCGTTGAGGCTTATGTTATTCTCTACATTTTAATATCTCATTTTCCTTATATATGTGATAATATGCCAAGTACCTCAAAACAGCGAACGTATTGATTTTAGTAACTTTGTATTGAGGATGTCATTATTTATATCTTCGATTTAATAAATAAAAAATAAGTTATCTTAATCTGATTCGCTGTTTTGAAATAATATTAATTTAAAATAATGTCTGAACGCCTTGAGATCATTATAATAATATAAATTGGTTTAGATTCATTAGTTAATTATTCTGGTTTGCATTATTATAATTGTAATTTATGATTTTAAACATAATTTTATCTGATAGTGGAAGTCTAGCTATAAAGATATAGTGTTAAGGTATATTTTATAGTTTATAATTAATTCCAATCTTTTTTAAATATACCTCCCCCCCTCATAGAATTTGATTAATAATGCGGGTTAGACATTTATTAAACAGGATTATTAACTTATTAATTTAGCCCTTTTTATTATAAGCATTATGATTAGTTGCTTAATTAATATATGAACTGGCATTCCTTGCCAACATAGATATTAGCTATCTGTTTTAAGGCACAATTAATTAAATTTAACATATTTGTTATTTTGCCTTCATGCATTGTGGATGTGGATTTATGATATATATCCCATTTTGCTAACCTCCAATGGGCTAACAATGGAGGTCGTTCTCATTTATCGGCAACCTGCATAACAGTGGATGCAAAGTCACATCCAGTGGCCATTTTGTTTGGATAAGAGCACCCAAGCATGTTACTGGATTAAAGACCCAGGACTCCTGAGTAGCCTATCTGAGTTTTCATATTTCTTAATTAATTTATTAGCAAGCTTCTCGGTTTAAAAGTACAGCACATCTTATATGTGGAAATAATTGTACTCCACACTGCCACCTCATTGTTAAAGTTTAGTAAAGTGCCTATAGCAAATTATATGTAATGCTAGTTTACCCCATTCTTCCTTAGTATAATATATTCGGGATTGATCTGAAACCACGAGAATTTCTGATTGATGAATTCTGATTTGCGTCATGCTAGAGCTTTATTATCGCGCTCAAATCTTATTTAATTCAACTTAAACAGCTGCAATATTTGCACTGTATTAATTAATACATATCTCTGAATATCGTTGTTACTTCCTCAGTTAGCAAATCATATAGAAATATTATTTGGCATATTAATTTTCCATAGGCAGAAATCATTCACTGGGCATGACGTTATTTCATGTACTGCAATGAGATCACATACTGTATTACCTTAAATCAATCTCATTTCATTGTATCACACCTACATGTGATAATTAATGGTATCTTTGGATTTCTAGTCACTTGTAATTTTCTTTTATTTTTAATTTTATTATTATTTATAATACACTCATTAAAATTTATCTCATCTTCATTATCATTTTATCCGTATCCTCATCCAATTAAATTCCAATTACATTATTGATTAAATATTTTTGATATGCATTGTAAAATTGCCTTAAATTTAGCGGATTATTAGTTTATTAACTCAGTTTTGTATTGCATGCATGGTTGGATTTTGGGTCTCATGTTTCTCCCTATTCGGAGATGGCTCACCAATTAAATAAATCCCATGTGTAACTTCAGAAATGTCATTCATAGGGTGTTAGACTATGGATGCTAGTAAATAAGTTGAAGCTTGGTTGGACGTGGGATTTTCCTATCCCATTTCAATCAGGTTTTAGTGTATTTTACATGGACTCTAGGTTTTGTTACATGAATGTACAAATCTGACGTATTACATAATAAACAAGTGATAAACATGGCACCACCAGTAATTATTATTAACAATCAATAGTCAGAGAGTGACAACATAAATCTTAGACCAATCATCATCCAGCCAAAGCCACACTTACAACATATTATAAAAGCAATCCCCAATATTTTAACTGCTTGCACATACATAAGTATTAAAATAAGTACAATAAACATAAAAAATGAGCATCTATTAAAAATACTGGAACCATTATATTAATGCTGATCATCATCAATGCTTTAGCCTATTTGGTATGCTATGGGTACTGGCCATGAATTAACTAGTCATCATAAAATATGTAAAGTAAAATGAAGTATATGAACTAATAGATATTCACACACACGAATCTAGATTTGGGATCCACAAGGACTCTAGAGACTATAAACAAGAGAAAATATACACACTTAATCTATTCTACCATTAACTAATTTCACTGGAATAACTTAAAATAATGATTAATACTTTCATTAATTAGAAATAATAAGATGAAAGATCTGATAAGTATTCTATAATACGAATAGATCATTCTAATTTTTACTATTTATAAATATCTAAAAATATATCAAGAAAATGAAATATTAAACAATGCAGCTTATGGGCTATATAAGTAAGTAATTTATAGAATACACATGGGTGTAAGCACACCTATATGTATGTATAGTAATACAAACTATATGTATGTATAGTAATACAAAATGTTCCAGTCATTCATAAATTAATAAACAGTATTCTATTTTACAAAATACAAATAAATATTAAATTACAATTTGATAAACGTAAAGTAGAAATCTATGACATAATTACTTAAAAAATATTAAATGTATATATAATCTGCCCACACATATGCATTTGTTCTAATATAAATATAAAATATTTATTAATTACAAATTATCTTTATTTTACATATCAAGTTATTCCTTTTAAATTATAAACAAAAATTCTTTAAAAAATAAATATTACTTAACTTTGAAGTCATGAAAGTTCTTTTATTTTTTAACTTTTTATTCTCTTCTGCAAGCTTTAATTTGCATATATTTCAACATGAAGTTACTTTGCTGAGAGAAAACACTGTTTGACATTTTCTTAACCTTCTGTTTCTATAGTCATCTATTGAGAGACTTTGCTACTTTTTAAGAAAAATTAGCAAAATCACAAACTAATGTATATTAATTTATTAATTTTAAAAAAAATCTTAAGAAGTCAGTATAATAGTAGGAATGCAACATTAAAGTATTTTAATCATGCCAGGATGTGTTTGAAGGATTTAGATCTTTGTAACAAGACTTATTTGCATGATTATTTTGAGAAAAATGTTGGAATAACATATGATTTTCCTCCTCTTTTTGTAAAGTTTATTAAGATTCATGATTATTTTTACACAACAATTGTATAACAATTATTAAAAGTTCCAAAGTATGTCTGATTACACTTTTATTATGTTTTATTTTTTAAAGGTAGAATGACTGTTAAAGTTTATTAAGATTCATAATTATTTTTACACAATAATTGTATAACAATTATTAAAAATTCAAAAATATATCTGATTATACTTTTATTATATATGTTTTATTTTTTAAAGATAGAATGACTGTTAAAGTTTATTAAGATTCATAATTATTTTTACACAATAATTGTATAACAATTATTAAAAATTCAAAAATATATCTGATTATACTTTTATTATATATGTTTTATTTTTTAAAGGTAGAATGGCTGTTAAAGTTTATTAAGATTCATAATTATTTTTACACAATAATTGTATAACAATTATTAAAAATTCAAAAATATATCTGATTATACTTTTATTATATATGTTTTATTTTTTAAAGGTAGAATGGTTGTTATGAACCCATGCCTTGAGAAACTGATTGCTAAATGTTATTAATGACATTGTGTTAGGATCTCTTGAGATATTTTTAAAAGAAAGCAATTTTAATATAATACAAAATTTTTCCAGATATAAGAAAAGATAATCATTTATAGTTATTTAATGGTGTTTTAAAAATAAATTTTATTCAAACACAATTTTATCAACTTTGTAAAGACACTTTGCTTAGTTGTTCAAAAATGATATCACCCTTTGTTCTCTGTTTATTATTAGCTTTTCAATATTTAATGTTCAAATACAATATTTTTAAATGTTTTTCACTTGTAAATATATATGTCTAACAAATCAAGTCCAATTTATTGAATTATAATATGGAATAATGATTTAATACTAAAATAATATATTGAATGATTACAAAAATTACCACCAGGGAACAATGCAAATGTCTCCCTACAAGATTGGAGAGTTAAGGATGTTGTCCCAATAATAGACTTTTCTTACTTTTATACATTTGGAAAATATGCCCCTTATATGGGCAATGTATATATATGATTTTTTCATCTGTGCTTTCATGCACATATAAAGTATGCATAAATAAAATATAGCACTAGAGTCTCAAAAACAGTGGGCTGGCTACTTATAGAGGTTTCTAGTATGCCATTTCCTGGATAGTACATGTATAAGTGCTAGCAGTTCTCAACTCAGTCCAGTTTCTGCATAATTTTATGATTTTCAGTCAGGAAAATGGTTTACTTCTTGTATATTGGACTATGAACTTGGGGAAGCTAGCCCTTACTTTTCTATGAATTGAAACTCTACATAGAAACTGTCAGCAAGTGGATTATTTTACACTATCTCCAATTTAATATCAGTTAATGAATCTGAACTCACTCTTTACATTAATATGAAAAAATTTAAAAAACAAATCATTTAAGAAAAAAAAATTATATTAAGTTTATAATTAAGGTGAATTATAAAGAAAAAGTATTTGTGTTTTAAACAAAAAAATTTTTTTTTTGTTAGGATTAAATTTTAGATTTTTTGTCAAAATCAGAAATAGATTTAAAATATATTTCTATTAAAATAGAGACCTTTTTTATATTGATTATTTTTCAAAATGTCAAAAAATAGTATTTAATCAATCAACTTTTAAGTTATTCTATATTTTATTTTAAATATATATATATAAATTTTGTCTGTCACTTTTCAAATAGAAGTCTGTGACCATATTAATCTTTGCAAATATTATCACTATTATATTCTAGAATACTCATGTCCTTTGCTTCTTACATTGTGTAATTGCTTACAATAGTGATTTATGTCCAATCTGACAAATTTGAATAAGCTAATTAGTTTTGTAATCAGCAAAAAAAAAAAGAATCGTCTTCATCCATCAATGTCAGATTTCTATTCAATTTCTATCAATGCCATTCCAAATATTGGTACAAACAATTCATTCAAGTTTAAAAAACAGGCTTCAATCAGCTCACTTTGCATTACTTGATTATTATAAGCAACATGGAGTATATAACTTCAATAAAATTATTAATTACACTAAAGACAATCAATTCTATAATTTGATTGCTACTGAAATTGATTCTAATATGTCTACAACAATGTCAATCTCCCACAATTTTAGCACTCAAATCTTTCCTAATCCAACATAACAGATATAAAATACTGTTTAAACACACTTTCATCAGAATATCTCTTATTGTCCAAGATTTCACTGGAATAGTACATATACCCTATTTTCTTTATCTCACTTCCATCATATTTGTTGATCTATTTAATATCTCATGTCCTCTCTTCCGTGATAAAAACTCCTTTTACTTTTGTTAACTACTTATATTAACAAAATTTCCATTTTGCTTCAACCCGACACAATTATAAATAATTATTCCATGAGAATCATAATTTCTTTGAAGAAAACATCAGCATGGTAAATCTTAACAGGAAAGATTCTTATCCCCTAAAAATTATAATATGTAATTCACAAAAATTAGTTATTCCATCAATAACAGCTTCAATATATTCAAGCTTAAGCTAACTGTTAAAATTAGAATTCATTAAATGCATTTATCAAAAGAATTCTTAAATTTTAAATTTCTCAATTTCACAGTCCCCCAAATCTCCAATCAACATAAATGAACTGGGGCCCAACATCTATTTCTTCCCCTAGTTTATTTAACACTAAAGTTTTTAATTACTAATGATCATCAAATCAAATGAATGTAAATGATATTCAGTCTTGAAATTGATAAACCTTTTTTTTTTCTTAAAGAGGTTTAGTGTACATTGACATTAAACATTTACTAACAATTTATATACAAGAATCTTTAATTTTTATTTGGCTTCCTATATAAATTAACATCAATATTTCAAGAAAATATAATTAATCTAATACAGTAATAATCATTGAGATATTGTGATCCACTCCAGATAAAAATTAAGTTGCTTTCAATTTTTATGCTATTATTTCAAATCTTTCCAACCAAAAAGCAAATTCTGAACAATCACCTGTTTGTTTTTTGTAGATTGTTTAACATCACATTCACTGTTATAATGGTGGAGTCCATTCATCTCATGTCACCATCTTATTCTATCACTATTACTTCAATTATTATATAATTTTCTAATAAATTAAATCAGCTCATAATTAACAATATATTAATTTCACCCTTACCATTTGTAGATGAAGTGAAACTTTAGGTTTAATCTAATCAAACATTTACTAGTTTATTTTTTTAAATTGTCCATGGAATTACCAAAGGTTTCATCAATCCACAATTCAAAAGCGCAAATATTTTTTATATATAATTTTTTTTATCGTTTTAATTTCTGTAAAGTCATAGAAATATCATATCTTGTATGATTCTGATCTTTGATTTTAATGTTATGGTCTTATATTTAAAATTTTTATTTCCAGATTTTTTATTGAAATTCTATTCAGTACTAGTTTGTAATTAATTTAGTGATAACTAAATTATTAGTTGATAATGAATGAGTCAAGGAAATCAAAACAACTATTTCTATATCAGTATTTAAAAATAAGTTGCTGATCATACAATCATAATTTATGTCTTTCTACTTAACCATAATCCCAACTTTTTCATCCTGTTTTTTAAGACGAGAACTGCTCTTCACTTTAATACCACATCCCAAAAGCTAGAATAATAAGTGATTAACACATATTTAAGTCTTTATTATGAGACTGTCTTTTGACATTATTAATGAATCTCAGGATTTTAAATTGGACGGAATGCAACTAAATATCTAACAACTATCTTTAATTCCTCCTTACTATCAAGTTAAAATTTAACAATTCAAATCAGTTTTAGCTCTTAAGCCCAAGTCAATATGCTTAAGTTGTAGATTATAAAGCTGTTCTTGTCTTATCAAATTGGTATTCTGGGGAATTAAGTTTTCTATTGTTATTCTACTTTATAAATAAAAATCCTAAAGTCTTCCGAATTTCCAGTTATAAATGTGGTGTCACAGTATATATAAACTTATGCAGATTTTCCCCATTAATTCTAAATCTGTATACCTTATTTCAATAAGACCTCTCTCACATCACTTTTTCTGTATACAAAATCAAATGAATAAGTACAGCCCTAATTTCTTTTATAATTTGAAGCCAATCTCTTCCATCATAACTATTTTTAACATTTAATTTCAAAAATAAAAATTTCTCATAAGAACAATGAATTGTTATAGTATTTTCAAGACTTTTATTGTCATCAATAAAACACATATGGGTATCTTTCCAGTATTTCCTGACTTTTACTATTATGTAATATGAATTAGTAATGATGTTTTTAGTTCCTGAATCTTTCTTTTTCTATGTGATAAGGTCTCTTCTAACAGGAAGTGAAAAGGCCTAGAAAATGTGGTTTAAAATAGCCAACTCATAATCTGGTTAGTTAATTGCACTTGGAAGATTACTCAGTTTAGTTGTAGAAATAATAATAAATACTAGTGGCAAAACAAAAGGCATGGTAATATTAAAGATAAGTATTATAAATCTAAATACAGATACGTAGAGTGTGCAAAAATTAATTAATACAAAGTCTTCAAGACCAGAACAGAGGACTTTACTAATGGCTAAGGAGCTGTCAAAATTTAAGATCAATATAGCTATTCTTAGTGATACTAGTTTCACAGAGGAAAGAAGTTTAATGGCACAAATGGATGGACATAATTTGTTTTTGGAAAGAGAGATCAGTTAGTGAAAGAAGAATTCATGGTATTGGATTTTCTATAAAGCCTAATTTGACATCTTCTACTATTGGAATTCCTTGTTGTGTCAATGAAAGACTAATGATGTTAGAATTCATTTTGCTCAATGGAACTAATGTTTATTTTATTAGTGCCTATGCTCCAATCTTAGATTTGAAAAAAAAAAAAAACTATTTCTCGTTAGATAGCACTATTACAGTAATATCATTAAAAAAAAAATCAAACTTTCCATCTTAAAAACTTTAATGTACATGTTGGTACAAATACTTGATTTTGACCAAAAGTCATTAGAAATAATGATACTTGTAATGTAAATTCAAATGATTTGTTATTATTGAATTTATATACAACAAATGGATTGATTATCACAGACATGCCAGAAAAACCACTGCAAATGAATCTGAATGCATCCACGCTCAAAACAATGGTATTTAATAGATTACATTAAGAATTTACATTACATGAGCACTTAAAAGGACTTTGTTAGACATATCATAGATTAATATGTTCCAATATTAAAAAGAATAGTTGCATTTAAAAATAGACAGTATTCCAATCATATTCACAAGAAAATTGATGTTTATCTTTTACAAGAATCTACTATATGCATTACATTTCAATTACAATTAAACAATAAAATTGCTAATTTGGATTTTCAGAACCACTATATATTGAAGCATGACATTTTCTTGATGAGTGTGTTACAAACACAAATAAATCTATGCTTGGGTTCACTAAAAAGAAGAATCATTACTGGATTTCTGGCAATGATCTTATTATTAATAATTTGATTAAAAGGAAATGTAGCATTTTCTTCTTGACAAAATATTCAATTAAATGTGAACTTCATAATAAATTTAAAGATCTGACAAGAAGACTTAAAAAAATTATTAATGGATTAAAGCTGCAAAACAAATACAGATATTCATTGATTCTGGATCATTCTAGATCTTTTTTTGATGAATTGAAAGCAAGACCAAAGACACAATCCCAATAAATCCAGCAATGACACACTCTTATATAAAGGCAATAATATTTTGAGCAGTTAGAAGGAGTATTTGGATTATCTTTTGAATAATGATACAAGAACTGAAATAATGACTTTTAACAATATATCCATTTGATCTAAATAGAGTTGGACAAAGTATATTAAGCTCATTGAAATCAAATCAGGTCTTATCTTGATGAAATACCTAGAAAAGTTTTAAAATATAGTAGTGATGTATTTGCTTAAAAAATATTGGAATGTTTTAGAAATATATAGATCCATCAAATTGTGCCACACAGTCTTAAGGATGCTTTTATTGTTCCAATTTTTTATTATTAAAGGAAATAAATAAGATTGCAGGAATTATCATGGAATATTATTATACATTACAGTCAAGGTATTTTCATGAATTTTGTTGAATAGATAGTGTCCAACCACACCAATGTGTTTTAAAAAATTAAGAAACTATTTGTTCAAAAAAATGCAAGAAAATTGTCAGAATTGATTTTGTCAAAGCATTTGATTCAGATAATCAAACAGGTTTTGATATTGGTTGGCTTTCATCCAAAATGTATTTGTATTATACAGCTTTTAATAATAGAATGAGAAAAAGTGCTATTACTATAGAGATAAAATTTGTGGCATTTCAAATGAAAATGTTATAAACAAGGATATGTACTTGCTCCAACCCTGTCTTTAATTTTTATGACCATTATCTTTAAAACAATATATAGACAGCTTAATAAAACCAGGATCAAAAAAATGTAATGCAAGTTTGATGGTAGAATTTTTAATTTTAATCAATTAAAATCAAAAACAAGAATTGAAGCTTTTTGGTTTGTTGATTTAAGTATGCTGATGATTTTTCTATTTTTACTCGTTCAAAAGACAATTTATAGAATGTACTTTATATTTTGAATGCAGCATTTGAAAATTTTAGTTTAATAATAAATGTTCAAAAAAAAAACCTTGCATTTTTTATGAGCAGTGATGGAAGAAAAATACTTAGCTACTTTTATCTTGGATAGTTCTCAACTTAAATGTAAACCAGTTTAAATATCTTCAAAGTTTTACAAGTAAAAAAAGTGAAGTTAGATGTTGAAGTTCTACACAGACTACAATGTGCTGCTGACTGCTTTTACAAGTTAAGGAAAATAACTACTGCAACTAAGCTGTATATAATTTATTGTACGGAAGTGAAATTTCAACACTATATTGACCATTTTTCTGCTTTATTTCTTATTCAATTTTCCACCACTGGCATTTTATTCACAAATCATCAAAAATATATTTCACCTTTAAGTTTTATCAAATTTTGCCTACATCTAATTGAAAATTTTCAATTTTTTCCAGACATGTATTAGAATAATGTTGAATAAATATCCATAAAATTAAACTTATATCAACCAGCATTCATAGAATCACAAAAGATATATCCAATGACAGTCACACCTATACTTTATTTTAATAACCTGAAAAATAGCATGTTGTCAAGATCTAAAATCATTCAATTTAATCTGCTTTATTTCAATAATTTTTAAAATGTCAATGTGTAAGTTTTTTTCTATATTGAATGTATCAATTTTTTTTAGGGGTTCATGTTCCTACATTTCAGTTTCCAATGAGGATCTTTTCTTTGCAGTTTCAAGATTCTCTTTCATGCATTTAATGCAGGAATTGGAACTGCAATGAAACTTTAATGTGGAAATAACTTGATTATATATGTTCACATCAGCTGAGATCTCTGTGACACAAGGTAAAAATAATGATATCAGAACCTGATTGAGACATGTCATCTCATCCCTAACCCAACAACAAGATGTTTAAATTGTAAAGAGTTAGAGCTTACAAACTGGTGGAAAGAAGTAAAACTAGTAAAAAACATTAGAATTCTGCTGGAAACTGAACACTCAGTATTTTGTAGATATGTTTTATAAAGAATTAAATTCAATAAATATTGACACCATATTTCATGTTATTTTACTTTGTAAGAAACTTGCTGACATATTTTTTGAAAAGAATACTGAACAAATTTAAACTAAAAAGTTGATATATTTTGAGTCTAAACTAGTTTCAAAAGTAGTCATCTTCATCTCCATTCTAGAGCCATTTACAGTAAGTTTGAATAATCAGTGGATACCAGATAGAATAATGTTATATATCTCCAGAGTAGTTTATGGTTTTGTCTTTGTCAATGAAGACTAAAAATTAAAGCTGGAGCTAATGCATAAGCTTACATTAGAAGGCTCTACAGAAGAGTGAGGATAATGGTTGAGTATATGAAAAGGTCATGAGATGATGTTGCTGGTATTGAAACTGCTCTTGAACTATAAAATAAAAGTATGTTAGACTGAACTATATTGTTTTAGAATGAAGTGAGATCTAACACCTTTTAAGGCAAATTTAACAAGGTAAGAATCCAGAACCTAGAAAGCTAATGAAGTTAAAACATTTATAAAATCACAAATCACTTATACTGGACTTTTTATAACAGCTATGAAGTTTCCAAAATGAGTTCACACATGGATTGTATCTAAGATCTAATGCTCAATTTGATTTTTTTTAAAATTATTAATATTGCAACATTCTGTGCAAAATTGAAAGATTTTTTGACTGAAGATTCAACAATACTTGAATCAGCACAATGGCTTCAAATTTGTTGTCACAGAGAAAATCTAATGAAAAGTTGTCCAATTTAAAGGTATGACATCTTTTGCAATGCAGAATTAGAAGTTCAGAAATCTTGCACAGTTGATGGTTGTTTAAAAAGCATTAATATCTTTCATTGCTATGATCAACCTTCAATTGAATAAACTTTATAAAAAAACAAACTGATATATTATTTACAAGTTGAATGTTTGAGAAAATTTCCAGTAAATGATAGATTAATAGATTAGAACAAAATCTGGAAAGAATAGATAAGTGCAAAAGACACCAAAGAAAGTTTTCAAATCAAATAGATTTTTATGAATAAAAATGATTAACATAACATAGGCATATATATTTTCTCATGAATAAGTAGGATTATTTTATATGCTATTACCAGAAAATTTATCAATGTAATGTATGTACTAAATTGCTTGTATAATTTAACAAGGAAATATTTCATGTTTTTTATAAATTCATGGCTATTATGTGTCTATGTGGCACTCATTTTTCATACTTCTTATACTGGAGTAGGGATTTTATTCTATTTCTATATACACAAGACTGTTTCAGAAGTTAAATGAAATAGATACAAATTCTTCTTATCAAGATTATTAGAAGTGGTAAAGTGCAATCTAATATAAAACAAATATAGATTCTTCTTATGAAGATTATTGATATAGATTTCAGTATAAGACAAAAATATAATCAATAGATTAAAAAGGAGTTCATGTAGATATGTCACCTTGAGATTTATTAAATATGCACTCACTACTTAGAAGGCCATAAGAGGTATTTATGAATACATTAATATTAGAAATGTATGGCTTGAAATATTATGTGAATTTGTTTAAGGTGAAGATCTCTTTCAATTACCACACAAACAATGTGTTACAATCTTACAAATTCTTATAGCTCTAATTGATAGTTAAATGAAATGTCTCATTCATTTCTTTTATAATTTTAAAAAAAAACACTGGAAAATATAATTTGTTAATAAAATCTTTATGTAAATAAATTTTTTTAGACAGTTAAATATTACAAAAGAATCTGTAGAGATCCCAACTAATGTAGTGGTCTTATTAAATCCTTCATTTCTATCATGATATGCATAGACTGATTGTGATACAATACCTTAGAAAATCTTAATAAGTCATCCAATTTTAAGCTTTTCACTTAAAATTAGAACTTCAAAACCTCATTTACATAATCATTTGTAAACTTAAATCCACATTATAATATGAGCCCGATTTGTGATTTGATCATTAATTGACATTAAATATATGCTATATACCCATTCATTACCAATCCTTTTTTTTTTTCCTCTCTCTCTAAAATATTCATATCATTTATTACTGTTATAAACTTTGATTAATTTAACATAGTATAACCATTTATATATATATATATATGATAACAATTAAGGGTGATACAATTATTATTCTACAGTAGTTAGCTTTATGGTGGATTTTGACTATTTCCATTACACTATGAATTCCAAAGCAATAAATCATTCAATTTCTATTCTGAAAGTGAGGTGTGTTACATTTTCATTTAAAAAGTAAAGTGTGATTTTGTTAAACAAATAATGATAATACATATGTAGATAAAAATATAAAGCAAAAAGCTTCTCCCATAACTATTCAAAGAGGAACGGCTAACGAGAAATCATTATCTGCCAGGCTTATAAATTTTCTGAGTGATGAATGTTTATCTATTCTTGTTTTTCCTCTAAATTAAAAGTAGTTAGATACCCATTTACTGACCAATATTTGATGATTAGCTGTAATAGACATATCTCCCTAGAAAAAAAATATAAGCCTGATTAAAAGCTGAGATTTTTTTTCAAGTTTACTTGCTGGCCTACATTTGAATCCCAGTTCGTGGGCAAGGACTTATGATGTTTATATATTGTAGATTTTTAAAAAAATAATCTAAACTGAAATAAGCTTTCGTAGATATCACACAGTTTTATATTTTTAACTTGAGAAGTTTGTGGACCATTTACTAATATGAATTTAATCATGTACTCCTCATTCAAGAATTCTAGCTCAGAGATAAGCCAACAAGAAAAATCTTTTCATGGAGGGGAAAAGTTTTTTAAACAACATTAAAAAGCAAAACATATTTTTACAGTTCTGTGTAATTTAGTGCACTAATAGAATTATGGATTAAAGCGGTAAATATTTTGGACTGATTATCCATTCAGAAAAGTAAAAACAAAATAGTAGGTCGTAAAATAAAACTACCACGATCAACTCTGCCATCAAAGTGCATAAACATCATGTGATTGCCCAAGAGCTTTTTTTTCTATTTGGATGTGGAAATCGAACTTCTTTTTCATATGTTATAGTTTATTTGTTCAAAATTTTATAATTGTTTTTGTTAAATTTCTGGTAACAGATTTTTTTATTTCACTGTTTTCTCTCTTTTAGGTTATTACAGTCTTATTATCATGAGTCTATGATGAAGTCATATGTCAGTAGTAATATGGCAATAAAATTATGTTTGTGCAATGGTATTTTCAATTTTTTACTTTACGAGCAGCAATTCTGATTCTAATCCTTTATTATTTGCTACTGTTTCTAACTTTTTATTTTTCGCTGTAACCCCACCCCCACTTAGAATTAGAAAGTTCTGTTCTGGGTTACCTGAATTCTAAAATGATTATGTCTAACCTTAAAATGTATTTTATCCATGGAACTCGGTGAAAATAATAAGCAAATAAGCAGAAAAGTGACTAAAAACTTTTATGAGTCCCTGATTTACTCACTGACACTAAATATTTGAAATAAAGGCACTCTTCACATACTTGGAGCCTAATTGTAAATATAGGAGATTTGAACTCAGACTTTCAAGCACCCTTCAAATATCCATACTATCTTATACCACTGATACACATGACCACATACATGTAGATAAGGTAAATAATCACCAATAGACGTATTTCATGCTAAACCAGCATTCATCAGTTGGTCCCGATTATCATCACCCACACACACATATATAATCAGTGCTCAGTTTATATCAAGATAGCAGATCCTCATACTTTAATGGACAGGCTTCAATCCACTACACTCTCCAATTCTTCAGCCATCCATACCATTGATAATCTGATGATGGAAAGCCCAAATCCCATTCTGATGCCAATATTATTGCCATCATCAGATTTTCAATGGTATAGAGGGCTAATGAGTTGGAGGTTGGAGTGGATTGAAGTCTGTCCATTAAAGTATGAGGATCTGCAGCACTGATTATATATGTGTGTGGGAGATGATAATCTGGACCAACTGATGAGTGCTGGTTTAGCATGAAATACATATATTGGTGATTATTTACCTTTTCTACATATATGTGATCATGTATATCAGTGGTATGAGATAATATAAATATTTGAAGGGTGCTTGAAAGTCTGAATTCAAATCCCCTATATTCACTGACACTAAATGTTGTATATATTGTACATACGCTCAATTATTAATAAATATTTTTAAAAAAATACAAAAAAAGAAAGAAAAGATATATAATACATATCAGCTGTCAGCAAAGGCGATGGAAAGGAAGTAAGAAATTTATATCAGAATAAATATACAATATTAGGTTTTTGTTTTCTTAAAAAAACAAGTAATAATTCTTTATAAACTATCAGGTTTTTTTTAACTCAACAGATGGTTTCTTTGCATTTAAAGCGTATAATTAATTATAAAAAAGCTACCCAAATAATTTTTTCAGCTATAAGTTTTAAGATTAATATATATATATTGCTCATTACATATAATATCTAAATACAAACTGTATATAAATTAACTTTATCTTGCTTTAAATAACATCTATTCTTTTGTGAAAAAACGAACGATTATACGTATTTATGTACATTAAATGTTTTATATCTAAAAAGAAATGTCATATTATTCCTATTCTGTTTGTTATTTATAGAACAGTATTTTTAAAAAAGAAATTTCCTCGTCCTTTTTTTCAAAAAAAGAAATGTATAAATTTATTTTACTGATTTGCTTTATTTAAAAGAATATGCAATTTCCGTGTACTTTTTTACTCTTACATAATTATATCCCCTCCGCTTATATAAACACATACAACCATTAGAAAACAGTCAACACTTAGACAATCCAATATAATAACAATCAACAATCTCAAACTGTTGTCAAGGCAACTTCTTTTAACAATGAATACATGAAAGTAATCCATGTCTAAACAATATCAATCAAGAATGCCATTCTGATGTCAAGGCAATTTCCATATTTAATAAAAATGGGTACCATTTGTATTTTTATATTGGACTTTTTCCAACATCTAATATGTGTATTGAATGTCTCTAGAAACATTTAACTCAATTGGTTAGAGCATTACCTTAATATTCAATAAACATGAATCTAAGGGTCCAGGTTTGAATCCCATGCTAGTATTGTCACTGGTCAGGCCAGCAACACCAGAAGAAGAGGGGAGAATAATACCTCTCGAAATGTTATGCATATACTAACCTGTTTGATGTGCTATTACTAACAGTTGAATGTATTTGGAATATTTAAATAAAGTTAAATTTTTCTAAAGACATTCAATACACATATTAGATGATGGAAATAGTCCAATATAAAAATACGACTAGAACACCATCATCACAAACCTTCAGGAGAATGGGTACCATCTTTATCTATGGTCTGGAGCATTTATCTTTTTTGCATGTATGTGGTCATGTGTATTGGCTGTTTAAGATGGAGTGAAGGGTGAATATAGAGTGAAAATCCTAAGTTCAAATCCCTCTATTTACTATAGTTAAACATTCAGTATAATGAATGAATAGATTAATTACTTATAGTCTCATTATTAATTCAAAGAAGTTTAAACAAACGAGCCAGACTAACAAATAATCACTTTTGCTCAAAGCTAGATTGATTTATAAATGTAAATAAATGAAAGCAGTCCACACCTAAACAATACCAAACAAAATCAAGATAATGTAAAACAAATGCTAAACTAGGACTTGATCTTGGGATCCTATTACTGCCTCGTGAGATGAGCTAATATTGTACTTATGATAAAGTAGGAGATACGCTTGGTTAGATATTATTTAGTGTATATACATATAACCCTCCCATCTAGAAGTCAATCTGATAACTGTGTACATTATCAATATCCTGCATTTATCATACAAAATATGTGTGTGTATAAGATAAGTAGACGAACAATTAGAAAAAAAAAAGATTTATATTTAGCAAAAAAAAAAAGGTTTAATACTACTGATTATTGCAATACCTGAATTTAAATTGCGTGGTTCTCCTCCAAAAGTATTATACATCTTTATTTCATTGTACCAGTTATCTACAGGTTCGTTACCTAGAAATAATATATATAAATATTTATAGGCATATTAAATAAATAATATTTAAATAGGTTATAAAATAAATGATTGATCAATTGCAAAAAGCTTTTCTAATAATGTTTCCATATCCTTATCAGTATATTCATGGGGATAATTTATCCAGAATCCTTGAGTCTCGTATTTTCCTAGATTAGCATCTTTTCCAGGTTAAAAATAATTCAATAATATATTAAATATTCTTCAATATTAATCTTTGATATTTTTAAAGTATTAAAACATTATATATTTTGGATATTTATTTTAAAATAATAATAAATAAAAGTTAATTAATTAATTCATACATCCTTTTTATTCTTCATAATAAATGTAGTCAAGATAAAATAGGTAGTATAATGATAGAGTTATAAACTGGAGTCCTAAAAGTTTCTAAATCAAAGACCAGTTCCAGGGTTTAAACATTACATTACTGCCTGTAAAATTAAGCATTTGATTTCTTGTACTTTTATAAAACATTTTCTAATCTTCAGACCATTGAATATTAATAACTTTCATAGTATATAATACTGTAACCAAGAGTTGTGTTATGGATACTAGGTTGGAATATATTACAAAAATACATGTAAATAAAGATAAAGTGAAAGTTCAGTGACTAATAAGAAGGCTATAAATGATTGGTAGATTAAAATTGCAAAGGAGATAGACATTCACTGATTCTAATTACTTTAGATTTTTTTTGATGGACTGAAAACAACATATAAATTTCAGAAATTGGTATAAAAATTCTGTTAAATCTACAAATGACATTATCTTATGTAATGGGAAAGATATTGTGAATAAGTCTAAGAAATTGACTGAAACATTCATGCTAGCTCCACGGTGTCAAGATTTATTGCAGAAAAGACGAAACCTTTTACTGATGGAGAATTCTTCAAAGAATGTATGTTGAAACTAGTAGGTATTGTTTGTCCAGAAAAAAGGAATTATTTTCTACAATAGCCAGCAGGATCGAAGGCTTTCATAAAAGACTTCAGAAAAATAAAAAAAAAGACAGACAACATCTGACTGTACCATATATACCTACAGTAGCAAAAAACTTTAGTAAAACTTTACATAAAGAATTCAAACTAGGATTTAGAACCTCTCCAAACACCAATAGGCTTATTAATAATACTAAAGATAAAAGAAACATTGAAGCAACCTCCCAGGTAATATATAGAATTGTGTGCCCTCAAATGGGGGGTGGTGCTGTTTATTATGGTGAGACTCATGCCACAATTGACAATAGATTAGCTCTGCACAAATACACGAGCAATAACCAAAAAAGAAGGCAGTTCCATTTGTACTAACCATTAACAAGAGCTCAACCACAGATTTGAACCCTCCAAGGCTGATATATTATGCACAGAGAGGAATGACATCAAGAGAACAATCAAGGAAGCTTGTTTTATTACCAGTGACATCAAATCTAAATAGAAAAGACACTTGTTTTGCCATTTTCAGAAAATGGATAATATAAAAAAAAAATAATTTTGCATACATTTGCATACCCTGACAATGATAATCTAAAGAGGCCATGATTATGGAGTAACAAAACTCTGAAAGCATTAAGCTTACATAAATTGTTATATACAAAAGTTCCACTGCAATGCATCAGTGTATTATTAATAAGCTTGTTGGCAAAAACTGTAACAAGATGAACTGAAGAAGTGGCAGGAAATGTCAGAAGTGGCTTAAAGGGCATTTTAACAAATATGGAGTATTATTCCATTGCTATTGACAAGATCATAGATATGATAAAAACTTGCAACTTGCAGTATTTGTGAGTGGTATAACACTGACATTAGTTGATATTGTGGAAGAATTTGTTACAATTGATTTTTATGAAGGACATTAGCACTGGAGAAAATATTTTGGGAGACATTATGAAATCTATTTCTGAAATAAATTTTGATTTACCAAAGCTTATTGGAGTAATCGCAGATGGGGAAAAAAAGGGACTTGTTTCATTGCTTCAAAAACATATTGATATTGATTACAAACTAATCAAACTTCACAGCATTATTCATCAGGATGCATTATGTGAAAAGTAGTGAATTTTAAGGATAACATGGCAGTTGTCATAAAAAATATACATTTTATACTTTCAAGAGGATTAAATCACTGTCAATTTCAAGAATTTCTAAAACAAATTGAAGCAGAGTATGGCAATCTTACATATTTTTCAAATGTTCGATGGCTTAGCCAAGGAAAAATGTTGGAACAAGTATATGCATTGACAGAAGAGATTGCTATTTTTTATAGAGAAAATACCAATATAATTCTTGCTTTTAGAATCCATAATAGATTATCAAGTTAGCATTTATGGTAGATACCATGACCCACATGAACAATTTGAATCTCGAGCTTCAAGGAAAGAAGAAACTTATATTTGAAATGTTTGGTCAAATTACTGTTTTTGAAAGAAAACTTCAACTATGGGAGTCATAACTTCAGATGGGCAATTTCTCTCATTTTCCAAATCTCCAAAATGACAAGAAAGATATAATACCAGACATTTTTGTGAACTCTATTCAGGATTTGAGAATTGAGTTTTCCTCTTTGTGGACTTCTGGCAATATAGAAATCAATTTATATTATTTGGTTCTCCTTATGAAGTTGATATTGAACAAGTGGCAGAAAAATATTTGTTGGAATTAATCAACTTACAATGCGATGAATTTTTAGGATTGGTGGTCGAGAGGTCAGCGCGACTGCTTTGCACTTGCAGGCAGTTGCCCGGGTTGCGGGTTTGCGTCCCGGCCGATGCTATGACACTTAAAAAAAATTTTTTTTTACTAGAGTCCACTGCTAACTTCTACAATAAATATTTATTGCTAAGCAGAAAATATAAAAAAACATCTTGAATAATGCAAAAATGAAGGTATCATTATTTGCAAGTACATATGTTTGTGAACAATTTTTTTCAAAAATGAAATATTCTAAAAGTCATTTAAGAACAAGGTTGAGTGATGACCACCTGAATGATGTTTTGCTTCTGGCACCAACAAACATTTCTCCTGATCTGGAGAAGTAAGCAAACAATAAGCAGAAACTTAGTGTCACATTAATTAATTTGCCATTTCTAGTTGTAGTTTGTTTATAAACAAGGCAAAACTCTCCATACAATAATGCCACTCTGTGCCAACAAGAGTAATCAATGGATACCAGAAGGCTTGTGCATAAAATCCCTATCCAGTGCCTACTCATCCAATATCCCCAGACTAGTTTTCAGCTTGCGGCCTTCATCAGGGAGGAGCCTTGAATCTGAGAACATTGTACATAGATCTTAGGATCTAATGCAACCCTCCAGAAGCCACCTTTTGACTCTACTTAACTACAAAACTATGAGAATAAAATTGAAAATACAATATTTTCAATCTAAGCTCAATAGCCCAGTTTGTTTATAATAAGGAATTTGCAATTTTTTTGTTGTTGTTGTGTTTGCAGTTAATAATTGTTTTACTGTTATTCCTACAGTAAAATAAATAACATTGTTTAAATAAAATTACATTGATTTCCTTGGGTTTTTTTAAAATATCCAGACCAAGATAGCTTTCTGGACAGAGCGGTCTAATGTTGAGACGATTTATTTGTAGTATATTTGATATCATAGCCCTTCTTCAAGACACTGCATAACAATCTGGACCTCTCTCTTCAAAAAGTTGCCGACCCTGGTCTATAACTTAATAATGTTACCCAGCTTGGTTTAATGCTGTGGCAGAGTATCAGACTCGGGAGCTGGCACATACGGGACTCAAACTTATGATCTGAAAGATAAAGCCGTTACATAATAATACTGGATTTATTACACTTTTGAACAACTTCTCGTTTAAAAATTCATTATATTTTTAATAGTTTAACAATTTTTAGATATCCTGTATTAATCTTAAAGATAAATAAACAAAGCAAGGTCAAAACAATAAATCATTCATAAGTAAAGAAGTGTGAGTTTATTGATATTCATTCTGTAACTAAAGCATTAATGACCCCTTTTTTATCTTCACAATATAAAAAATAACAAGAGATAAAAATTTGTAATCATTTTCACGCTTTATTAATATACAAATAAAACTATAAAAAGACTGAATATTTTATACGTCAGAATAAAAAAACGTTGAAAATAAACTTAAAAAAGTATTTTCCTCATATAGGTATTAGAAAATTTAGAGAATTTCTTAACTAAAAACATGTTCGGTTGCCTAGCAACAAATTATTATAATCAAGTGATATCTGCTCATTATTCATATAAGTTGACTATTATAATTCACATCATCTTACATTATTCATGAAAAAAGAGCAAATGTAAATAAGATTCTTAGATTCTGAATGGATTCAAGATAAAATGAAAAAACAGACAGAATATGATAAAAAGGGCAATTAAAATGTATAAATACATTAATATTATTATTATAGCAAAAAATTAAATTACATTTTGATACAATCTTTTAGAGCTTCAGGAAATGTTGCAGGAGTTATCAAATGAAAGTAAGAAAGTAGAACTAAAGTTAAACGTTAAAAAGACTAAAGTAATGTTCAATGGATTTTCTCAAAAGATGAAAATAAAGATTGATTATGAAGAGTTAGAAGTTAACAACTATAAATACCTTGGTCAGATTATTACTACAGATGGAAACATAATGGATAAATTAATCAAAGGATTAAACTTGGTTGGAGTGTTTTTGTTAGAAATAACTTAATACTAAAAGGAAATATGCCTATGTGTTTGAAAAGGAAGATTTTAATAAATGTGTTTTACCAATTCTTACTTATGGATCTGAGACTTAAGACACTTAATAGAAGAGCAATCCAGAGACTTCAGACCAGTATGGAGAGATACATGTTAGGAGTAATAAAAAGTGATTGAAAACATAATATATGGGTAAGAGAACAAATACGTATTACTAACATTGTTGAAAGAATTAAAAAGACTGAAGTGGAGTTGGGATGGACATATTGCTATAAGAGATGGTAACAGATGGACAATTGAAATTTTAAACGGGATTCCAAGAGATTGTAAAAGACCCAGAAAGAGACCACATGTGAGATGGATGAATGAAATAAGAAAGTGTGCAGAGGTGATTTGGAAAAGAGAGGTTAGAGATCAGAGAAGTTGGATTGAACTTGGAGAGTCCTCCAGAGAATTGATAATGGTTGACAATGAATGACTCTGCCATTCTAACTATTATAATGTAAAAATACTAAAATGAGTTCAAACATAAAATTTAACACATTTATTATTCCAACTATATTTTCAATGTTTTCACAAACTTGAAATATGAATCACTACACAAAATGAATATGTAATGAGCCAAAAATCAAATGGCACTTTAAATCAGCAAAAAAATTCATGTTCTCAGCTGACTAACCATGAATATGACAACTAACCATGAATATGATGCAAAAGCTTGAAGTATAGTTAGTACAACAAATCGTTCTAAATTTTATATTTGACCGCTGAATATTTTTACAAAAAAATATAATTAGTCAAACCTATATGTTACTTTAAAAAAAATCGTTGATGAGGCTATAAAACAGTATGATTTATATCTTCAAATACTTTTCAAACGTTTTATTGTAAATATTTTGTGGATTAAAATGGAAGCTAAAGGAATAAAAATAAATGAAGATTATTAAATCCTCTAGAATGATTTGCAAATATTTGATGCGATTATTTTGTAAACAATGCTTCAGAGCTTTGGGGAACGTTCAGGGGGGTGGGGAGTTGGTTTAAAAGTAGTTGCTAAAATAATGATCAAAGATTTTATAAAAATTAAATAGTAAGGAATGTGAAAAAGTTAACAACAAACATAATGAATGAAATTAATAATAGAATTAAACCTAGGTAGAGTGCCTTTGATAAAAAAATACAGCAACTTAATGCTTAAAGAAAATACACCAACATATTTAAAAAGAAAGATTTTTAATCAAAGCATGTTACCAATGCTTTTATATGAATCTGAGATTTATATACTTAATTGAATTGCAATACAAAAACTTCAGACCACCCAAAAATGTATGGGAGTAACAGGAAGAGATCAAAAACAAAATAAATAAATGAGAGAACAAACAGATGTTAAGGAGTAACAGACTGAAAGAGAATTGGTCTGGATATATTTCTAGAAGATATAACAATAATCGAACAGTTGAAGTTTTAAGCTATATTCCACAAATATTGTAAAAGATCTAGATATGGTCTCAGATCTTTACAATAGGGTTGATTAATTTCTTTGCTTGTAATCTTATGGTTTTATATAGTGTTCTTTAGTAGATAAAATATAAAAAAGAATTAAAATGTCTTACTATTTTAAATAATTTGCTTACATCAAATAAATAATTTATATTTAATGACTCTCATAATATGAATTAAAATGATAAATAACGTTCAATAGATAAACGTAAAATGTCTATGATCTATATATAACACCACTCATAAATGAATATGGCCATTTCAACTCCAAGTGTAATGACTATACAAACCAATCTATGAAAACACAAATACATTCACATAGAGCATACTGGCCCATTTTTGTGTTTATTTGATATTTTGTCCTTTCATCTAAAACTTTTCTAAAATACTTCAAATCATGTCTAATGGTAGCTTTCCAAGGTATTTTATGAAAACAATCAACATTGTACCTTCTTTTAGAATATTTTTGAAATAATCCTTATATCATAAACAGGATCTATTCCCATTAAAACCAGACCAAAAAAGTCTTGCATTTCAATCCAATGAAGGTGTGATTTTACAGAAGTGAATTCATGATCATAAGCAGACTAATATAGTGATTGCTTTTATGATCTTGCCACTGTATTTTTAAAATGCCTATATATTCTATTGATATGGAATGTCCATATCTCACTTTCATATAATAAAATAGTTCAAATAAGACTTCTGCATGCAGTTAACTTGGTTCTATTTTTTAATTTGTTAAAAACAGTAGCAGTACATTGGAGTCTGTATTGTATTTCAACATTTAAGTCCATCTTTTTACTTATAAACCTACCAAAATATTTAAATTGGTTTACATTTTCAAGTTGATAACCATCCAAGCTAAAAGTTGCTAAGGATTTTTCTTCACCCAATTGCTGATAAAGAACTAGACTTCTTTTTAACTTTAATTCTGTTTAATGTCTTTTGAACTGAAAAAAAAAATAGCACAATTATCAATCTACTGTAAATTCAGAATCCATGTAGATGAAGTCTTGTTTTCACTTTTAATTGTTTCAAATTAAAAAGGCCAATACCACGAAAGCCGTAATTATAATTATTACATACTGTTCAATTTTTTTTTTAATTTCAACTTTTTGACAAGTTTACTATAATTATCAGTTGTTGTTCTTAATGACTTAATATAAATTCAAAGAAAAATTAATATAAATCACCCATAATTCTAAATAACTACTAAACATCACATGATCACCATTCTTTATGCTTACACAAGCAGTTTAAACAGAGGCAAAACTCTACATACAGTAGTGCTACTCAGTGCAAGCCAGAGTAATCAATGGGTACATCCACTGATTACTCTAGTTTGCACTGAGTGGCGCTACTGTATGGAGAGTTTTGCCTTTGTTTAATTCTAAATTAACTTGTTTTTTATTGCCTACACATTTTTAAATGCTTTATGGTAGTGCTGATAATTTAAAAATTGAATTTCTGGTTGAATAAATTTTAAAAAAAAAATTTAGGTCGTGAATAGGATTAGGATTTTTTTTTTCAGATAGTTTATTCACAATCAATTCAGCTAGCAATCCAATAGTAACTGATGATGGATATCTATTTATTATTAGCTAGAAAAGAAATATTTCAGATTAATCTACGTTGATCATATTACTATTAACACATTAATTTAAAAATGCCTTGTGTGGTTGTTGCAGTGGTTGAACGGAAGCCTCTGGGTTCAAGATTTATGGATTGCAGATCAGTCCTGTCACTTCTGTTGCTTCAATTTCTTTCTTATGAACTTCTGGCAATAAACTATTAGATTAAAAAGTAGAATTTTAATATGAAGCAATCTTCAATACAGATGATGAAGTGTCATATGGGCATTGAGCAAATTTGCTTTTTTCGCAAAAAATAACGTTGCCTGCATTATTTTCTACTTAAGCTATATATATACTGGATGTTACATATAAAACTATAACATTTAAATTTTTGTAGACTATAAGACAAAATGAAACTAGAACAAAGTTTATTTTCTGACTTTATCTCGGACAATCCCAGACATAATTACTACAACTTTTAACTTTGCAATAATTAACAACTTCCTTCCTAATCAATTTTTTTTTTTTTAAATTTTTGCAAAATAACACCAGTTGACTAATTAGACGAATAACCTTCTACTATAAACATGTTCAATTTGATAAAATCATTTTGCCACTAATATTGACAATAATTAATATTCTGGTAATTCATAAAAACAATCGAAAATATGAGAGAAAATAAATAAATCATTTAAGTCAGTATATACTTTTCAGTTTCCTATGGAAAGACTTTGTGTAGCAATGAAGTCTATGTGCTTGCTATGCTGGATTCGAATCCAAATAAGCTTAAAATTATTTTCAATAAGCTCAGTATATATTTTTAAGTAAGTGATTCGCCAATCTAGCTAACCATCTAATATCGATCAGTAAATGAGTATTTAGATATTATTAGATGGAGGCTAAAATAAAGACAAAAAGCTTTTCAAATCTTCATCCTCTCTTCTCTTTCACTGTTTCTCCATGAACAGATATTAAGAAGCCTTTACCTTGCAAGGGTTATTTAAACAGTAATTTAGTTTTATGTCTTGTATTAATCATTATATATAAAGTCTATTTTAATTTATTTATTTTTATCATGACTTTTAAATATAAAATATTAAAATAAATTGTATAATAAGGTTGACAAACTGTGGCAAATGCCCCTATTGACTGTTCTTATGTTCTTCTATATATCCTTCAAGTATCTGAATTAGTCTATCTGAATACTACGATATTCATCATTTATATATAATAGCTGTATGTTTAAATCAGATTACAGTCCTAATTATCATAATTTATTATCTATTAAAACACAGATTCTGCACAATCAACCTGGATGATCATCTTCAAACAAATATTAATGCTAGAATATCTGGTGACTTAAGATGATAATATACAAAATTAGTAAAATCGATACTAACATAATAAAGTTATCAATATCTTGAAATATTTGATTAATCTATAGGATAAAATTACACATCCATGCTATCTGGAATGTACTAATAACTAGAGCTTGATACATTCTCACAGACCAACTACAACAGACCAATAAATTTTGTGTACAACATACATCAATTTACTATAATAATAGAGAGGAAAATATAATATTACCTTAACAAAACTAATAATGTTATTAGTCAAAATCTATATATATTTTTAATAAAAAGAAAGTTTTACTTATAAATGTGAATCGAGAACATTTATATTTAGAACATTTAATACAAGAGCGATAAAATATTGCAGACTGCTTACTAAAATATGAAGGGATGTTTTGTTGAAATAGACAAGAAAGGATTAAAAATGAAATACAGGAATAAGAGAACAAATAGGTGTAACTAGTATCATTGGAAGAATTTAAGTGGCTAAATTTGCTTTCAATTGGATATGCCACTTAGAAGATATGACAATATACATATACATAACTGAATATTTTAAACTGGATCTTAAAACACTGAGAAACCTAAGAAAAAATCACAAATAAAATGGATAGATGAAATAAGGAAATTTTCTGATATGTGGAAAGGTTTTAGATTGAAGAAATATAATTAACTTGATTAAAATTCCATTTTGTAGTAAATTAAAAATGATGATAATGAATATAAGAAGTTTGAATACAAATACTTCTTTAATTAGAACTATAGTTTTTTTTTTTATAAGAAATGTGGCTTTTTGTATTTCAGATATTAAACAATAATATTTAAACAGCATTAAACTGTTGCACATGGCTTTGGATTTTAAATATAAAATGAATGAATACTAACACTTCAACCACATGATAAAGTCTTTGGAAAAGATAGAATGCCATCTATCTTTTCGAACCCAAACGCTTTCACTTTCATACACTTAAGATTCGCCCATACAAAAGCGTTTGGGTTCAAAAAGATAGATGCCATTCTATCTTTTCCAAAGACTTTATCATGTGGTTGACGTGTTAGTATTCATTCATTTTATATTTAAAATCCAAAGCGCATGTGCAACAGTTTAATGCTGTTTAAATATTATTGTTTATAAAAAACATCGCGTTATATAAAATAATTGACTTATTCAGATATTAAAAAAAATATATTCTATAATGTAGTAAACATCTTTATATTCACTATCTATATATTTAGTACTAATGGATATAAAAAACTTTATCCAACAGCTCTTTTTTGATTTTCATAAATGCAAAATAGCGCCGCAACATTCTTTAATATATTTATATCTTATGAAATCTGAGCCTTTTGTTTGGGCCATATGCAAATAATAATAAAAAAACAACAGGAATTTTTATCATTAGACATACTGAAAGATGTGACAAAACAATTGTAGTTTATATCTATATTTTTCAATAAAATTGTTGACAATGCAAGTTATATATACGCATTGTAACCTCTCTCTGTCACAGGTCATCTATATAATATATAAAATAAATAAAAAAGAATTCTAAGACTTCTGATAGGTTTACTTGTTTTAAAACAAATCATAATGGGATAACAAATTTTAAAAAAATACATTTGAAAGAAATGAGTTTTGTTTTTGTTTCCTTTAAAATAATATTCAAAAATAAAATTACATTATTTTGGAAGATTTTAAATGTTAATATATATACAAAGTTACACAGACAATGGGAGAGTATTTTATAAAGGCATTTTGTTTTTCCTGTTGTTGTAAAGGTTGCTATGGAGATTTTGATTATTGCTAGTCAACAACATTGGTAGTCGAGAGGTCAGCGCGACTGCCTTGCACTTGCAGGCAGTTGCCCAGGTTGCGGGTTCGCGTCCCGGCCGATGCTATGACACTTAAAAAAAAAAAAAATTTTTTTTTTCTAATTGGCCAATTTGTTTAGCTCACAAATTCGTAATTGTAAAGATGATTTTTAATCAAATGGATTCATATTGGGTGTTGATGTAGTCTTTGTGGAGTAGTGTGGTGTCCAAATACTAAAAATATATGTCTATTATGCCTATCATTGTCAGATTTGTTTGTATCACTGTAATAAAACATAATATTGATTTAAAAATAAAAGAAATCAAAGAAAAGAAACATGCTCACATATTGAGAATCTAGCTAAACATGACTAAAAGAAACTTGTTGTCCAAAAAATCTGTTAGTTTTATCATTTATATGTAAAATCATGATAATACTTAAATAAGAGTTGAGATGACATTTAATATTTTAAATGTGGAAGAGAAACAAAGCATTATGCACTTGTTGAGCTCAATAAATAAGTAAAACAAATAAAAATTTCAGTAATATTGTTTTAAATGACTCCATTATAAATCAATAATTTCACTACAATCATCAAAAGTAACTTAGTTCACAAAAGAATCATTTTACTCTTAAATTAAAATTAATACATTACTATTTATTATTATTAAAAAGGTAAATTCACATAATATGAAAAGAAAGAAAACAGTCACTTTAAATTTTATATGATTTGTTAATTATTATTATTAACCTTGGGACTGTGATGTCAGTCAAATTTGTGGGGAAAAGTAAAGATTTTAAGTAAATGAGTTCAGTTAAGGATTTACTTCATTAGCATTTGAAATAATTTAATATATATGTGCTCTGTGCACAGATAATGAAGCTATTAAATGTAAGTAAAATTTATCAAAAGTTACCGCGAAGCACTTTCGGGACAGTTTATAGTCCCATATTCATGGCGACTTGTATTTGGTTAAGAACTGTTAACCAAATACAAGTCACCATGAATATGGGACTATAAACTGTCCTGAAAGTGCTTGGTGGTAACTTTTGATAATTTTACTTATGTTTAATAACTTCATTATCTATGCGCAGAACACATATATATATAGTAAATGAGTTTAGTTATTTCTTATACACTTGACTGATTTCTCATATCCATTCTAAATAGGGTTTTAAATATATATTGAATTTTATTATGTGTACATTTTAAATATAAGAGAAGTTGAATTGTTGGTGTAAATATTTTTTTATTAAGCACCATTTCTCATCAATTTTTCATCAGACAGACAAGTATTTTATATATATCTAAGAGTATAATCTATCTAACAGTTCTGATAAGACAAATTTAAACACTTGACAATTAGAATAATAATAGATATGAAGAGTGGATGATGATCAGAAAATATGATTGAGTTTGCATTAAGGTGCACTTTGATGTAGACTTCAGTCTGGTCATTATCCATAGCCATAATCAAATAGGATTAAATTTTAGATTATAGTGACTCCATATTGTACATAGTCATCCAATGGTCACTGATGAGCAAATATATACATGTAATATCCCAGCACCTTACTGAGAAAGCCAGTAGAAGAAACTGGTCTGGGGTTAGGGATATTCTGCAAAGTTTCTTAACAGGTTATTTGTGAGCTCTTTATATAACATATAAATATATATTGTGAACCTAATATACCCATATTATTGACATAAAATGTTCTATATAATTTGCTTTGGATGCAGAAAGGAGTTTACAATTAACTAAAAAGAAATCTTTAGAATTCTCTTCGAGGCCTTAAAGAAACCAAGCAGAAAAAAGTTGTTGCAATTGTTATTACATATTCTTGTTGATGCAGTTATTACTATGTGATTATTTGTATAGAAAACAAACACGGCTGGACTTCTCACCATCTGTCAGTGTGGTGAACACTACAGTATTTCCTTTGGGTTGCCTGGCAGTTTTTAAATATCAATTGAGTTTTTTTGAAGACAGGATAAATACATATAAATAATCTTTTTATAGATATTTACAATCATGACATATGGAACTCAATTATGGCTTTTATTTCCAGAAAGCTGTGAAGTCACCAGCTGAGGCAGTGACTGATGGTCAAAGATGGAACATGCTAAGAACATCCTGATTGTGAACTCAGGTTGTCATTTAATGATGATCTTTTATTTAGGTATCTACAATTGCAAATCATTTTCATTTAATTAAAGGATAATTTCATGAATTGAAAAAAACTGTCTAATATTAAATGGAACATTATTGGAATTTGGGAAATTAAAAGAAAGGATATGTTTTGCTACAAAAGCAAAAATATTGGCATGAGATTCATTTTAAATAAAAAGTGAAAAAACAACATTATAGAGAATAGTTATTTATCAGACAGAATGGCAAAAATTAGTTATCAATAGTAAATGCAGATAATTCAGGTTTATGTTGCAAATTTGCATTCTGATGAAGAAGTAGAGAATTTTTATATGGATGTACAAAATGCTTTTGATTAGAGCAAGTAGCATTTTAAAATTATCATATACGATTTTTAATTTAAGAATTGGTTAAAAGATTGAAAGTTAAAAGTGCTATAAGTAAATTTGCTTATAATGATAGAAATAAGAATTAAAGAAAAATTGTGTATTATAAATTCTTTTTTTAAGAAAAACGCTAAATAGAAATAGACATGAATTGAGTTATAGTTTGACTAATAGAAATGTGTATTTCAAGATTTAACATGTATTATACATCTCACCAATCAATGATTACTTTCTCAATTAAATCTATAATCTTGAAATACACATTTCTATTAGTCAAACTATAGTTTTTCTCTCTAGTTTTGCATTAACATGTATTATACATCTCACCAATTAATGATTACTTTCTCAATTAAATCTATAAAGTCACACAGAGGTAAAACTTTTCATATAGTAGTGCCACTCAGTGCAATCCAGAATAATCAATGGATGCAGGAAGGTTTGTGCATAAAATCCCTTTCTAGTGTCTACTCATCCAATATCCTCAGACTAGTTTCTAGCTTGTGGCTTTCATCAATGTTGGATCCAAGAGAAAAGGTAAAAGATGGTGACTGGAGAGTTGCATTAGATCCTAAGATCTAGATGCAGTACTCTCAGATCCAAGGGACCTCACTGATGAAATCCACAAGCTAGAAATTAGTCTGGAGATATTGGATGAGTAGACACTAGATAGGGATTTTATATATAAACCTTCCTGCATCCATTGATTACTCTGGCTTATACTGAATGGCATTACTATATGGAAAGTTTTGCCTCTGTGTACGCATAAAAAATGGTGATTATGATATTTAGAAAGTCAGTATAAAGAATTGATATTTCTATCTTTCAGAGACATATCAATCAATTTTAATTAGAACTTGCAGATTATTTAAAAAAATAATAGACTTTGAAGATAGTTCAGACATGTCTGTAATCAATAAGAAGATAAATGATTATGAAAAACTATAAGAAAATTAGCTGATAAATAAAGAAATAATTTATCAGTAAATTTTCTATTGATATAAAAGAATGTATATATAAAGATATGAAAAATTTAAAAAATGATCCATTAAAAAAATTATGTAGAGTTTTGTAAAAATGTACAAAAAATATAATGATATAAAAAAATATAATTGTGAATTGGCAAGGAAACTAGAGAAAAGAAAAAAGTTTCAAAAGTGTAAAACAATATAGAAGGAAAGACATTTTTGCAATAAAAAGATAGATCTATTACTAAAAAAAGAGATGATATCTTGAAATGTGTGGAAGAATTTCATGCAGAATCATGTATTAATAAAGAAAAAGTATATCCTGTAGTTATTACACCTTCTGAATTGACCATGAAAAAATAAGACATACAATTAAATCTATAAAGAAGAGAAAAGTTCCAGAAATAATATAATTATTATTGATATTTTAAAAGAAGGTGAAAAAAATAGAAAACTGTTGGCAAAGTTAGATATCAGACATTTAAATGATAAAGATGTATCAAATGATTAGGAAAATTTTGTTAGTAATATTGTATATACAAGCACTTTAACACACTGGGTGAAGAAGCTGTTAATGGTAACAAAACAATCAAAGTAAATTAATGCAGGCCTAGTATTTTCGAGGTTTTGTCCCTCATATTCATAGCCAAAATAGATTTTAAATCATTGTTGTGATATTGATAAATGGTAATGTATGTAAATGCGTATGTAAATCAACTTGTCCATTTTCTTGAAATAGCAAAACATGTGTCATGTCTATTGATCGTGTTATCGTTGATGATAAAATATGCTTTTTGGAAAGATGATAAAGATATTAAAAATTAAAAAACTATCAGCATTATATTAGAAATATTAATTCTACACAAAATCTTTATGAAGATAATTATAATTTGTCTCTAATGAACTTTGGATTCTAATCAATCAAAATAACAAGCCTGAATTTAAAAGTGATTTCATCTAAGTATTGAAAGTTATAGAAAGTACCATTGATTATGAATTGTCATTATGCTTTAGTTTTGTTGCTTATAAAAAGTCATTTGATTCTATAAGTCTTTTTATAGTGATTAAAGCATTGAGTTTTAAAAATATAGAACAGGGATATTGTTAATTTTTGAATTTTTTTTATCAAAATACAATAGCTACGATTTAGATTATGGTGATACTCAAATAATTAACATTGATGAGAGGGTATATCAGAATCATTATTCCATATCTCCAACACTTTTTGCAGCTCCTTTGCAATAATTGTTTTGTGAATTAAAATCAAAAGTTAAGGTAATAAAAGATCATTTAATTATCTAGATTTTTCAAAATGATGTAATTATTTTTGCAAATAATGCTTTTGAGCTTCAGAAAATATTACAAGAATTATCAGATGAAAGTAAAAAAATGATACTATGGATAAATGCTAAAAAGACTAAAATAATAGTCAATGGATTTTCTCAGAAGAAGAAAATTGACAAGATGAATTAGAAATATTAATAGCTAAAAATATTTTCCTTAGATTATTAATACAAATAGAAATATAATGCATGAAAGAAAAGCTTAATATTAAAAGGAAATATCCTATGTATTTGAAAAGAAAGATTTTTAGTAGATGTGTTTTATTAGTTCTTAACTTATCAATCGGAAACCTACCACTTAAGAGAAAGGCAATGCAAAGACTTCAGATTACCCAATGAAGTATGAGAGATGATTCAAGAGGAGATTGAAAACAAAATACATGGTTAAAACAACAAATAAGTGTTACTGAAATCATTGAAAGAATTCAGAGTTAAAGATCAATCTGGATGATATATTGTTATAAGAAATGATAGTAGATGGATGAAATTTTAAATTAGACTCTAAGAAATTGTAAAAGAGATAAAGCCACAAGTGAGAATAATAGATGAAATAAGAAAATTTATTGATTTATTGTCGAGAAGAGAATAAAGATCAGAGAAACTTGGATTAAACTCTGAGAAATGTTGATTAAAAATGATGTAATTCTCTTTAGAATCATAAGGTCGTACGTTATCTAATAATAAAGAATTATAAAATGATTGCAGATTTACTAATAGTCATATTTAAAGTTTGCACATTTTATTAACATTATATTTGATTACTAACATTTAAGTCTAGTATGCATATGTGGTTCTGAGCTGACTTATCATCAAAATGATTACAGATTGCATTTTTTGTTCAATTATAAATGATTGTCCAATGAGAAGCATATTGCTGATTATCCTCAGATAATCTTGTATATGTGCAGTTGCTTTCTATTCTGTTATGGTATATAAACAATAGACACCAATCACTTTTAACCAATTTCTAAGTCATAAGTTATCCAATATTTATTAGTAAACTCAATAAAACTCAAATTTATATTTTATCCCTCTACATATAGCTATCAAGTTCATGCTACACTAGTCTCAAACTATATATACCACTTAGTAGAATTAAATATTTTTTATATAATCAAGAATTTAGAAATAATTTTTATATTTACATTTAAATTTCACAAAAACGCAATATATATATATATATATTTCACTTTTAAATATATATTTTAAAATAATTTGGAGTCCAGATGATAACTTTTATTATTTTATACTTCCTGGTTTCTCATAAAGACGATAGCAAACATTTCACAAACGATCTTTTTAAATCTTTTTTACTCATTTGAATTATATATAAATAAAAAATATTTTATTTGTTTTTAGGTCTCATAAAATTATCAGCTTAATTACTTAAATTTTATATTCATATAATAATTAGAAGATTTTTATGGTCTTTTAAATATAAATATCAATAATTTAATGGAAACTTTCCTATATTTTTTAAAATAAATTCAAGCTATTATGTAACCAGACAAACTACCAATTAAAATTAGCGTTGCCAATTGAAATCAGACCGCGCAGAGTAAAACCAGGTTCTATTTTTTGATTTAAAAATGAGTCTGACAAATAATCTTACCAAATGACATGATTTCAGCCAGCAATGTCAGTTTTTAACTGGGACTTTGTCTAATTGCATCATGGTTCAAATTTATCTAAAATCACAGAAGAATTGCCATTAAAATTATTTATTAATAATTTTACACATACATAAATCATTATCATTATTTTTAATCAGTATCAATTCACTGCAGGATAAATATCTGTCTAAGTTTTTTTTTAAGTGTCATAGCATCGGCCGGGACGCGAACCCGCAACCCGGGCAACTGCCTGCAAGGCAGTCGCGCTGACCTCTCGACCACCAATTCAAGACAGATCTGTCTAAGTTTAATCTAGTTTCTGTGATTTATAGTCTATCTTTTCCATATTACTCCAGCTCACTTTATTTCATCCATCCATCTCATATGTGGTCTCTTTCTATGTCTTTTATGTTCTCTGGAATGCAATTGAAGATTTCAACAGTTCATTTGCTATCACCTCTTCTAACATTATATCCAGTCCAATCCAGTTCCATTTTCAGTCTCTTCATTCTTTCAATGATGCCAATGACATTTGTTTATTCTCTCACTTATATATTTCATTTGTGATCCCTTCTTGTTATTCCTATCATACATCCCTCGAAATTTTGTTGAATGATCTGAAGTTTCTATATTGCTTTTCTGTTAAGTGTCCAAGTTTTAGATCCATAAGTAAAAGCTGGAAAAATGTATTTATTTAAAACTTTTCTTTTCAAACATATTATTTCATTTTAATATTAAGTTAATTTTACCAAAAGCATTTCATCCAAGTTTAATTCTATCTATATTAATAATCTGACCTAGATATTTGTACTTGTTAACTTCTTGTAATTTATCATTATTAATTTTCATTTAAAAAAAAAACATTTAACACCTTTAATCCTACTTTCTTACTTTCAACTGATAATTTTAAATTTTTAAAAAAAATTAAGTCTTACCCAACTCAGAATCAAAACTAGTTTCTGAATATAAAATATTGAAATTGCTTGATAAATATTGATCTACTATAGAATGAAAGATTCTTTATTCACAGTCTCGCTTGACCATATTATATCACAAACTTCATTAATTTCATCTATCTCACATATGATTTCTTTCTAGTTTTTTTTTTTTTTACCAATTTCTTGGAATCCAGTTTAAGACTTCAATTGTCCATCTATTATTATTTCTATTAGCAAAATATCCATTCCAATTCCATTCCACTCTTTTAATTCTTTTACTGATGTTTTGCTTTCAATCTCTACTTAATATTCCCAACTTTCTAGGCATGCTTTGCTCTCTTCAAACAATGGACTAATTAATTAAAAATTCAAACTCATTTGCATATATGCACAACAATTCACAACAGAATCTTCATTTTTAAAGCCATGAGTATAGGATTTGAAAACTTAATCCTAAAAGCACTAAGCTAGTATATTAAATCTTAAATTATAATTATAGCTTCACTAACGTACGCGAAAAAATCGCACAATTATAATTATAAAGTGAAATGTAAAGTGTTAAACTGTCTTTCTTTAATAGCACAATAAATAATGATTTTTTTAAAATAAAAAACTCATTAAATAAGAACATAGTTAATAGATTGAAAAGTCATGTGATAATTCAAGTATCAAAATGACTGATGAAGACATTTAATTAACCAAAGTTAGACTTTTTTGTTATACTTTTTCATTCCAGAAACCAATCCAGGATCTTGTATTTCTTGGATCTACTGCTCTGTCATTATAAGTTGTAAGTTTATTAAAATTCTTGAATAAATGATATTAACACAAAGTAAAAATTACTATTAACTATAAAAGTTATTTGGTTGTCACATCCAATTGCTTAGTTACTTCAATCAGAGAACTTTACATCATAAATTCTCATTTGAATATAATTTTAAGAGATTCCTAACTATGGTAATAACAACTAATCATTATGGTAACTTGCAATAGCTTACTGCCAATAGTATTTATAAAAATTTGATCAGACAAACATTTACTTATATAAACATATGGTATTAAAATAAATTCTACAAGAATACATAGATAATTATCAACTATTACAATAATAAATTTTGGTATAAAACAATATTTATTACTTTACTAAGCTAGGCTTTTGATGTGGTTATAACTTTGCCAAAGCAAGACTAAAGTGAATATTAGCAAATACATTAGCATATCCGCATGTGTGTAAACATATATTAAACTAGTTGCTGATTATCATAGATATGCATATTTTCATATGCAAATTGGCCTAGCAGTTGGCTATTTCACCAAATTAAATGACCAGTGCTTGCTAAGAGGAATGCTTTAGGCTCTTATATTTATGTAATTCTTAGTGCCGTGTTTTTTTTTTTGTTTACTTTACATTTTTTATTATTATTTTCTAGGCAAATAGTTTAGCATCAATGGGTTTAAAGGAATGACCAGATTTTTTCTCATGGTCTACAAATACTGAGTTATAAGTTCTGTACATTTAGCCCTGTTATATAAATAAGGATGGTGAGTGATTCTTGATTTTAAGTTTGAATGTGTTTCTCTGTAGTATCTGACATTGCAAAACTGACAATCCAGAATGCATACCAATTAAGCTTTATCATCACCATTAATTTTATCTTTGGAATTGTTAATGTCTATTTTGTCATTAGGAAATCTAAACCCAATATTAAAATCCTTACACATAATTGATATTATTTTTGAATGTATATTAGGAATGTAAGACATGTTAATCCATGGTTTAGGATTAGGTAGTTTATCAAATTTATGTCTATTATTAAATTGACCCTAGAGCAACACTCTAAATTAGTTTTTCTCTCTCAGCTTCAAACTTATAAAGTTTTGAATTCCTTAACAAAAAAGCTTTAAAGTTTGCCATATTTAAATAGACCCTTGACTGTAGATACAAATAACCCTAATGCTAAGAGGTTTTACAATCATTAAATAATTAATCATATAATTCTATCTTGTCAATCTCAAGTCCAGAAATTTGATTGATTAGTTAATGTCCACCTCTTCCATCATCCATTTAATTTCAGAAAATTGCTTCAATTTGTTAAAAATTTCTTGAAACAGCGTAGGAGGAAGCACAAACAAAGACATTATCCACATATATTGTGTATATTATATCTCTATTAGTGTCTATAAAAGTTGAATAATTTCTTTTACAATAAAAGCTACTACTAAGCAATATATCATACCACTAATAGACAAGCCCATGGGCCACTTTGTAGTCATAATAAAAGTTTCATCCTTAAATATTCTCTCTAAGGTGATTCAAGAAATATTTAACAAATTGAAGCAATTTCCTGAAATTAAATGGATAATGGAAGAGGAAAACAATAACCTATCAATCAAATTTCTGGACTTGAGATTGACAAGACAAAATTATATTATTTATTATTTAATGATTATAAAACCTTATAGAGTTGAGGATTATCTGCATCTGCAACCAAAGATTCCATTTCAATATAAAATGGCAAAAAGTTTTTTTGTTTAGGAGCTTGAAGTCAAGAGAAAAAATAATTTAGAGTGTTATAAAAAAGATTTAATTAAAGTTGATTATTCTAAGATTGTGCTTGACAAACAGATAAGAAAATTTAAAAAGAGACATAAATTTGATAGACCATTTACTTCTACTAAACCATGGATTAACATGCTTTACATCCCCAATTTACATTCAAAACTAATATTGATTATGCATAAGAATTTTAATATTAATTTTGAGTGCCTCTTATCACTAAATAAATATTAATAATTCCAAAAATAAGATATATACTCCAGATTATCAGCTTTTCACTGTCAGATACTATGGAAAAACACATGCAAACTTAAAATCAAGAATCACTCAGTTTTCTCATTTATATAACAGAGCTAAATGCAACAGTGCTTATAGCCCAGTATATGTAGATCAGTGGTCTTCAACCTTTTCACACCTGCGGACTGGTAAAAATAAGGATAAGGTTCTGCGGACCAGCAAAAATAAGGAGAAGATTTTGCAGACCGGCAGAAGTCTATAGATAAATTTTCTTAAAGATAAGCATAATTGTTATAACTGATCAAAACAACAATGTTAAATATATAAGATAAAGTTTTATATATATATGGAGTTTATATAATAAAAAACTTTTTTTTAAATTTTTTTAGAAAAGTAATAAAAAATTTAATTCTACCCCCCCCCCCCCCATAAACATCTGTGATAACTAGAAAAACAAATTAATTTATGAATGATTGATTAGATTTTGTTTTCGTTCTGTTTTCTTTTTTTTTTAATTGGGTAAAAATGAGATGAAAAAATAAATAAAAATTGGCTATATTAATTAAAAGTTTAAACTCTTATTATTTACTATTACAAACTTTTTACTGCCCGTCTAACATGCGGACCTGCAGAAAAGTTCCGCAGCCCGGTGCCGGGTCGTGGACCAAGGGTTGAAGAACACTGATGTAGACCATGAGAAAAAATCTGGTCATCCTTTTAAACATGATGATGCTAAAATTATTTTCTATAAAATAAATTGTTTTTCTCTTGCATATGTATAATTTCTATAAAATAATAATAGAAAACAAAAAAAAAAAGAAACATGAAACATAATTTACTCTAAGAACTCTCTAAATATGAGCCAATAGCATTCCCATTAGAAAGCACTGGTTATTTAATCTAATGACACAACCAATTGCTAGATCAACACATGCAATATGCAAATCTATGATAATGAGCAACTAGTTTAATGTACGTTTGTATGCATGTAGATATGCTAATGTATTTGTTAATTTTCACTTTAGTTGTGCTTTGACTAAGTTATAATATATCGAAAGCCTGTAATAAATATTGTTTTATATTATAGAAGTAATAGTTGATAATTATCTACATACTTTTAAATAATGTATTTTATTACATATTATCTATGGTCGATACATATATTATAATTTATTCTTTCATATGGTATTGTAACGGTCAGAAAACGTGTGACTCATAAACATAGTGCAGAATTCGACCACCATACAGAACAGCAGCACCATCGAGTAGCGAAGCCACCCGTGGTACTAAGTTCGAACATAGTTTATCGGTTCCACAATACAATCCACGAAACAATGCATCTGATGCGATATTAGTAAATATTTCCTTAGGCACGGTGGTCAGGGATATGCAAGAGACTCATGATTTTATTCTCGAGTTAGCCAATAATCAAACTAATATTAATTAAACATTCATATTTACATAATCGAGGAAATAGTATATAGAATGGGTATCGAATGAATGAAACGTAACTGCAGACGTATAGTTTAAAATTATTTATTAATACATTTTAATAAAACAATCATTTACTAATAATATTTGTGGATTTAAAGCTTCAGTAGCAGGATTTGCGACATGATTATATTTTAAAGAATACATTGATTTATTTAGACATTATTTTATATTGAGAATTTCAGTAGCGGTATTTCCGATACTGAAATGTTTACAAAAGGAATACATTTATTTGAAGGCGTAATCTAGCTACCTAAAATTCTCGAGTGAGTATTTCTAATGCATGCCTTGGGGAATTTATACCTTTGCAATGCAAGAGTCTAAAGTAAGATTTAAGAGTAGCGGTGGACATATATTTATTTAATTAAACTATTTATTTTATGACTAAGAGCAAACATTTATTTGAGAGTGAATTATGAAGATAATGCAGAGGCGGAGTGATATATAGAATAATAAGATTAAGTGAAGGAACACGTGGTACGCTTTAGAAAGGCGATATGGAATGGCAGTATATTGAAACTGCAATGCTGCGAATGAGTTTATAAAACTGTCAGACTGGTCTCTGCCGCGGCCCGATGAAGTAAGGTGTCATATAAGCATAACCAGGGACAAGCGGTACGTGTCACAATTTGCCAGCTGGCTGCATGACAGGTCAAATCCTACAGGAGCATTTATTATGTCCGCTTGCGTAGGACAACGGGGGTTAATTTCAACCCTGAAGAATCCGGAATATTTACGGCGGAATAGATCATCGCGTCTCCAAAACGTTACACATGTATACTGTATAAACGATTATGATGAGATTTCAACAGATTTCTAACTTGGCCCGACATTATCAACATTTACTAAAGAACGTTGGTGACTCTCAAAGAAATGTAATTCTATGGAATTATTCATGATGATTTAATAAATACCAAACATATATAAATTGGGAATTATTATAACTAATACGTCAGCCATTTGCGAAGTAGTAGACCCTGCATTACAATAAACGAAGCATTGAATGCGTGTCGATTTATATGAAAGTTAAGTTATTAAAGAAAGTAAATATTAATGAAAATTTGACACGCATTCATTGTTTTAAGCGATCATAGATTTAAACTTTGAAAATTGAAATAATTATGAGCATGCAATAATTAAATAATAACTATAGATAGAAATGTAGATTATAAAAATACGCACCCAAGATAGAATGAGGTAAGCTAGATTAGTAGAGAAATTTACACATTACATTAATTATTCAATTTTAGCTATACATATGGTAGTTTTTACATTTTATAATTTAGATAAGTATTATGAAAAAGAGCTATAGCATATTATTAGAGTACTCTAGAGTTTGAACACAGACAGGTACCTGTTTTATAAGAAGTTTTCTTATTCCATGAGTTTAGCAGCAAAAGGTTCACGAGTGGCAAGTCTTTCTTGTATTTAGATATTTCATTTAATTTCACAGCAGCAGCAGCTTTTTCATTTATTTCAGGCAGCAGATTTTCATGGTGAATTTATGATGGGCAATGGAAAGTTCAGCATCCGATAGGCCATCTCCCGATGGAGAATAATCTAGGTGCTTTACTCGGTCATACCATGGCAGGAACAAATTATTTTTATATTTTTGGAGACTCTCAGTGATCGAGAGCAAAGCTAAAGTTTAAGTGAATGTCTCCAGCAAGTCTAAGATGGCCTCTTTTCTTATCTTGATCTTTCACATTTTTGTTAAGATATTTTTAGGTTCTACTTAATCCGCCCTGAGGATAATCAATGCATTTAGTTGGTTTTTAATTAAAGAAAGCTGCCATTCTATTGTTTACATTTTACATTTACTAATTACATTTTTGGGGAATTTTTCTTTAATTAATCTATTATCTATCACTGACCGATGCTTTTAAATTTCAAAAACAAAAAGGGAACATAAGATTATTTTAACTTTTAATTAAATATTACATCAGATATTTTTAGAATTATTATTAAATGAAATTTAAACAAAGCAATAAATACAAACTTTATAATCCAAAATAAATGATTAAAATTATACAAAATTATATAACTAAACGAAATCTAAATTATATTATTTTATGCCTATTTATTGCGTTTAATTTGAGATCGAAATGTGTGCATGTTTATGCTGAATTCTACATATATTTATACATTTTTAATATTGTTACACACACAATTCGATATCAAAAAGTTTAAATTTGGGCGGGATAGACCAGTCAGTGAGAGATGACAGAAAAAGGTGAAACTTAAGATTCGAATACGAATCTTACTGTTTCATTTCCCCGTACTTCCCGTGAACAATTAAGGAAGGACAAAAGGAGGCAAGAAAGAGAAAAAAAAATTTTTACATTACATAATTTAAAGACGAAAACATTATTATTGTTTTTACAGATATATTGAAATATAGAAAGCAGAGATTACATGAAGCAACGAACAATCTATATACCCGGATCTAGAATTTATTTTAATTAACATGGCCTAATTTGGCCGTGTCTGGTTAAAATCATAGTAATAATTAGTTAAACTGAATGTATATATATAAAAAAATTTCTTAGAATAGGATTAGTTAGTATAATATAAAAAAATTTTTTAAAGAGTAATAGTAATTAAAACAATAATATATATATAATAAAATTTCTATCTAAAACCCTATTTGACTAAAGTACATCCATTCAACCAAGGTCATTATGTCGAGTTCATTTTAATATTTTCATATACGTTTAATCCGTCCTAAGAGTCTAATATGTTTACAACCCTGGGTCGGGTGGATAATACCGATCTCTCGTCATCGATGACTGCGGCCTTGGGTTTTCGAATCGTTGTCTTTTATCGGGTGGTTCTTTGGCCCAATGGTTCAAATCCAAGGTAGTGAGAAATTCAACCATTTCTCCTATATCTTTTATTTGAATGCCTGTCATTAATGGTTGGATGGTTAGCGGCACGCTACGTTGGATCGTTCTAAATTTCCACTTCCCCATATTCCACCAGTTTTTGGCAGATCCCTGCAGATGGTAACTAGCTATAGCTATCTGCACATCTGGCCCTTTCTTATGAAATTTTAAGAACTTCTGTGAGCTCTCTAGGTAGGTTTGAGGTTTTCCCCTTATTTCCACTCTAAATACTTTTAACGTGGACCATCTTTGTTAAGTGGCTTTGGTATCCACTGTCCGTTTTCATGTTTTTTTCCGTGACTTTTGGTCCTATTCTTTTGTCCCCGTCCATTCTTGTCTCCTTTTTACTGCTTCCACTCAATGGTTCTTGTGGGCCTTCATCTAAAGGAATAAGGTCGATTTGCTCATCACACTTTTTCATATTTACTACACTATCTGCTTGCCCTTCTACTATCATCAGTTTGTCAAGTATCTCTAATTCCCTTTCCTTTTCCATATCTTTAATCTCGTCTTCCTTTTTACTAGCTGGGGATATTCCATAATGTTCGTTGATCATTTCAAGATATATCAACATTTCCCTATCAATTTTCTGACGCTCCCTAACTCGTATCTCCTCCTCTTTCTGACTCGTTTTTGGTTCTTCATATCTTCTTCTCGCTTCCTCACGTATTTTCCTCCATTCTTCTTTACTCTCTCTAAATATTTCAAGTAACCTTAGACTGAAGTTCATTGATGCTATTCTATCATTTTCTGCTTCCATTTTTCTTAATATTATTTATTTTATACTAGTAGCATTTGACTACTCCCCACCGGAATATTGGCCCTATAACACTCTTTCGCTGCCCTCACCTACTCTACATTGCCCTATCTCTATATTGCTGCGTTTAACATATTTAACATATATATTATAGCGAACTACTGGTTACGCGTATAATAAGCTACTGCTGTCTATGATATATATATTTGTACTTTAACAAAATATTTACTATTAACATATATAACAAGCTTCAGCTGTCTATGCTATATATATAACGGTGTTTTAATAAAAAAAATTTAATGCTACTTGCTTTCTCATTTAACAACTGATTACTTTTTTTTTTGACATATATATATATAAAATATTTCATTAGATCCGAGTATTTTCGTTCCTTCTTAACTTACACCCACATCCCTGCTTTCCTTAAATTTGTTATTACGCCTGCAGTCCCTTCATTTACTCGACCCACATTATTTCACTCGATTTACTTTTTTTTTTTATTATTTTTATCAAACAAAATCATATATATATAGATTAATTAGCTAACTCGAGTAACGAACGCTAAAAGAAATTTGCGTTATATTTTGCTCAGGGTATATATGGGTTTTTTGTATCGGAAGCTCCACGTTGGAAAGTGCCAAACGCTAAAAAAAAAATTTAACTATGTAACAGTCAGAAAACGTGTGACTCGTAAAAATAGTGCAGAATTCGACCACCATACAGAACAGCAGCACCATCGAGTAGCGAAGCCACCTGTGGTACTGAGTTTGAACATAGTTTATTGGTTCCACAATACAATCCACGAAACAACACATCTGATGCGACATTAGTAAATATTTCCTTAGGCACGGTGGTCAGGGATATGCAAGAGACTCATGATTTTATTCTCGAGTTAGCCAATAATCAAACTAATATTAATTAAACATTCATATTTACATAATCGAGGAAATAGTATATAGAATGGGTATTGAATGAATGAAACGTAACTGCAGACGTATAGTTTAAAATTATTTATTAATACATTTTAATAAAACAATCCTTTACTAATAATATTTGTGGATTTAAAGCTTCAGTAGCGGGATTTGCGACATGATTATATTTTAAAGAATACATTGATTTATTTAGACATTATTTTATATTGAGGATTTCAGTAGCGGTATTTTCGATACTGAAATGTTTACAAAAGGAATACATTTATTTGAAGGCATAATCTAGCTACCTAGAATTCTCGAGTGAGTATTTCTAATGCATGCCTTGGGGAATTTATACCTTTGCAATGCAAGAGTCTAAAGTAAGATTTAAGAGTAGCGGCGGACATATATTTATTTAATTAAACTATTTATTTTATGACTAAGGGCAAACATTTATTTGAGAGTAAATTATGAAGATAATGCAGAGGCGGAGTGATATATAGAATAATAAGATTAAGTGAAGGAACACGTGGTACACTTTAGAAAGGCGATATGGAATGGCAGTATATTGAAACTGCAATGCCGCGAATGAGTTTATAAAACTGTCGGACTGGTCTCTGCCGCGGCCCGACGAAGTAAGGTGTCATATAAGCATAACCAGGGACAAGCGGTACGTGTCGCAATTTGCCAGCTGGCTGCATGACAGGTCAAATCCTACAGGAGCATTTATTATGTCCGCTTGTGTAGGACAACGGGGGTTAATTTCAACCCTGAAGAATCCGGAATATTTACGGCGGAATAGATCATCGCGTCTCCAAAACGTTACACATGTATACTGTATAAACGATTATGATGAGATTTCAACAGATTTCTAACTTGGCCCGACATTATCAACATTTACTAAAGAACGTTGGTGACTCTCAAAGAAATGTAATTCTATGGAATTATTCATGATGATTTAATAAATACCAAACATATATAAATTGGGAATTATTATAACTAATACGTCAGCCATTTGCGAAGTAGTAGACCCTGCATTACAATAAACGAAGCATTGAATGCGTGTCGATTTATATGAAAGTTAAGTTATTAAAGAAAGTAAATATTAATGAAAATTTGACACGCATTCATTGTTTTAAGCGATCATAGATTTAAACTTTGAAAATTGAAATAATTATGAGCATGAAATAATTAAATAATACTATAGATAGAAATGTAGATTATAAAAATACGCACCCAAGATAGAATGAGGTAAGCTAGATTAGTAGAGAAATTTACACATTACATTAATTATTCAATTTTAGTTATACATATGGTAGTTTTTACATTTTATAATTTAGATAAGTATTATGAAAAAGAGCTATAGCATATTATTAGAGTACTCTAGAGTTTGAACACAGACAGGTACCTGTTTTATAAGAAGTTTTCTTATTCCATGAGTTTAGCAGCAAAAGGTTTACGAGTGGCAAGTCTTTCTTGTATTTAGTTATTTCATTTAATTTCACAGCAGCAGCAGCTTTTTCATTTATTTCAGGCAGCAGATCTTCATGGTGAATTTATGACGGGCAATGGAAAGTTCAGCATCCGATAGGCCATCTCCCGATGGAGAATAATCTAGGTGCTTTACTCGGTCATACCTTGGCAGGAACAAATTATTTTTATATTTTTGGAGACTCTCAGTGATCAAGAGCAAAGCTAAAGTTTAAGTGAATGTCTCCAGCAAGTCTAAGATGGCCTCTTTTCTTATCTTGATCTTTCACATTTTTGTTAAGATATTTTTAGGTTCTACTTAATCTGCCCTGAGGATAATCAATGCATTTAGTTGGTTTTTAATTAAAGAAAGATGCCATTCTATTGTTTACATTTTACATTTACTAATTACATTTTTGGGGAATTTTTCTTTAATTAATCTATTATCTATCACTAACCGATGCTTTTAAATTTCAAAAACAAAAAGGGAACATAAGATTATTTTAACTTTTAATTAAATATTACATCAGATATTTTTAGAATTATTATTAAATGAAATTTAAACAAAGCAATAAATACGAACTTTATAATCCAAAATAAATGATTAAAATTATACAAAATTATATAACTAAACGAAATCTAAATTATATTATCTTATCCCTATTTATTGCGTTTAATTTGAGATCGAAATGTGTGCGTGTTTATGCTGAATTCTACATATATTTATACATTTTTAATATTGTTACACACACAATTCGATATCAAAAAGTTTAAATTTGGGCGGGATAGACCGGTCAGTGAGAGACGACAGAAAAAGGTGAAACTTAAGATTCGAATACGAATCTTACTGTTTCAGTATTTTATTAAGTAAAAGTATTTGTTTTTCTGTGATCTTAACTACAATTAAGCTGCATTTTATATGCTATTAATATTCACTACTACGATTATACACTATCCCAAAAAAAATTGCAAATAAATAAAAAAACATTGCATTTCATAAATGTAATAAATTTTACAATGTGGCAGCACCATTTTTTAGTCTTGGAGTACTGTATGTAATTATGCTTATTAAAAACATTTCTCCAACTTATACTAAAAGCACACACATTTTGTTCTCTACTATTATCCTGTCTCAGTTTTATATGGTCTATATTTCACATAATAAAATGTGTTTTAAGTGTGAAACTAAAAGAATTAAAAAATTTAAGAAAATTCGTAAAGTATTTTTCTTAAATAATAAAATAAAAGATATCAATTTATTAGTGGCAGAAAAAAACTAAAATATTCTTGCATTACATCAGAAAGATTAAAATATAAAGAACTTAACAGAATTTGAAATCAATATTGGCAAATACAGATGGCTATATAGATCGTAAAGTTGATATAGATTTAAAAACATCAAAACTAGAGAGATCATAGTCTATTGATAATGAGACTAAGATTACATTTCCATAGGGAAAAGTTATTGAAAATAAACAAATATCGCCTGGAGTATGATTAATTACGATGAAAACCTCATCTTTTACTATCAATTTTATTTAAAAAAATAAAAACACATTACAATATTTTATTAATATTATTAATTTTTGAATGAATGAATAAACTCACACACAGTAAATAAATATATGAATAAGCTCTCTCAATTTATTATTAATAACTATTTTATTATTTTTTAAACTATTGTTTATGTTATAATCTTAATTTGTACATATACATATTATACACATAAAAAAGCATCTGCATTATATATATAAGGGCATGATAAAAAGAATTGTGAAATACAGTTCAGTAAATAGTATGTATTCTATTGTAATCAAAGCTCATCAAACAAAATGCGTTATTACACATTACGTATGATGTACTTATGAGAATTTGAAACAAAATAATAGATATTGTACATAAATATAAATAGTATCTCAAATATAAATTATTATAAGTTCCTATCTTTTTTGAACCATTAGTTAAATATTATAAACACAGGTTTTTTACCCTGAAGACCTCAAGTTTGAATTTGGATGAAAGAAAATTCATGTACAATAAAATTTTTCTTGTGTTTTCATTTTTATAAAAATATTCATTGAAATATTAACCTGAAGACATCAAGTTATATACAACAGAATTGTTTCTAGTGTTTTCTTATTTGTAGAAGTCATTTGAAATCAATTGTAACTATTTGCCATAAAAATAAAAAGTTCTTATAAGATTATCATATGATGTTTGGTATTCAGTCATTTATAGTTAAAATCTGCAAAGTGCATGTGCAACAGCTTAATGCTGTTTAGCTATTACAGTTTATAAAACTTCGCGCTATATAAAATAATTGATTTATTTACATATGATGTTTTATAAAATAAAAAAAAAGTATAAATAGTGCCACATACTTATACTTAACCAATTCTATAATTTATTATATTTATTATAGTCATTTTAATAAGAAGCCAGTTTTATTTACAGATAAATATCTATATAGAAATATTAAATTGCTTTTATGGCTATCATCCATATATGACAAATTTAATTAGTTCTATGTCGTAGATATAGCTGATCAGAGACTAATATTAAATACATAAATCCTTATGTTAAATATACATAGCTGCCAGCATATACATGTATAAGATTATTACCTGACTATTAGGATCCATTCTTATAAAAATCTAGTGCACAAATGTTACCTTCTCAATGTCAAGAGTAAGTTGAAAAAAAAATACAAACAATGGACTTTATTTTATTTATAGACAGGTACCAGAAGTCATGTATGCATAAGCTAAGCTCAAATTCATTCTCTGCCAAAATAATTTAGTCTAGGATGCTTTTACACTGTTCAATTAATGCATTCAAGAACCTACATGCTAGCTAGGCTAATAAAAGCAATGTATTGCAATATTAAAGAGCTATAATTTATAATACATAAATAAAAAGTACTGAATCATTATTTTTGAAAAATATGACATTAGTTTATATATCATTTAGTACCTTTTAAAATGATTTAATATATCATTCTCTATGTAAAATAAGACAATGGATTATATATATATTGAGATTAACTCATACCTCTGTTACAACAGGTAATTGAAATACTCTCAAACCACAATATAAGACAATAATTTTGATGAGATCAGTCTATCTTTTCTTATTAGTTTATTTATTTAAATAGAGGATTGTTTGAAATAACTAGGTTAGAAAGAATTGTAAACTATGACAATACAAGTCTAACAAAACTCGTTTCAAATAAATTCTTTTCAACTGTTAATAATGAAATTTACAAAAAATCCAGATATTGTTTATTATTATTATTTTTTAAATCTTTATGTGGAATATTAAACTGCTCACATTTTCTCAAATAGGTTAATTTTCTGATATCATTCTTAATTTTCCAAATTCTATAAGAATTCTTTATTTACATGAGTATCTATTTAGTCTAGAGGGTTTTTTTTTTTGCAATAATTTCTGTTCTTTGTACTATATTTATCCAAAACCATCTTCAACATTTGATTTTCAATAACTAATCAAGTTTTTGAATAATTTTCTTCAAAAGAATTATTTGATGTTATTCTCAATTACCAAATACCCAAATACTATAAGGGCATTGCATGATAAACTGATTACCAGACTAAACAGTGAGTTATTTTTAATATTTCATATCCACATAGAAAAACAATTATTGTGTAATGTTTAATATATCTCCAAAGACATGCATCCATATATAGAGACAGATTCATATATATAGAACATTGATATTTTAGGACATTTTATTAAGTATTTTCTCTTGCACTTTATTTCTTATACAATACTTTTTTATTATTGTTGATGTTTTATAGTTTTGGTTATCTAAAAATAATTTTTTAGCGTTTATTCATCATTTTAGATAACAAAAGTACCAGGACTTTAATATTTTATTATTTTAAGGATGCCTTGTGATATTTAGTAATGATGGATTGCTGATAATAATGATAATTATAAATCCAGTAATGTGAACTAGTATGAATTAATCATCCTTTAAATGAGAGCTTGACATATTTTATGATAGCAAACAATATTAAAAGAGTTGAATTGTGGCTGCTGTGGAAGAAATAACAAGGGATTAACTGGATTTTGAAAAAAATTAAGATGATCAATTAGATGTCATACTATGAGAGCATGCAGTAATGGATTGTAAGGCAAATTAAAATTTTTCAGAATTTCTTTTCATTGTTACAAACTATTCCTTCATTGAATATTAATTATTATACTTCTTAAATACATTCAACTGCAAATAATAGTGCACAGGTTAGTGTATAACACAATCTTATTTTCAGACATTTCTGCCTGACCAGTGATAATGCTAGTTTGGGAATTAAACTAAAGATCTTTAGATTAATGAACATTAAATTTAAAATAATGCTCTAACAAACTATGCGATTCTATTCAAGACAACAATCAGTATGAATTTTACATACTTATCTAAGAATCCTTCTGACTCTTCCACTTTTTTCCTTAAAAGCAACATTAATGTGTGGTTTCCAAACATCATGAATGATCATATTAGATTGACTTATAGAGTTATTTATCATTATCATATGAGCACCTTTTTTAATTTTTTTTCTTTGTACCTTTTTGTCTATTCAATCTCTTTGTCTTTTAAAATCAAACATATGTTCATTGGTGTATATAATGTCTGTTACTTCAGATACACATGTTTTTATTTCTAAACATCAATTTGTGTTCTTTTAATCACTTTTCAATGGGATGACTTGCTTCATCAACATATATCCTTCCAAATTTATATCATTTGTGCAGTTTTTGTTTTTCAGCATTTCAAGTTTAAGTTTTATAGAAATTAGACTTTAAAATATCAATATTCTGGTACCGATCTACTCAGCTACTTACGTTCTATTTTCTCTTTACATGAATCTTTAAACCAGTGGTCTTCAACCTTTTCACCCCTGCGGACCGGCAAAAATAAGGATAAGGTTTCATGGACCTGCAGAAGTCTAGAGATAAATTTTCTTAAAGATGTAAACAGCTTAGCCTTAGATGAAGTTATATATATATGGAGTTTGTATAATAAAAAACTTTTTTTTTTTTAATTTTGAATTTTTTTAGAAAATAAAAAATTTAATTCTATCCCCCCCACCCTCATAAACATCTGTGATAACTAGAAAAACAAATTAATTTATGTATGACTGATTAGATTTTGTTCTGTTTCTTTTTTTTTAATCAGGTAAAAGTGTGATGAAAAAAATAAATAAAAATTGTTTATATTAATTAAAAGTTTAAAGTCTTATTATTTTGTTATTAAAACTTTCTTGCTAGTCTATCGCGGACCAGCAAAAAACTTCTATGGCCCGGTACCGGGCCGCGGACCGGTGGTTGAAGACCACTGCTTTAAACAATGCTTTCATATCATGAAACAATACTGAGATGACTAATTGAGAAATGTAAGCTTCTTTTGATTTGGAGAAAATATTTTACCATATTACTACCACTACATAATTTATGAATTCAATGTGCAATCTAAAACATCTTATTATTTCTCATTGACAGGCCTTTTTTTTTTTTAACTTTCTGTATTATTTGTCTTTTGAATTTCTTATTTACTTTTGAGAAAATAGGAGGAGAGAAAGAGAGAAAAAATACGGTTTATTCTTTTTGAGATTTATTTTGATTTATCATAATAACTGAAACACAGGCTTATTACATACCTGTGTCTATATACGTAATATAGGGTATATGAGCACAGACTTTCAGATGACCCATCACTCTCCACTCTATCTAATAACACTTATACACTGAAGCACATATATGCTGAAAAGATAAATAATCTCACCCATAAACGTATTTCATGCTAAACCAGCAACCATCAGTTGGTCCAGATTATCATCTCCCACACATATATACTATAAGTGCTCAGATATATATTAAGATAGACAATCTTCATACTTTAATGGACAAGCTCCAATCTACTATACACTTCAACTCTTCAACTGTCCATCCAATTGAAATAATACTATTTAATATTGATTTGCAAAATTAGTTTATGTGAAATTTCAAACAACCTCTTATTTATAATTGATAGTTTTGTTTGGAATTTTTATTCTTTGTCTTTAAATATTTTTAATTTTTCTTTTTTATTTGATTTTTAAAAAGTGAAGATGGTGTGGGAGAGGGAATATGGCCAATTAGTAAGTATTGTCGACTTTTATAAAAACAATAATTATCAGCTACATTCAATACAAATTACGAATAAAACAATTTAAATAAAAATTGAAATAACAACAATAAATTAAAAGAAAGTTAAAATGAAACTTATCTTATTTATCTGGATTCCCCCCCAACAATCAACATTTTGTTTTTGCTACACAAAAAAAAAAAGACATAGCTCCTTCATCTGGACTAAGTAATTTAATGCAAAAGCGCTTTAAACTCCCTTTTAGTTTTGTAGACAATCCGAAGTCTAAATGAAGAACGTAATTTAAATAAACAAATGAAAATATCAATGCAGAATACAAAGCTTATTTTTAAATTAATTTCTAAAAATTTTAAGTATTTATTGTATTGCGCGGCAAAAGAAATGTTTTCTTTTTATCGTTTAGTTTTCAGTTATATTTTTTTAAATATTTACGAATCTAAATTTCAGGGACGTAAAGTATTGGTGATCGAGAGGTCAGAGACAACTGCTTTACAAGCAGTTGTCCCGGGTTAGCGGGTTCGCTTCCCGGCTGATGCTATGACACATAAAAAACAAAAAGTATTTTGAATCTTTAATTTATCGATTAGTTACACCAGGTTTATTTCATTGTAGACACTATTTTAAAGAAACAAACAAAGTCGAAAGTAGGCAGCCAAATAGATTGGCACCAACATTCTTTATAAAAGGTACGTGTATATATATTTGTAGAATTTTACAATTAATATACCCACTTTTTTATTTCAAACTTTCAGAGAATGTAGGCTTGTACTCATGCATAAGAATTTTAAATAATAGACTGTGAAGCTCCAACAGATATAAATGCCCAAGAAAAATTAAGTTTGGCAAAAAGTTTTTAAAATCTCACAAATTTTATTCTTGTTGAAAATATTATAACTTTTTCGATTGAAAAAAAAAAATATAAGTACGATAGAATGCATTTTCACTCAATCAGATATCATCAGCTAAGATTTAGCCCCACCCCACAACCCCTCAAAATGATTAAAAAAATGTAGGCTAATTGTAGAATTATGGACGATTAAAAAGATGTTTATGTAAAAATATCAGTGATATAATTATACTTTATTAAATTTAAAACATTTATCAAGAGTTATAAGAAATGTAATCATTTTATTACGATAAAATGATTAAAAATTAAATATTTTTTGAAAATAAATTGCAGTGAATAGATGAATACAAAAGATGTTAAATTTGTATAATATATATATACATTAGATGAGATGATGAGAAATGAGATGCACCGTGGTTTTTCTTTTTTCGAAGTCAGGAATCTCTCAGCTAAAATGCCCAGGGAAACCTATTAGCCACTTTACCTTCCCTTTTCATTTCCCACTCTTAAGTTTTTATTTAGAACCATCTATTGTTAATTTGAATAATTAGTAGAAGTTAATAATAGTGTCATATGCAAATCCTCGTACTAGTTTCTGATTATCAGCTTCGAATAAAAAGCCAATAGCCATCTAGTTTCATTAATTATTTAAGCTTACAGTAAATAGATCTGAAGTAAATAGAGTGAATTACTAATCTTAATGTAGATATTAAAAGCAAGCAGAGAAAACCATGTGCTATTTTAATTTGGTGTGTGTGTATATATATAAAAGTATACGTGTCTGTGCACACGTGTCTATATGTATATGTACTATTGAAAAATAATACTCTTACTCTTTTAAATTAAAAATTCATTATAATAGTAGTATTTCTTTTTACAATTTTAATTATCTGTCTTTTTGAGAGTTTTATGAGATTTTTAACTTCATAGTCAGATTTAAAAAGAAACTATCAACAAAATGCAGTATTTAATTAAGAGTGCAGAAAAAGTATGTCAATGTAGAAGAAGTTAATCAAAATCATATAAATAATAATTATATAACTAATTATCCTACCTGTTATGTCAAAGTTAGGATCACTTGAGTTTTTAAAAAATATATTTTCTCCATATTTATTATTTGGACGATGGGAGAAACTATTTGTCGATGCAAGCTTATTGGCCCATTCTTGAGCAAAGTCAGACAAACTCTTATTTAAAGTTAGAGGTGGAACACCGTGCTTTTTACGGTATTCATTGTGAGCATTTAAGCATACTTGAGCAAAGTCCATACCACTTTTAGAAGATCCAAATGGCTGTTTTGTAGTAGAAGGATTAGAAGATCCAAATGTTTGTTTCACAGCAGGGTTAGTTGATCCAAATGTTTGTTTCACAGTAGGAGTATTTGACGTTGCAAAGTTATACTTCACAGTAGGTGAGTTACTAGATGACACAGCAAAAGTAGGTTTTGCAGGAGTAAAGCTACTGAACTTTACAGCAGAAGTAGTATTAGAAGAGGGTTCACTGTTAATGACCAATTTTTTGAATGCCGATGTTGGATATTTACTATCAGCTACATGTGAAGATGAACCTCTGTTTTCAGTTACAACTACTGACTCATTAATGACTTCTTTTTTTGCACCACCAGTAGTTTTAATACTCTGAAACAAAGAAAGAAAATATTATGAATTAATAATAATGTCCTTCTGAAATTTAACTGCTATATAAATATTTATGAATTATTTGATAAAAATGTTTCATGGTACTCAAAAAAGGTGTTAATATCATTGACAATAATAAATTTTATATAACTATCAAAACATCACATGATCACAATTTCATATACTTACACATCCAGTTCAAGCCTTCATAATCACTGGATGTAGGAAGGTTTGTGTATACAATCCCTATCTAGTACCAACTCATCCAATATCCCCAGAGCACTTTCTCACAGATGAAAGCTACAAGCTAGAAACTAATCTGGGGATGTTGGATGAGTAGGCACTAGATAGGGATTTTATGTACAAACCTTCCTGCATCCATTGATTACAAATGGTTGCACTTGGTGGCATTACTATATAGACAATTTGGTACTTATTACATTTTATATAAAAATGTAGCTTCACTTCTCAGTAGGTAATATCTAATTAATATTTGCTTGAAAATTATATATTTATGCAAAAGCAGCATAAATAAAAACATTTTAAAAATATAACAGCTATTGTGTTGTTTAATTATTGTTATTAGATGTTGTCAAGTTGATATGCATTAATTTTTGGTGATTGAAATCTTGACTAGTTTGAAATATTACTACTGCCATTATGATTACAATCAAAATATTGTATGCAGTGATACATATTATTTACCTAATACAGATATTAATGACAACAAAAAAATTAACAAATAGAAGCAAGCAAAGGCAGAAGATAAAAGAGATATATACAGAGAATTAAAGAATGGAGGTAACAATATAAATTTCACTACACAGTGAGAGATACAACTAATGTATACAAAAAGATTACATGTAACTGTGGCACTTTGGATTTACTATATATGTGCTCACTAATTGTGCACCCAGGAGAATTATATATCCTGATGGAATATATTTGAGCAGTTAATCATCAAAGATAAACTTATAATTTATTAAGAATTAAAATTCATAAGAAGTGCATGGATATCTGTGGGATAAAGATGGCATTTTTGATAAAAAAAAAAAAAGATCTGGATATTGTACAGATGTTTAAAAAAAATATTCCTTGCAAATCTTAATTTTACAGATGACAAAATGAATTCACTATATGATTGCTATAGAAAGATAAATATTAAGGTGGAGAATAATGCCAGAACACTGAAATCATCCAGATATTCAGATCTACTATAAAATTTCTACATATCTAGTCCTGTGATTAATATTCAAAATAGTTTATTGTTAAAATATAAATCACTCTTAATGAATAACTGTGCATATCCTCTTCATTCAACATGTTTAGCTCTCTAGACTCGCAATGAGTGAACGTAAGTTTACAAACTCATAATGCCATAGCTAGATTTAATTTTTTTACTCATTGGTTATAACTTTGAATGTATATTAAAATCTATACTGAGTTCTACCTTCACTACTAATTTTTATAAAAAGAATTTTTTTTTAAACTTTATTATTTTTCATTTTTGTTTTGCTATATTCTGTTTTATTTCTGTGGAGTAGTAAACTTAAGATTGTGGTTAAACAGATATTAACTTCAAATCCAAGAGATATTTAATAAATAATAATTGAAATCATTTATGTAACCATGAGGAATCAACATATTACAAATAGTTGAATCATATTTATATACTAATTTTCATCAGTGAAAAGCATTGTATATATACAATTCTTGGCAATAATGAGAATAATAATCTTAAACTAGAGTGAAAAGCTCATGGGCTCACAACTAATGAGCACATGTTTCATTGTAAGATGATATAGCTAGGTGCTGTTTCTTGATTACTCATGCTTACATAAATAACTCTAAAACAGAATGATACAAAGTAGATTACTGCTGCCAATCAGATTTTAAATGCTTAGTAGAGAGATCATATGAAGTTTTATTTTGGTAAATAATATATTAAAACCATGTGTGTTTTATTACTTTTTTTTTTTACATTTGATAAAATTGTTTGCTACTGTTACTTTACACTTGAAAAAAATATATCATATAATATTTTTTTAAATAAAAATAATAAAATCGTATTTGATGAAAAAAAATACTAATAATCTCTTAAACTGAGCTTTATATGATGAATTTCTACTGATTAAAAAAAAAATTTGTAGATTAGATACGATTGGAACACCTAAATTCAGTTACAGTCATAGTTCCCAGATTCATCAGTTTCAAGATAATGATCTTAAAGTTCACAACATTGGTAAATAAAATTACAAAATTATTTGCATTATTACACATGTATATATTCTTTCTTGATAGTTATATCTTAATATATTAGATGAGTTGACCAAATTATATCCATACCAGTAGCATCTATTTAAATTTTAAAATAATAAAAAAGAAATAACTTCTAAAAAACAGTGTGATAAACAGCATATCTATATTATCTCATATCGCTATACATGCAATTTAATTGACTTTCTCTAGAGAATTTGCCTAATCCTCAAAAGGATCTATACATGCTAACACAAATATTTTACATGCATAGTGATGTATTCATGAACACTCATATGTATCAATTAAAAGCTTGAATTTCTTTATACCCATGAATCTAAGATAAATAAATATCAAAAACATAAATGGAATATTTATTTAAATCTATTTCATCCATTCATAATAAGCTAAGCTAGTTATTCAATGCTTGTTTAATTTCTTTTCTTTCAGCAGTTGTAACTTAATGTAAACATATTCACCTTGTCTATTAAGAAAAAAAAAACATATTTTATTTACTAATAATATGCTTAGCATGCTTTCAGCTATTATATAGTTATTTTCATAGTAATGTAAAATTATAGCAAATGATGTATATAATACCAGGGTGGTATTTAAATTCTGTGAAAATGTAAATATTTTAATTTACATAATTCACTTCTTTAACAAAGGGATACAAGTCTTTTTCTTATCAATAGCGCTAATGCCTATGTGCTATGCTTCCTTAACTCCGCATTTTCTATCATTTATTTGGAACACACTATACTAGTGCCTAGTGGCTCAAAGACATGATTGTGTTTGATCTCATGTTCCAAAAATACATACCTGTTTTCCATATTGGTTTTTGCCCAGTTACAGAGATATCTATTGCAATGTTTGCACATGATTTACTGAAGTAAATAGCCTTGCAAAGGAAGTTGTTGCATTCTACATTGTAAACAACATGGGGGGGGGGGTTCTACTGTGGTAGACTGTTTTTGGTATTATTTATCATATGATTTAAGATGGGCAGTGTCTAAAAACATGCTATAGGTATCAGAACAAATTTTACTCAAGCTTTGGGATATTCCAGGTATATATGATAGTGATATTCATGGATTTGGATCTGGTTGTGCAGATATATTTTTCATTGTGGAATAAAATGTTTTGATTATATTGATAAGATACTTGTGTGTATATCTTATATTATGCAGGTCCTTAATATTAACCTCAACTTTTGTTTTCAGATTAGATTCAAAGTTACATAATTTAATATTTTGATATAGAAACACTTTAAAACAGGCCACTTATAAGTGATAGGGATTGTTGACTTCAGGTGAGTTGTACCTCTAATCTGGATAGGTTTAACAATCATTTTATAGTCTAATTGATAATAATTTCTTTGCACTTATAAATCAAAGAATTTCAGATCTTTTGTCTATATTCTCATTTAATTATCCAACACAATAATAAAGTTTATGCAAGATCTTGTTTTAGATCAGTAATTAGCACTTCTGGTGTGCTGAGTACTAAACCTGCTGTCTGATCTAAATATTTTAAAAGCATTAACTCCTCAAATTTCTTTAAGGCAATGCTGCATATTATTCCACTTGTTGATAACCCAGTGGCCAACATTCTGCATATTATCCCACTTGTTGATAACCCAGTGGCCAACATTCATTCTTCTTATAGCATTTTTATTAGATAAGGCTATATCATTTAAGCAGTTGAGACATTCAATAATAAAGTCTGTATTTTTAGGGGCATAATCTGACTTTTGCATTGTCCTTTTAACAACTGTGATGGACTGTATACAGGACCCAGATTCTTATAATTCTGTTATTAACAACAACACAAATTTATAGTGTTTATTTATCTTTAGACCCTTGATCTTGTCCATGGACTCGAATGATATTTTGATCATATGATTTCCAAATCCAATCTCTGCTGTTAATTATTCTGAAATCATCCTCTGAAATCTATTATTAATCAAAAAAGGCGATCTATTCTATACTACTTAATATTTGCAAATATTCTAGATGGAATGGCAGCATTTGGATGTATTTTAAGATATTCACTGATGGTGAAGAAATGAACTTGTTTTTTGATCTTTTCAAATTGTAGGAGGCAATTGGTTTGAATTTTAATTTGGTGTTTGTGTGGTAATTTTTTGAGTATATTCATGGCTATATAATAATACGGGCCTATTGCTCTAGTCTTCTTTTATACATATTATGTCGTTATCCTGAAAATATTTTTTGATAACAATGATCTCTTTAGATGATTTTGTATTATTTGACTTATTAGGTACAGAATTTATTTCTTTTGCAATTTTTCTGATTACATTCTCTTTTTGCAAGTTGTTTACTTTAATAAATCATGTGCAAACATTGCAACTAGGGTTTCTCAGCACAGATATTTTTATAACTGGGCAAAATCCAACACAGAAGCCAGGTCTATATTTTTGGAACATGAAATCAAACATGGTCATGCCTTTGAGCCACTGAGTGCTAGTATAATAAGACAGAAAATGCAAAAAAAAAACCAAGGCAAATAACCAACATGCTATTAATAAGAAAGAGGTTTGTATCCCTTTGTCAAAAAAGGGGATAATGTAAATGATTTTCACAGAGAATATTTAAATACCACCCTGGTATACTGGACATCATTTGCTATAATTTTATATATGACTATGTAATAGCTGAGAGCACGCTAAGCATATTTGTGGATAAAATGCAATATTTTCTTAATAGACATGGTGAACGTATTTATAATGAGTTACAATTGCTGAAAGAAATTAAGCAAGCATTGAATTCAAAGAATAATGAATACCTATATACAACAAAAGAAAGCAGAAAAGAATTAAATTCCCAGCAATGTGCTTAAAGCAGAAAGTATATCGTAAACTGTGTATAATGAACATTAGCTATTCTCTTCTTAACCAGGACAAAATGTGCATCCACTTAAAATTATTGTTATATGACCAATGTTAATAAAGGTTGTATGAGATCGTTAAAGCAGGAAGAATGTCATAAATGTACCATTAATAAACGATACAAAATACTCTATATTGTTAATAAATGCAAAATTTTAGTTCTGAAACTAAATGTGAAATATAATAAGAAAATAACCTTTTTGTCTAGAAAAAGGAGTAAATTTAAAATTCACAGTGAAAAATAGTTTTGTAACTTCACTAATAACAATTCCTCTGATAATATTAAAAAGATTTTAAAATATGGACCCAGATTTGTAGGTGGAATGTGAAAAAATCATAAGATGAAACTAATAGCAGACATTGAAACAAAATATGAAAATGATCCACAAAAGAAAAACAATCGGAAAAATTGCAAAAGCAATAAATCCTAAACCTAATAAGTCGAATAATACAAAATAGTTCAAGAATCACTGCCATCAAAAAATATTTTCAGGATAATGACTTAATATATATATAAAAGAAGTCAAGGGTAATAGTCTCATGAATATTCTCAAAAAATTACCAAATTCAAATCGATACACTCCTACAATTTGAAAAGACCAAAAGACAAGGACATCTCTTTGATTTTGAGAAAGTTTTGTAACAGCACTTTCACCAGAGTCAAATATCTTAAAATATATCCATCCATTGCTAGTCCACCTAGAATATTTGTAAATATTAAGTTGCACAAAATAGATTGCTCTCTTGGATTAATGATAGATTTCAATGGTGCTTACTATTATAAGGCTATTAAAATAATTGTGGAATGGCTAATGACAGACATTGGATTCAGCAAGTATATGATCATATCATTGTTCAAGTGCATAGACAAGATCAAGGGTCTAAAAGTAAACCTTATAAATTTGCATTGTTGGACATAATGAAATTAAGTGGGTCTATGTTCCATATACAGTCCATTGGAATTGTTAAAGAGGCACAGCAGAAGTCAGATTACAATTCTAAAAGACAAACTTGATTATTGAGTCTCTCAACTGATTAAATGATATTTACAGCCTATCTAATGAAAAATAATTCAAAATGGAAGAAGGTTGGCCAGTGGGGTTATTAATAAGTGGGTTAATATGCAGCATTGCATTGACAAAATTTAAGGAGTTAAAAGTTTCCAAAATATTTGTATCAAACATTGAATTTATTATATATATGAGATATGTAAATGATGCACTCATTTGCTCACCAGAAGTACTAATTACTGATATAAAACAAAGATTACAGAACTTTGTTGTTAAGTTGGACAATGAAACTAGAAGATAGGAAAATTTTTTTTTTTATTTATATGTGCAAAGATATAGCTATCAATTAGACCAGGGGTCCCCAACCCTATGCCCACGGGCACCATGGCGCCCGCAGACTATTTTACGTGTGCCTGCTGCTATCCGAACATGATAAAAAATTATTTATCTGATACAAATAAATTTAATTTTTAAAATTTCTTATAAATTATTGTATTATATTGTAATCAAATTGTAGGGCATACTATACCTTGACAGCGTAAAAATATAAACGTTAATTATATGTTTAAATTTTATTTTTGAAATAAATATTTTTTTGTACATTATGTGTATTATTAACAATATCCAACTATAAATTTACATTGAAAAAATAAATGGTGCCCGCCACCTGGCCAATATTATAGAATGTGCTCTTAAGTGCAAAAAGGTTGGGGAACCCTGAATTAGACTATAAAATAATTGTTCAACCTATCCAGATCAGAGATGCAATTCACCCTGAGTCAATAACCCCTACCACTCATAAGTTGGTAGGTTTTAAAGCATTTCCACATCAAAATCTTAAATTATATAAATTCAAATCTGACTAACAAACATTGAGGTATATATTAAGTATTTCCACATCAAAATCTTAAATTATACAAATTCAAATCTGACTAACACAAACATTGAGGTATATATTAAATATCTTATTAATATATTGTGTATCTTATTAATATTGTGAAAATATTTTATTCCAAAATCAGAAATATACTCACACAACCAGATGCAAAACTATTGATATCTCTAGCATATATACTTGGAACATCTCATAACTTAATAAAATTTGACATATAGCATCAACTTTCGGACCCTGCCCACCTTAAATCATTTGATAATTAATACCAAAAAACAAGCTGCCACCAGAGCAGAACCCCCAAGTTGTTTACTAGAATTTAACAACTTCCTTTGCAAGTCAGTTTATTTTGGTAATCACATTTACTGCAGTACTCACATACAAACATCACAACTAGAGTTGCTCAGCAAAGATATCTTTATAACTGATTAAAATCCAACATGGAAGTCAGGTCTATATTTTTGAAACATGAGATCAAATATGGTTGGGTCTTTGATCTATTGGTTATGAGTAATAGGGTGTTGTGGTAGAAATGATTGAAAATGCAAACTTAAGAAAGCATGGTACATAGCCAATAATGCACACACTATTAGTAAGAGTCTTGTGTTGCATCAAAGAAGTGGATTATCTAAATTAAAATCATTAACATTTTCACAGAGAATATTTAAGTACCACTCTGGTATAACAAACATCATTTGCTATAATATTATATTGTCATGAATATGACTATATATAATAGTTGAAAGCATGCTAAATGTATTATTTGTGGATAAAATATAATCTTTTTAATAGACACTGCAAACATGTTTATGTTGGTTTACAATTTCTAAAAGAAATTAAACAAGCATTGAATTACAAAGCATAATTGATACTTATATGAAACAAAAAATGGCATTTAAAATTATTAGAGTTATCATTATAAAGCAAGAAAGAATTAAATTACTGGAAGTGTATTTAAAGCAGAAAATATTTTCAAACTGCTGTATAATGAACATTAGCTATTCTGTTCATATCCAGGACAAAATATTAATCCAATTAAAAATATTCTTATTGGTGAATATTATTAGAGGTTGTATGAAATTATTAAAACAGGAAGACCATTGTAAACATAACATTAGTAAAACATGTAATAGACTTGTATATTTTTGATATATGCAGAACTTTTATTTTGAAACTAAATGTGAAATACAGTAAGAATATTGCTTTTTTTGGGCTAGAAAACAAGGAATAAATTTAAAATTCAGTGAAATTTAGTTTTGTAACCTTCACTAATAAAACCCATCTGATAATATTAAGAAAATGTTAGAATATGGATCCAGGTTTGTAGACAGAATTTGGAAAAATCCTAACAAAACTAATAGCAAACATCAAAACAAAATATGAAAACAACCTGAATGGTAAAACATAATTGGAAAAATTACAAAGGCAATAAATCCTAAATCTAATAAGTCAAATAATATAAAAGGGTCTAAGAAAGTCACTGACATCAAATAATATTTTCAGGACAATGAGATAATATATATAAAAAAGATATCAAGGGCAATACTACTCATATTATTAAATAGCCATAAATATACTAAAAAAATTACCACACAAATCACAAAATTAAAATTCAAGCATAAAGACTCCTAAAATTTGACAAAATCAAAAGACAAGTTAATTTTTTTGATTCTGAGAAAGTTTTGTAACAGAGCTTTCACTAGAGGGGAATATTTTAAAATATATCCAACTACTGCTATCTCACCTAGAATATCTACACACACTAAGTTGCCAAAATAAATTGCTCTCTTGGATTAATAATAAATTTTGGAAGTGTATATTATTATAAAGCTAGTAAAATGATTTACAGAATGGCTAATGACAGAGATTGGATTCTGCAAGCATACAATCAAATCATTGTTTGAGTGCATGGCCAAGACCAAAGGTCTAAAAATAGATAAACACTATAAACTTGTGTTGTTGGACATAGAACAGAATTATATGGGTCCATGATCCATATACAGTCCATTGGAATTATTAAAGAGGTATTTCAGAAACCAGATTATCACCTTAAAAAATAGACTTTATTATTGAATATCTCAACTGATTACATGATTATATTATAGCCATATCTAATAAAAAATACTATAAGATAGAAGAAGGTTGGCCAATAAGGTTGTCATCAAGTTGGATAATATGTAGCATTGCATTAATGAAATTTGAGAATTTAATATTTCCAAAGTACTTAGATCAAACATCAGGTTAATTATATATGAAATAAATAGGTGATGCACTCATTTGTCCACCAGAAGTGCATATTACTGATATAAAACAAGCTCTTGCACAAGCTTTGTTATTATATTGGACAATTGAATGAAAAGAGTCAAAAAAACCCTGAAATTCCTTGATTTATATGTCCAAAAATATGGCTATCAATTAGACTATAAAATGATTGTTAAACCTAGATTATAAGTGCAATTTTTCATGAATTGATAACCTCTTCTTCTCATAAGTTGGAGGTTTCAAAGTATTTTTATATTGAAATCTTAAAATATGTAAATTTAAATCTGACCACAAAACAAACATCGAGGCATATATTAAAGACTTGTGTAATATAGAATATAAACTCAAGTACCTTATTAATATGGTCAAAACATTTCACTCCACACAACCCATTGCAAGATCATGGATAACACTCCCATATATATCTGGAGGATTTCAAAGCTTGAGTAAAATTTGCTCTGATACACACAGCATCAGTTTTAAGACCCTGCCCACCTTAAATTGTTTGATAAATAATACAAAAACAGGATGCCGTCAGAGCAATTCCCCCCAATTTATTTACAAGATAGAATGCAACAACTCCTTTTGCCAGGTTGTTTATTTCAGTGAATCATATGCAAACATCACAAGTAGTTTCCCTGCACAAATATTTTTATAACTGGGAAGAAGACAATATAGAATCCAGGTCAATAGTTTTGGAACATAAGATCAAATCTGGCCATCTCTTTAAGCTACTAGGCACTATGTGTTCTGAGAGAAATGATAGAAAACACAAAGTTAAGGGAGCATGACATATAGCCAATAACACACATGCTATTAATAAGAAAGAGGCTTGAATCTTTTTTGAAGAAGTGGATTATGTAAACTAAAATCATTTACATTTTAACAGAAAATATTTAAATATCACCCTGATACAACAGACATCATTTATTAAAATTTTATATTACTATGAATATGACTATATAATAATTGAAAGCATGGTAAGCATATTATTTGTGGAAACTATAATCTTTTCGTAATAATCATGGCAAACATGTTCACATTGATTTACAATATGCTAGTTAATAAATTAATTATAATCTGTTATAATAATCCCACCACATCTGCAATATTTGATTCCAAGCCATGTCACAAATATCGAAATTATAGGATAATATGGAAACGTTATTTTATGCATTTTTAACATACACTATATATATATGCATATAAATATATGAAAACAGTCTATATCTAATTCAATATCAATAACAATCAATTATCTCAATCTGTTGTCAAGACAATTTTTTTAAAAAATAAAGACCTTTATTTGTGATCTAATATGTTTATATAGGCATTAAAGATTGTAACTTTATTAAAAAGAGTGAGATTATTAATTTAAAGAAGTTTAAATAAACTTCATTAAACAGGAAAATATAATCCGTTCTAAGTCAGACTAACAAATACTCAATTACAACTTTCAAACTGCCTTGAAACTAAGTATTACTTAGAAAATGGAGCTGATAATACTCAAGACTAAATAGATTCATAAATATAAATACCTGAAAGCAGTCCATAAACTAAACAAAACCAATATCAATAACAGTCAATAATCTCAATCTAGTGTCAAGACAACCTCTTTTTTACAATAAAAGTGAATACTTACCTTTATCTATGGTTTGTTTATATGGACTCTAAAGATTGCAACTTGACATGTATATATATGTGTATACATATATGTAATGTTAGCAAAAAAATAATATAAAATGTAAAAAAATTCAAATTTTTTTTTTTATTAATTGCTAATATTTGGCTGTCCTGTTAGCATGTTTAAGGCGTATCTGTTGAAGGCTTAGTTCTGACTTGTGTTTGAGAATTGAGAGGTCCATGTGATGTCATTATTCTATCTTATTGGCTGTCACGTTAGCATGTTTAAGGCATATCTGTTGAAGGCTTTAGCTTTCACGTTATTACAATATTATCTGATTACGCTTAATACATTTTATATATTTATATTTTATATTATTTATTTAGACTATGTGATGGTTAGGGACAAATGGCATGCTGCTTAAGCATTCTTCAGAATATTTCTATAAGCACCAAAAATTTGAATGACCAGCAACATTAAGATAGTTAATCATTCTGGCTTAGTTTTAAAATGTAAGCCCTGCTGTTTTAGATCTATCGTGAAGAGTTGCATTCAATTATTTTATATTAAGAGTTTAAAGAAACCAAACTGTACTGACTGTTGTTTATTATTTATGCAACACCTATAATAATAATAACTTTGTCAATGATCTACTACTTAAGTTCAACCTCAATAAATAAAATTTCCATGAAGATATAGTCTTTTCTTCTTTTTTTATCAAGTTTTTATACAGTTTTTCTATCTACATTACTCTTTTTTTTTAAAATAGCTTCCTCTTAAAATTCAAATAACTATTACATTTTTTTCTGTTTATCGTAAATTCTTTTATAATTCTTCTCATGTAAACATAATCTTAATAAATATCAACAAATTTTCAAATCTATTTTTTATTGATATGTTTGTATTCATGACAAATATCTATGGGCAACAAAGAGGAAGTGACAGTTTCCCACATTCTAGAGAACTGTGAAACATGGAACAAACTATGGTTCCAAGCTCTACAAAAAACCACAGACAAGGACATTGCAAATGTTGTGATAGCCAAGGCAATTAACAAAGGACTCTATGGAATGATCAGACTGGCAACACACATTAACTTTGCCATCTGGTTGGTCAGAAAGAAACTCAATTTTGAAAAAGGAATAGACTACTCTATTGAAGAGCTCTTTTATAACCTACATAATGAGGCCAGAGACCATGACAAAAATACCTGCCAATCCTGGCTTGCTGAACAAACGTGGGACAAATTAATTTGGAAAAATATCCCATCTTCTAGTTTCTTGCTACCAAAGACAATTAATAAAAGAGGAGACAGTGTCAAAATAAACTGAATAACTAAATTAGAATTATTGGAGATTCGGTCTCACCAACTTAATTTCAATTAATCTTATGGACATGTAATCAAATTAATAACTCTTTGACTCAGTCTTCCTTTAGTTGACCAGGATTGCTTTTAAATCTTCTAATAAAAAACATTATCCTTTAATGAAATATCTACAAAAGTTAATTCCAAACACTATTGGATATACATAAGGTGACCCAGATGGGCAGGTTGACAGTTTGTAGTCACTGCAGATCCTGACCCCTTAAATCGACATAAAATCACTCACATTGGATTAGTGGTTGTCTGGTAAAATCATTAGTTCACCTTGTACTAGGACACTAAAAAAATGCCTGTTTTAATAACCAGTTGATTTGGTCCACCTTTAGTTGACCTTGATTGCCTGTAAACTTTGTAACCATATATATTGGCATTTTTTATGTTAATTAGAAAACTTAATTCCAATTCCTATTGAAGGTATGCACTGTGATCTGGGAGGTAAAGTCAACAATTTGTAGTCACCGTGCATCCGGATGCCTAAAATTAATATAAGCTCATTCAAATTGTCTCATTGTTGGTTTTGTAAACCCATTCACTCAACCTTGTTATTGGGATATAAATAAAATTTGGGGTTTTTAAAACAACAACATTTGTAATCTATGTAACATATTTTAATTAATAAATTTTATTGTTGAAACATAAAAATAAAAGCATTAGTTGGTCCTGGTGATTCAAATGTAGCTGCACTAGTTTATCCTGGTAATTTTGTATCCAAACTATTTCTAGTTCCTACATTATAACAACACTATCGTTTAACAATACAGCTGACACAACAAAACATTAAAAAAAAGATAGGGTGAAAATAGAAATAATGAACAATTTCTTTATCATATTGATTTTATTTTTTTAGACAGCTAACTATTCACAGTTTTAATATCTGATTTTGTTTATTTTTAACCAGGAGTTCATCAAAAGATAAAGTCTATTTTCAGATAGAGACAATGTTTTCATGGACTAATTTACACTAATTATATGGTGAGCATTAAGTTTTTTTTTCCATTTAACCAAAAAATTAAAAAGTTTTTGGAAACTTAAACAGATATTAAAAGATTTCAAGTTTATTTTGACATAAAAATTGATACAATGGATATAAATATAATACACTGTAGACAGTCCTTTGTTTATATAAGTTATTCATTTCAACAATTTTTTAAGTTTGAACTTATATAAATCAGCTTTTTCTTCAGGTGCATGTTTATCGTTAACCATGGTGCACAATATAAAAATATTTTTGAGAAATGAAATATAAGCACAGTATATTGCAAAAAATAATATTAATATTATTTTATCTTAGATAAATATTCATATAGTATAAGATACATAAGAAATGAGAGCTGCATTGATTTAGACATCTTTTTTTTACACTTTATACCAGGAATTGTAGCTAGGTTTATGTAAACAAAGGTCTACCTTAAACTATATAGGATGAAGCAGTTGAATTAAAAATTAGTTTTAAAATAAAGTAGAACACAAAATACATTGGGTGTAAGACTACCGACAAAATATGGAATTAGAAAAGATTGATAAATAATTATGATGGACACATATCAAATGCAGATAATGAGTATTCAACACAGATTGAATGATATATGATATTCACTAGAAAAATTGAAAAAAATTGATAGTAAAAAAAAATACAAAGGCATGAAAGAAAGTGTACCAGGAATGTTAGCAGTAGTTGAAAATTATTTATCACATACTATAAGTCAGTGAAAAGCATTCCACAGCTCAATAACTTGAATATAGATAACACCATTCTCAATCAGAAAAAAGAAATTGGAATAGCAAAAAGAATAAAGGTAAAGAAAATTCTAATTAATAGGAATGTGGCAGATTTAGCAAAGCCCAGATTTATCTAAGCCAGCTGTACACTTAAATTATTTTAGAAATAAGACACAAGCAAAATTTTAAACTTAACAAAGAGTTTATCACTCTGAATATAATATTAGTAAATTGTTAGTAAATTTAACTAGCAGCTTACTGGTTGTATTCCATAAATTAACTTATGGATACAAATGAAGAATCTTCTTGCATTTTTCTGTTATATTTCTCAGTCTCAATCCATGCATGCATAGTTTTTTATTGTGTTAAATTATAATGCTGCATTTTTCTTCACTGTACTTTATTTTACTCTGTTAACTCTTCTCCATTAACTTTTCACAATGCTATCTTCAACATATTTTACTATTCACATACAGTACTGTTTTGTAAATATCATAATGCTCACACACACATCATGCACTGTACTGCCCTTTCATGTTTCAAGATAATCTTGTTTACATAACCTAATTTGCATAAATAGTTTCATTACTGTCTCCTTGCAAATTGGCATATCTAGATATATTTAGTATGTGTATAATTTTTCATACTATGTATATGAATTTTTTCTAGAATGAATTTTTAATGTCTTAATATTGATAATTTTATAGACACACTCATGCAATATAGACTAGTTTTTTTAGTCAAATATAATTTCTTTTCTTCATTCTAGAAATAGTTCCATTAATTGATAAGAAATAAACCTGTAATTGTTTAGGCATACACCAATCTCTGGCAAGTCTTGATAATATTGATTTTTTTCTTTTGCTTGATTATTCTTTCTTCTTGTTCAGGCTGTAGTTCACTATCTCATTCAGTATGTATGTCTTATGAATCTTAGTTTGAAGGTTCAATTCAGTATTATCTGTTTAAATATTTTCATTATTTTCTAAATAATCTTTCATTTGAGTGGTAGCAAGGGTCTTTCAGAAAAAATATGAGGCCCGGACAATTAATACTTTAGAGGTCCTTCAAAATTTAAAATAAGAATGTTGGGAGAGGGAGAGAGGAGAAATGAGAGTTTTTTACTTACAGGGCCAAAAAACAAGACTCTGGAAGCAGTTTATGAGTCACAGAAAGGAGCAAGCAGATCAGATTCAGATAACACTTGTATATGGTAGATTCACTGTTAGTATCATAAAACACTGTTAGCACAGAACTGACTGATAGGGGTCTGAGTCTATTAGTTCTGTCGGTTGCTAAGTACTGCAGTCACTTTCATTGCAGAGTCATCAAATTGACAACCCATCCCTAAACTGGTTTACATTTTCAACTTGTGATATGCCTACTTGGAAAAGTTTTTCTTGATTATTTTTTTGGGGAATTTAACTGTAAAATTAAGGCCATTCTAAAATTAAATGATTAATATATCTTCTTACATTTCTAATGTCTGTTTTAATTAAGTGTACTTGCTTAGATAGTAGCTTAGTTATAATTTCAGGCATCCATTTAATCAGACAGTTTCTCTTTTGAAACTTTCCATCCTTGTCTCCTTCTCTCTAGTTTTGTTCAGTATTAATATAGAAAGATGTGTCCTAAAATGATGTTTCATCAATATTTCTGTCAGAGTTTTAGTATGTGCTGATAAAACAATAGTATAGTTAATTTTCTGGAATCTGGGATTAAACATGAAAAATTACTTAGATATATCTTACTTGATGGCCAATATGTTATTTCAAAACAGATATTACATTTATTGGCAGCTCAAATCAATACTGTATGTATAAAAATAGACCAATAATTTAAAAGCTCAAGTAATGTATAAGATAGAGTCAATAGCTGAAGGCAACTTGAAAGTCAGTGTTCAAATTCCCTTTAATTACATCTAAAGTTCAATAATATATTCAGAGGTAGTTCTTTGCTACTAAATGAACTTCCACAAAAAGAATTATGCTTGAGGAATGAACTACTAGCTGAACAACCATTGAAAAGCAATCAAATAAATGATGAATGTTGAATACAATTTGATTTATTACATAAATTATATAGAGACAGATATTGGACAAATAGGGTGACTTCATATCATCAAAACTTTTTTTACAGCAGTGCTGCAAGAAGTATTTTGTCGATTAAAATGGGAAGCTAAAGGAGTAAAAGTAAATAGAGATTATTTAAGTCATTTAGATTTTGCAGATAATGTAATTGTTTTTGCAAATAATGCTTTAGAGCTGCAGGAAATGTTGCAGGAGTTATCAGATGAAAGTAGGACTAAAAATAAATGTTAAAAAGACTAAAATAATGTTTAATGGATTTTCTCAAAATATGAAAATAAAAATTGATTATGATGAGTTAGAACAAGTTAACAATTACAAATACTTTGGTCAGGTTATTAATACAGATGAAAACTTAATAGATGAAATTAATCATAGAATTAAACTTAGTTGGAGTGTTTTTGGTAGAAATAACTTGATACTAAAAGGAAATATGCGTATGTATTTGAAAAGAAAGATTTTTAATAAATGTGTTTTACCAGTTCTTACTTATGGATCTGTGACTTGGACACTTAATAGAAGAGCAATACAGAAACCTCAGATCATTCAAAGAGGTATGGAGAGATGCATGTTGGCAGTAGCAAGAAGAGATCGAAAACACAATATATGAGTAAGAGAACAAACAGGTGTTACTGACATCATTGAAAAAATTAAAAGACTGAAGTGGAGTTGGGCTGGACATATTGCTAGAAGAAATGATAATAGATGGACAATAGAATTGAAATCTTAAGCTGGATTCCAAGAGATTGTAAAAGACCCAGAAAGAGACCACATGTGAGATGGATGAATGAAATAACAAAGTGTGAAGGGGTGATGTGGAGAAAAGACACTAAAGATCAGAGAACATGGATTGAACTTGGAGAGACCTTCATCCTGCAATGGATTGATAATAGTTGATGATGATTGGACAGATAGAAAATTGAAGGGCATGGACAATTTTTTATACATAAGACAAACAACTCTTTACATATGGTATTAGTTAATTCTATATATATATTATTACATAAATTCTATAAATAAATATCTTCTAAACCCTAATACACATGGAAAACAAAGGATTTGGATAATTTATACAATAACACTAAAGCTATTTTTATTTTATTTAAAGAGTAGATCTCTCTGAGATTAGAGCTCCAGTCCTATTAGAATGTCTGTGAGTATACACAAATTTCCTGACTTCTGCTAGGCTTTTTATAATCTTACACCAATTAATTCTCTAGAATTACATGTGTACCTGCAGAAACTAACTTTTTATCTGGCCTATCAATGCAATACTCATTCTATTTTTATTTAGATATGTTTTAATTATAACTATTAATACCTTTTAATTAGAAGTATTTTGTAATTAAGACCAGTATTCTCTTATGATCACAGGTATTTTTTAATCAGCAAATATTTTATAACTTTTTATATAACACAATGTAATTTCTTATTTATATATACAATTCATAATATTTTATATTGTAATGGTGTGGAAAATATAGGGTTAATACAACATGAATCTGAGGTTACAATGTCTCACAATTGGGTGACTATTTGTAACCGTATACTACTTAGGGCATAATTATGAGAAGATGGGAACCCATCATCATCCCCAAATAAACAATATATAAAATTTAATATCAAAAAAATGAGCATGAGATCATGATAGATCACTCTGAGATATCAGCACAGCTAACTAAGTATATTAAGTGTAAGTATGTTAACTTTTAAGTTCACCAGCATTACACAAAAGTAGTACTCATTTATCATCATGAACAATAAAAATTAAATCAACAATAAAATTAACAGTCAATCTTGTGACTGGATTTGAAATGGATTTACTATAGACCAGGCTAACTATTTAGCCTTTGCCAACTTAGGGCAGATTATTTAAATATTAATTTGAATGCACAAACTTAAGTGCTAATCTATCAGAGTATATAACAATAAAAACAATAATTCTGAGATATTAAAACATGCTGATCATTATCAATGCTCTGGCCTCTTAGTACCATTAATATACAGGCCAATTATAAACTTAATTTCTAAATAAATACTAAACTAAACTAAATAAAATGTAGTGCATGGACTTTAAAGGATATATCCTTTGCACCAGTCCAGAATCATCATAACTAGATGCCATAAACACTAATAGAACCCCCTTTTATATAACAGACCATTATGCATAAATCCAGCTCAGAGAACACAAGCTCTATAAACTTATTTTGAACAAGAGATACAATACCACATATAATTTATGTTTGATGATTAAATTAATTCACTGGAATAATTTTAACAATGAAATATCAATTTATTAATAAAAAAAAATGAAATTAAAGTCTGAAGAATATGGCTATAAGCATATAAATTAAGCCTTCTGATTTTGATTAATATACAATAATTATTACATTATGATTTACACATGTTCCAATAGGTTTACAGAAACACATATATCAGTGCTCAGAAGTGTGGAATAATATAAAATGAACATATTTGAATTGTCAAATAAAAATGATTAATTTTTACATATATGTATCTACCTGACATACATTGATATATGCATACATTTGTGCAGTATAATTTATGAACATATTTGACTTTTTATATAATAAAAAAATAAGATCACATTTTAATGTTACAAATACCTCATAATGGGTTTATATAAAATGTATATATCTGCACACAGATGGGTGGTGTAATAAATATTAAAATATTTGAATTCTGATAAATCTATAAATGAAATTTATTTTTTATAATACATAATTAATTACTGATTTAACATATATATGTGTGTGCACGGAAATGTATGTGCACACTGATGTTTATATCATATATTTTAATTTGTCACAATAACAAAATTATTAAAAAATATATATTTTTCACAATTAATTCCAGATTGAAAATATATATAAATTTCATTTGTTATTTTAAAAGTAAAAGTTTTTTTTTTCTTTTTTTAATAAAAAAATATATTACTTTTCACAGATTACTTTTGATTAATTATAAATATCTTTAAAAAATACTCCAGCAAGTTCCCTTGCCTTCCAATCTAGAAATATTTTTTGGGTTTACTTTTTCTTTTATAAAATCATCTATGACATAATTCTTTATTTTAGACATTTAACTCAAGCAAAAATTATTTACTCATTTTACTTTTAAATTCTAGATTTAAATGTAATTTTTTTCAATAAATTATTTAGAATAATATCATTCTTTATATACATAATTCACTACTTACCTGCTGCACTTTATATAATACAATGCTGCACATTTATCTGATTCTCTGCATATAGATAAAACAGCATATGTGTAACTAATTCTTCAGCAAGCTTATGGACTCTTGGTAAGTTGGTATCTTTTAAAACAGTAGACTGAATTACTGTCATTTTCAGGAAAGGTATATTATGGTAACTGTTGACATTGGAATTGTCTCTATTTAGTTTAAGATTAGATAGACATTAGGCAAGCTAGCTGTCTTTGGTCCACATTAGGGCTATGGAATACTGGAAGGTGACTGTTTTTCTCCATGTGAATCCACTCAACTGTAGTGAACTATGGAGCTGCTGCTGGACTTGCTCTCATTGCTTTCAGTTATACCTTCATGGTAGCTTTGTCCTAATATGACAACCCTAAACACTTAAGAACTACTATGGTAGTGTTCTGATCTATTATGTCAGCCACTTGATGGTGCTATTTCTAGCTAAATTGTTAGAAATATGCCATTTCCATGGCTGCAGCCAAGCAGATTGCTTTCTTTCTATGATAAAAACACAGAAAGAGTCTGTTTACTTGGCTGCTAGCTACCACTGTGGCTTATTTTCTATGCTAAAAGCACAAAAAATGCCTTTAATGGCTGCCATAGTTGCTTGTGTTATGCACTTTATTATAATGCTGGGTTGTATATTTTTATCATGTGATGGTGTGTTGACTGCATCATGTCTAAATAATTTAACTTTTCAGGTCCACCTGTTTTTGTTTCATGTGAACTGACCTACTGGTACCTTCTAACAGTTTTAACAGTGTTGTCACTTCCATTAGGACTATGTTGGCATCACAAATTGGATTTTAGGGTGCAGCCCAGCACTATTATGAAAATCCTGATGAAAGTAACATCACAAGAAATCATCCAAGACAAGGAAGATGGCTGCTTTGAACTCTCAAAATTGTCAATTGCCAGACACCGGAGTCGTACTTCATTATAATAGTTTGTTACAATTATTAAATTGCAATATAATTTACTTTTTCAACCAAAATGCAGTATCTGATTAATGACTGTCCAAAAAAGGTTAAAATTTAATTAAATTTTTTATTAAAAAACTACTGTAACTTTTCCAACATGCAACCTCCCTCACCCAAGAAGCTCTCTCTGATTAATTACTATCCAAATAAGTCTCTGCTATATTTACTATTATTTGTTAATAAAAAAGTAACATATTGTTATATATATACACATATACAAAGAGTGCAATACAATTTACTCCCCAAAATGCAGTGTCTGATTAATTACTGTCCAAAAAAGGGTAAAATTTAATTTTATTTTTTATTAAAAAACTACTGTAACTTTTTCAATACGCAAAATAAAAAAAACCCAAAGAAGCCCATCTCTGATTAATTACTGTCCAAATTAATTACTGTCCCAAAAGGTCGGGGTCAGCTTTCATTGTAAAATTTTTATTTGAATTACTGTCCAAAAAAATCTCGAATGTACTATTACTTGCTATTCAAAAATAATGTAATTTTTTATCAACACACACAAAAGCCAGTCTCTGATTAATTACTGTCCCAAAAAGTCAGCTTACATTTTGATATTTTGTTTGAATTTTATGGAAATCATAGTTCTATAGAATCGCTGGCCTGGGAACATTATTTCAATGTGTTTTTGCTTATAATCAATGGCATCAAGTGGCAGACACAATAGACCAGAACACTACCACTAGTACTCCTAAGAACCACTTCCTAATATTTTTTTCCAACCTTTTTATAGTCAGGGTGTGGTGGAGAAAATACATTACTTAAAAATGTTTTTTCTATCTTTATTGAAAAAATAATGATTTTTTTCAATTCACTTTAATCCTTTGAAAAGCAACTTTGTGGAATTTTATTAAAATGTTATATAAGTTTTGCTTTAAAAAAAGCATTCTAAAATAGAATTTTATAATTATCAGTATATCTATTTTAACATAAAAACATGCTTGTTTTAATTTCAAAATCAGAATTAATAAAATATTAATTAAATCTTTTTATATGTTTAATTTATAATAAAAAAATTTAAATTCAAAATCATTTAATCTTTACTGTTATTCCAGTATAATATAGAAATTATCTACAAAATTTTTTTGTGTGTTTATTTCTTTTCAACTTTATATATATATATGCACACACTATTATATTGTTGTATGTTATGAAACCTATAATGATTGCAATATAAATATTATTATCAATATTTTACAAACATATATCATTCATTTATTATCCAGATATATCAACTATTTTACAGTATTTGTTATCTATAAATTTGTAAATCAGACTAAGATAAAACTTTTGAAACTAATATTGTGTTAACAAATGTTTTTATCAATTAAAAGATAATCCCTTCATATTTTCTGGATTAAACTTTCTAAATACAAATATTGTATTAATATAAAAACAAGGATGAAAATATTTTTTCTCTTTCTAAGGTACTTTATTCATTCTTTGACAAAAAAAAATACTGATTACATTTGTTTACATTTTTTCTTTTGTCCACAAATAATATCCAATGTTAAATACAATTAAAAAAATATCCAACTGTCACACAGAATTCAGAACTTTATATATAAGACCAGATATACATAAATTCTTTAATTTTTAAATGAAATAAGTGGGTCATGTTATAGTTTTGAAGACAGAGAGAATTGATCAGGTTTTTATGTATATTTTGTATTCAGAATTTTTTTTCTTTTTTTCCTTTTACTATTTCAAGCTTATCTCTAAATACATCAGGGCGTATTCTTGGATTGTCATTGTAAACAAATATGCATCTTGTGCACCATATTGCATATAAAACAAAAATACTAATACATACGTGTGAAAAAAGTCTTTACGTGAAAAATATTTTTTATCCACTATTACATCATTATATAATTTAAATATTTATAGAAGCATCTTTCTCCATATTATTTACAATTTAAAATGACAAGTATTTGGTAATAACAACTTTGTAATTGAAGTTAGACATAGAACATGATATAACAGGAGAAAATTCCAGAATTCTAGATAGAAGAAAATCAGATGATCAGACATCCAAAAGTGATATTAAACTGCTATCATATGAAGCAATGAAATATAATATTAAAAGTAAAATAGAATAAACAAATGTTCAATATTTAATATGAAATGGAATAAATTGATGAATTTTATGGTTATATACAATATTAATTGAAGTGGCATCAAATTCATTTGTAATTAAAACTGAGCTAAAAATTTTTAATGCAAAAAACATATGAGATTTCTCTAATTTCCGTTAACAAAACAATCAATAAATTTGAAGGAAAAAAAACAGAAAACTTTGTAGTCTTAAATCTTAAAACATAAGACTGTATATAAGGTAAAATGCCCTGTTTAGTAATAACTTAATACAAATGAAAATTAACATCACTAATTTCCAATCAATATCTGATTATTTCATGAACAATAATTTTTAACCTTATTAGTGAGTGGTCATCATTTATGTATTTATGTACAATTGTTGTAAATAAGTGCTTACTAAAATATACAGTTAACTTACATTAATTAATTGTGATTGCATAAATAACTAGTTAATTGGTGAAAAGGTGTCAGGTAGATTAGATGAGATACAACAAATGAAAAAAAAGATTTTAAAATTTTGTTTAAATATTAATATAGTTATATTGTGGGTTAAAGAATAGTTTGGAGATTAAATAAGGCAACATATAACCTTCTCTGTCTACCCTTAATGCATGCTTTTAGGAACTGTTCTTCACTCTGCTCCAGATCCACATGTACTATTAAATTCTTTTTTTCTGAAATAGTTCCTGTAGCCTTTGTCAGTGAAAACTTTTGTACTAAAATTGGTTGTAATGCACACACACCTTTAACTGTTTTATAGTATCAAACAACAAACTTATTTTATATATTTCATTCTATCCAAAGAATAAAAAGAATCTAGTTATTATAAACAGAAGTCATTAAAATATATTTGCTGGTCTTGTGTCAGATATTCATAATTGTCTAAGCATTTGAATTGGGTTAAAAAGGTTTTTTTGAATTCCAAATATGTTACCTTGATGGTTTAAAAATTTGGTTTCCAAATATGTAAATGTATTAGTTCTTGCTTTATATTTAAAAGACCTCATTGTAGAAGGCTTTAAGTCAGAAACTAGTCTGGGAATGTGTATATAACAGCCCTACATTTAGTGACCATCGATATTATTTAAGCTTACAATAAATAACCCGAGAGTAGCAAAGAAAACTGATTCTGAAATCATAAAGTAAATATTGTCATATGCAATAATAAAAAAATATATATAAATAAATGTCATTTTAAAAAATTGATTGCATTTGATAGTATTTTGCTTGTAGGTAAAAAAAAAAAAAAAAAGATAAAAATAACTTTATAAAACTGAAGTCTTTACATCAAATTTATATAACTGGAACAGATTTGGGTTTAAAATCATAGGTTTGTTTTGAATTTCAGGCTATTATTTGGAATAGTATGAAGGAGTAAAAAAAATCACAGCAAGATGCTTGTATAGTTATATAGTTCTGATACTACTCAAGAAATCATAGTTTAATGATCTTAGTGATATGATAACTGTAGATTTTTTTTTATCCTTTAAGATAATTTGTACAAACAATTTCCAGCTTTGAATTTAGTCTTCACTGATGAAAGCAAACAACAGAAACTGGCATGGGAATGGGAATATATAGCACTATTTTACACAATATCCATTAACACTTTAAGCTTGCATGAGTGACCCTCAGAATGGCATGAAAAGAATTCTGTAAAGAAGTTACATCTTGTAAAAATAAAAGATGGTATAAGTAAAAGTATTAGATAAATTGCAAAGTCAATGAGAACAGGGAAATAAATAAATCATCTTAAAGGATTGAACAATATGTACAAACAAATTGAACCACTAAACATCACGTGATTACTATTTCCCACTATTTTCTATGCTTACATAAGCTGTCAAAACATTGATATGATGTGATGTATTGTGGCTTCTCCTTAAACGGACTCAGAAATCTCTCAGCAATTATAACCAGAGAAACCTGTTAGCCACTTTATTTTCCATTCTCCACTCTAAGTTTTTCCATATTCTGCTCCATCCCATTTTCACAACATAATCTTTGTCAACTCTATGGCCTTTATATCTAAATCCTCCTTATCTTTTTCCAAACCCAGCATAAAAACCAATAATCCATTTTCTGTATAATCACTTTTTTCATATTTATTCTTCCATAACTACAGTAGTGCCACCCAGTGCAAGCCATAGTAATTAATAGATGCAAGAAAATTTGTGTAAAAAATCCCTTTGTAGGATCCACTCATCCAATATCCCCAGACTAATTTCTAGCTTGTGGCTTTCATCAGTGAGGAACCTTGGATCTGACAGCACTGCACCTAGATCTAAAAACTAGTCTGGGGATATTAGATGAATAAGCACTAGAAAGGAGTTTTATGCAAAAACTTTCTTGCATCCATTGATTATTATGGCTTGCACTGAGTGGCATTACTGTTTGGAGAGTTTGTCACAAATAAAATATTTGACTATCAAAAGCTGAGCCAGATCACAATGCATAGACTTGATTCCCAGGAGTTATCATCCTACCGCTGCATTAAATTATGAATGGCAATGAATGGTGCCACATGCTTTTAATTGACTTTATTTTGTGAAAAAAATTTAAGTGCATATATAATGTGTGTATGTATTAAATCAATCTTATATTTTTTTTAATACAAGTAAAAAAGACAAATTATTTTCCCTTATTGTTCTGAGAGTTTAAATAACTAAGAAATATAGAACAGATTAAAATTTTTAGCACAATGGCATAGCAAATATTTGAGCTTGATAATTTATGAAAGATTGATAGCCTAGGTTATGCAAAGTACCCACATATCTCCAATAAATCAAACATCTTTCTGGGTAATTCTTGCAAAGAACATGCATAGAATCAAGGTTAAATTTAGAGATGAGACATTGTTTAATAGTAACGTAATATTGAAGATTGCACAGTCTTCAAACTCTGGATTAAATATTAGAAATAGGTGTTTTCCTGAACTTCAATTGAGGAAATTGTTACGAATTACTTCCATCAATAAAGAGCACTGGTATTTATTTAGATCCATAACCTAATAAAAATAATTTCTTTGAAAATTCCCACTATAATATAAATACAACAAAGTTTTTATTTAAAACAAAATTATTATTGACTTTTTGAACTCTTAAACCTACAGGCAACTTATATATAATGTGTACAAAGGTATCTTCATGGTGAAACGTTCTTAGCAAAAAAATAAGACAAGATGGATACACAGTAAAAATTTTGCTATACATAAACGAAAAGCATATGTGTGATTGTGTCCAGTTCAGCGAAGAAATAATATTAAGCGTTATGCAAATTTTCAAATAAAACCCAGACAGCGTTTAGCATTTTACGAACTTTTTTTTATAGCTATATTAGTGATTAAAATAAAACGTAGGCAATACTACAATTAGTCAGTCTATTATAGTAGTTAGAATTCATTTTAAAGTGATTTTACGAATAACTATTAACGAATTGAATCCTTATTAAAATATAATTTAGTATTTTGTTTTGAACCTATGAGTGGGAGTAAAGAGTTGTTGGTTAGTCTATCACAGGAATGCTTCGCTACCTACATTTTTTTCATTCTTCGGTTAATTGTAAATAATATATTTTATTTGTCAAAGATGGACATTCTTTATTACAAATTCTTTTAAAAAAATTTGTGTCTAGAAAATATGCTGTTGTATAAGGTTACTCTTCGGTTAACCACATTTAATAATTCTACATTTATTATTAAAACATTTAAATTTTATTAATTCACATCAGTCATTTAATTAATAACATTTTCACTCAAAAACATCCATTGCATAAATATAATTTTCTTAAATATGTTGATGATTAAGCAATTGATACGAACTAATGGAATTCAAATACAACAAAACAGGATGTAGTGTTGATAAAAGATAATTTTTTTTAAATTTAATAAAAAATTCCAGATTTTTATTTTTGAATCTTAGTATTTATCAAAATTCTGAGTAAATAAATGGCAAAAAGAATGTTATTACCTGTATTAAATATTTTTTAAATTTAATGATGGGGAAGTCATTTTCTGCTTCTAAACGAAAAAATAAAATTCATTCCAAGTTTGAGTTCAAATTCTTTGGCAAAGAGAGTGATTTCAACAAGAACGTAAATAACAAATGCAATATTTATGATAATTATTTTTGTCTTTATTGTCTCATTGGTCAATTTTGGAAGGCATTCAATAGTGTAAGAATGTTATCAGAATCAGAGATAAAATTATTTAGATTATCTTCTATCATATTTAATATTTATTACAAAGTAAGGGAAATATGAAAGCTAAGTTGGAGAAAAAAAGTAGAAGATAAAAAAGATAGGAAAAGAATGAAAATCTTAGAATTTTTTTTTTTTTTTAAAGGCTTGGATGTGTGCTGATGTTTGAATTTCGCTTTTTAACAATATAATTAATACAATGATACTTCCAAGGTATACTTGCACTGGTTAATAATATTGCTTGTGAAATGGATTAATTTTATATTTAAATGTAGGTCGAGAGGTCAGCGCGACTGCCTTGCACTTGCAGGCAGTTGCCCGGGTTGCGGGTTCGCGTCCCGGCTGATGCTATGACACTTAAAAAAAAAAAGTAGATATTTTTAGAAAAATGTGAGAATTTCTGAAAAAATAATTAAATTATTAAAATTTTAGGGATTTCTTATTAAACAACAATAATTGATAATAAATTATTGCTGTTGTTAGCGTATTTAAAGAATAACTGTGATCTGAAGGAGACTTCCAGGAACAGTCGAAACTGTAATAAAATATTTTTTGCTTAAAAGGTGTAAGAAGATTGGCATTATTTAAAAGATATATTGTTGTAAGAAATGGTTTTATTATTCAGAGGTCCATAAAACATGCATATGCTTGAAGTACCAGAAGTAGAACTGATCCAAAGATCTTATGATTTAGAGGCTGACCCTAATCACTGCACTAAACCACACATAACATATTAAATAAGCCAATAAACATCACATGATCACCATTTCTTATGCTTGCTTATAACTGTTATTAAAACAGGCAAAACTCACTATACTTATTGCCACACACAGCAAGCTAGAGTAATCAATGGCCAGAAGGCTTGTGTATAAAATCCCCATCTCACTGATAAAGTCCACAAGCCAGAAACTAGTCTGGAGATATTGGATGAATAGGCACTAGATGGGGATTTTATGTACAAGCCTTCTGGCATCCATTGTTACTCTAGCTTGCTGTGAATGGCAATACGTATAATGAGTTTTGCCTGTTTTAATAACATATTAAATAATGTTATTTTTCTTATTTTATCATCACACAGGTCAAGTGATATCCAAGCTTGAGATTAGACTGAGTGCAAGTTCCTAAATTAATTGACATACTGCCTTGTATAGCTCAAGGCAATGAAAGTGATGGATTCACAAATAAATATCCCTAGTTTGAGGCTCAGTTTGTTACTTCAGGCACTTTAAACTAATATGATTTTCTAAGCAACAAACCATTCGAATATTTATAATCATCTATTTTTCTAACTAAAAATCTATTTAGAAACCTTCAGCTTTTGATTATCCCAATTCTCACTTCATTATAATTCAAAAGCTTGTAACAATATGACATTAACTTATAATTCTTTTAAGATTTTTAAAAAATATAAATGGTTACATGTACAGCTTCCAATTGGCTCACAATTAATAAGTAATTATTTAGAAAATCTGAAGAATAGTAAACTAGATAGGTATAATCTATTTTATCTATACTAAGCTTCATCTTTTCTTCTCTTATAATCTTCATAAAATAATTCTAAACTTTCTTACTTTCATTATCTTACTACTATTAGCTTGCATTCTTTTTGTTGTTATATATTTGATGTTTTATCACTAATATCATATCACACAGGAGCAATATTAAATGATGATGATAGTTAATCACAATCATCTTAACAGCTAAACATCATTTTAAAGTGCATGTCAAAAGCTAATTTCCATCTACCTCTGTATACTGTGTTAAAAAGCAAGAGCTGTTCAATAAAACATTATGATGTTATAGTACTGACATATTTAATCCTTTTGGAGAGTAGTACAAAGTGGTAAAGAAAAATATAAATTTGCAAGGAGAATGTTGAAAAATGCAGACTGTAAATCAAAAAACATGTTAACATATTTTGTAAAACAACAATCAGTTGGAGATTTTGCTCAAAAGAATATACTGTTTATTATTCAGTTCAATAACACAAAGAAAAAATGGTGTAACTTTCATAGTCAGGAAAAACACTGCAAAAACTATCATACACTATAACATGTAAATACTTTAAATGATCAAATTCCAATGTTAAAATTTGTCCATAATGTTGTCTTCTATATATAAAATGAAAAATAATTTAAAATAAAACTGAAACTGAGAACTCACTATAAATAAAAATATTATTTAATATATCATTTCAGCTTTCATTCCTTGGTGGAATCTTTTCAAGATGATTCTTTTTACACAATCACATGAGCAATTAACCTACAGTAGCTCTCACCAATGAGCATTATTTACATTACAATAAATATTATTAAAATACATGCATTAAACATAATTGGAAAATACATATATGTACATAAAAATGATTAAACTTATTACAGCCCTTTTTTTCTCATAATACATATTTATAAATAATCTAAAAAAACAAAAATAATAATCCCTTCTTTTTATTTTTAAAATAATTGATTGATATAAGTCAGGATTAATTGATTTTGTATGTGATATTTGTCTGAAACAAAATCCTACTCAGGAAAACAAAATGGATGATACAGATAATCAAGTTAATTGTACTCTCTACCTGCAAGAACTTATCAAACAAAAAAAGTAGAGTGAAATACAACTTACACTGGATTGTGTCATTTTTGTTCTACTAATATTCTTGATAATCAATTATTTTTTGTTCTGGTAATTTTTAAGGTATAGTGCTTAAAATTATCAAATACAGATTTAAATTTACTTAAATTCAATGGAGATAATTGTTATCTATATTCTGACTGTGATAAAATTGACTTTTGTGATAATGTAAATACATTAATGGTGAAATTGCTTTTTTTTTGTTTTAGATCCACATTCTACATACTTCAGTGATCAGGAATGTTGCAAAGAAACTCTTAAATGTTAAACTAATTCTCTCTCATATAATTAAGAATGAAAAAAATTAGAACATTTATCTAATGAAAACTTAACAAAACTACTAAGAATATATTAGGGGAAAAAGGAACACACTCAAAGTGATAATCAATCTGAGAATATTAATAGTACTCCTACACTAAGTAATTTAATAGTGATATCTATAGACAAAATAAGAGAATAAATCTTTACTATCTAAAAAAAAATAAAACAAATCAAAATTCTAACTAAGAAAAATAATAATAATATAAGTAGTCAACTAGCTAACAAAAACTTTAGTGGCCGGAAAGAAGAAAGTTAGAAAACATATTGAAATTCATTCTAATAATAACATTGAGAATTCTTATAATAAAAATGAATATCAAAATAAAATTTCACAAATCTGGGCTGATGCAGCTAAATCCTTTACTGGAAATTATAGTAATAATAATGAAACTGATATAATGAATATTATAAGGTAAAACAATCCTCTTTTCATACAAGGAAATGAATCTGACTCATCCATTAAATCAATTAACAAAGGTAATGAAGCCAGTAATGGGAATGGTTTTACCATAGTATCATATAAACAAAATAAAAAGAATAAAAAATGTATAATGGGTATTCTGATTGGACATAATACATTAACAATAAAACTGAAAACAATTTATAGTAAATTTTTCCTAACGAGAATTAATATGGCAATGACTTAGAAAGATATCAGTAAGCATTTAAGAAATAAACTTAATACATCAATCAGAAAACAAAAAATGTGTTTTCTATATATCAATCTATAAAAAATATACAGAGCATTTTACAAATCCAGAATTTTGGCCTGTTGGTTCTGTCTTAATGCTCACTACGGTAACCTGTAAAATAAATCAGTGCTAACAAATGGTAATAATACTTCTAATGATGAAATTATTTCAATAATCATAAATAGTAATTTATCACAATCATAGTACATACATACTATTGAAGATGGAAATAATAGATAATAAAAAGTTGTTAAATATCTATTTACAAAATGTTAGAGGTCTAAGTACTAAACTATGTACAAGTAAACATGGAATTTTGACAAAATGTTACGATATTTGTCTAACAGAAACATGGCTAAATGAAAGCATATATGATAAAACAATTTATAGATAATCGATATAAGGCAGAGTAGGCAATTGTTTTTGCTCGGGGGCTGCAGAGGTTGGCAGAGGACCATGGCCATCCTAGTGGAAAATAAGAGACAAATCCTTGGTCGTGCATGGGAAGGAAATCTCAGTTCAAGGTGGAGTTTTCTGATTGTTTTGGTGGGCCACAGGTGGCCCTCAGGCCACTATTTTCCCACCCCTGATATAAGGTATGCAGATGTGACAGATCATTAGATATTGTTTTTTGAGGTGATAACTTAATTACAATCAAGAATCGTATTGGTTATAAATATATATATTTCTGATTTTTCATTTGATGCAGTATGGTTGGAAATTGAGCTATATAATTTTAAATTATTATTGGGTAACATTTATATTCCACTTAATATATCACAAAACATTTTGAAAGCAAATCTTGAAGCACTTGAATCCCTTCTTCATTACATATAGACATGATATAGTCATTATGGGAGATTATAATATTATTTGCTATAAAAATAATGATAATCAAAATGATAACTTTAAATGTAACCAATTAATACAACTACTTAAACTTCTGGGCTTTAAACAGATAAATAATATACTTAATAAAAATGGCTACACATTAGACTTAATAATTACTAATAGTCAATCTATTAGAATCCAAAAATGTGAATAGGATTGCAAAAAAATATAAAAACAGTAAAAATTATGAGAGCAGGACCAATAGTTGACACTCAATGTTGAATATAGTAAGCAAAAAATTCATTGCAAAATAATTCTGGCAGACATGAAATCAATTTTTAAAAGTAGGAATATATTTTTAAAAATAAAAACCAGAATTGTTCAAAATATGGTTTTCTTTAATGAAAGTTAGATGCTGGAAATAAAATGGAAGCATTGATGTTCCTGAACTGTGACACTTTTAAAGACTGAAAATTCTATGGCTAGGCTCAATTGGTTAGAGTGTTACCTTAAAATTTAATATTCAAAAATCTAAGACCTCAGGTTTGATTCCCATGTTAGTACTGTCACTGATCGGGCCACCAACACCTAAAGAAAAGAGAATACCTCTCGAAACGTTGGGCATATACTAACAGTTGACTGTACAGTATTTTGAAAATTTAAGTAAAGTTAATTTTTTCTAAAGACATTCAATACTTTATATTAGATGATGGAAATAGCCCAATATACAACTAAAATACCATCATCACAAACCTCCAGGAAAACACGATATATATATATATTCAATTTTTTAAAAAAGTTTATATGTGTGTGGTTCTTGAAATTATTACAGACGATTTAAAAGCAAATAGATACAAGAAACTAAATACTTCCAATTAACACATTTCTATTCCGCCTAATTTTTGAAGTCAGTAATTTTGCTCCACTGATTTATTTCAAATAATTTCCATAATTGATATAACTTATGTACAAAGTATATAAAAACAAACAAACCCGTATGTAATAGGGATTACAATTTTGGTATTTTTTTCATATCATCACTGTAGTTAATTAATTTTCTTATATATTTTTATTAAATGATGATCGGAAAAAACAATAATTTAAAGATAGAATTTCAGCATTCCAGACTCATTCATTGAAAGGGTATCTTTAAACAAACATAAAATTGTCATTTCACAGCTGCTCGTAAATCGCTTGCTAACTCAAATCGAACCGTAATAATACCAAAAGAATTATCACTTGCACAGAATATGGCAAATGCTATTTAAATAAATAATCCAAAGGGGATTTCTTTTTAGCATTATACAAATAAAGAAATCATTCTATATTTTACTAATTGGATATTTAATAGTAATTCACTTTTAAAAGTGATTGACAATTGCTAGTAAACTATGTTACAAACATTTTACATTTCGAATTCAAGAATAATTTGGGTTTGTTTAAAAAAAAGCCACCTGTTTGGCCCTCTGGTGGCCGCATCTTAAAAAATAAATAAATAAGGGGAAAATATAACCGGAAAATTTTAACGCAGTAACGAAAGATGAAAATCTTTGATCAGAATATTTTGATTTCATTTAGATCGATAATAATCTAATATCACTTATTGTTTTACGTTAATGTTAACATAAAAATAATTTCAGTCTTTAAGAAAAACACACTATATAGCAATAAGGTAAAATATTCCGGGTTAACAAAGAAGGGAGAGTAGGAGATCGGTGAAAATTGGTTTGTCAGTGGAATAATACGCCTAGCCTTAGAATAAAATTTAAAATGCAGACGGGTATTCAGACAAAGAGATTTTTTTTTTTTTTTTAAAAGACATTTTTCACAAATAAATAAAAGATGATCAAAATGGATATATATAAATGTGAAATAATTTAAATAAAATATTATAATTTTATTTGATTAACAATATTTGCTTGAGATTTTATTTTTCAACTCAAGACTTACCTTAAAATGGATTCTAAAAATTAAATAGAATAAATAACAAAACTCACCGTGGTTACTGTCCGCGTGCTGGTGATTAAACTACCGCCTTTCATTTCCGTATTAGTTGTAGTTACGACGTTCTTTGAAGATTTAAACATGATTCCGACTGCTGCAAACTGTAAGAGAGATATAAATGAGAGGAAGGACAGTAAACAGTGGAATTAATTAAAAAAAAAAAAGCTAGTTATCACGCATGTGCTAGCGACTAGGACAATTCTGTATGCTTCCTCACAGCAGAATGCCTAAGATAAACAATTTTAAATGTCTCTTGTATTCGATTAAAAATAATTTAAATTACAAGTAATTTGTAATTAGATATGTCTTTCACACATACACATATGTTAGTAAATGATAGATTAATTTATTAAGAAAATTAATATTTTAATACATAAATAATAGTAAAAAAAAAAAAATCGTATGGCTAATTATACAGGAAATCTTGCGACATTCGACACCCAAATAGTAGGTTGAACAAATATCATACAGCTGAGTGAACTGGCCAAACATTTTGGTCAGCTGAGAATCGAGCTAGGAATGTTTAGCTTAGGAATAATATCATTTTGCAATAATACGTACGCTTAGCTAGGTTGAACGATTAGCCTAAGGAATATTGCAAACTTTTTTGTATACTTATAATATTATTCTATGCAATGGTCAATGACGCTATTATGCCAGTTTCCCACTTCCCGAATGGGGGATTTATTTAACTGAAAACAAATCTATATAATAATTTGTATAAGGTTTTTTTTTTTTTTTCCATATGTCATAGTATCGGCCGGGACGCGAACCCACAACCGTCGGCAACCAACTACTTGCTTGCAAGGCAGCTGCCATAAGATTTTTTATTCCCAATAAAAAAAATAATGCATGATTGAAAAAAGTTTGCTATTAATTCTCAGGAAATATTCTTGTTGCTAATAGATTATTCACCAATAAATATTAGTCTGAGAAGTATTTTTGCACTTATGATTGGGGCAAAAAAAACACTATCATTTTTCTTTTTTCTTCTTCAGATGTCTGATAATTCTTACTTGAGACACCTTTTTGTTTTGTTTTTTTCTAAAAGTTTTAACAGCAAATAGTTTTAAAATGTTTAAAAATGGATGGATGATTAATATCCTTAAAGACAATTTCTGTGTCAAAACATAGGACCTTCCTATACAACATAAAAAATTTAATACTTTTAATATTATAAAAAAATGTAAACATCAAATTAATAATACATATAGATAGATTTACACTGATAACACAAAAATAAATTATGTCCGTTTTCCAAAATTATAAAGATAGCAATCGAATCAAGATTGGTAAGTAAAAGCAACAGGCACTGGGAATACTCTAGTTAAAGAACTACATTACTATGTGAAAATACTTTTAAAATGAACACTTATTGTTGTAAAATTGTAAGATTTAAAAGAATTGATTGACATTAAATGGGAGATATTTAATCTTTCTAAAGTTAAAATAAGTGAAAATTTTAGACATTTTAATGCTTAAACCAAAAATAGTTAAAAGATCAAAATTCTATGAATATGGATATAAAGCGAGAAGACTCGAAATTTGCAAAAAACAATTAAACATTACAATTAGATTTTTTTCTAAAATTGAAAGAAGACATGGACATAGAAGTATCCAAATGAAGCCATAGCAGAAATGGATTGTATTTTAACTTAATATATATATAATTCAAAACTGTAATGTGCTCAACAGATTCAGTTGAGGAATAATCTATTAAAGATGTTTTAACAGCAAAACTAGAAAAGTAGAAGCTATTAAAACATACATTTAAAAAAAAAAAGAATTTGGGCTAAATCTTCAGGCTTGAGTTTTACTCTACTAAAAACTAACAACTCATCAACAAATTTTCTAAATAAATATCTGAAATTCTATAAAATTGTATAAAAAAGAATTTATACTAACCCATCATTTGATTCGTCTATCTTACTACCCTATTATAAACATGAGCAAGTCTTTTTTATTCTAATGCCATCAATATATTATAAGCTTGAGTAATTAATGTTACCCCATGACAATGTAATTTAATATCCATTCTCAGGTCATTTTCTAGCTTTTGACTTTATCAATGAAAGCTTAGGATTTAAATTAGGAAGAAATGTTGGATGAAGATGAGATTAAACTGTGCTCCATCTAATAAATACTGATTACTCAAGTTTAAAATACATGGCACTAAAATAGAGAAATAATGGATATTCCTGTTTGAAAAGAATTAATGATGACACAAAAAACATACAATTATGAAAAAAAAAATGATATGGAAAAGAATAAGGAATTTACATATCTAAAATTATATCTCCATATTGGAGGGAAAAACATATCATGAGCAATTGAAAGAAAAACTGGAAATAAAACTAAAAGCAAAGATAACATTATAAAGTATAAGGAAAAACAAAGTAGCTTACAACATATTGATATCATTTTAAATGTCCCATTTTAAAATTAAGAAATGAAAAAAAAGTTAAATCTGTTAAGAATGAATGGTAAAAGCTACAGAAATTATGGAATCATTATCAACATTTTAAGATAAGCATCTAAAAAAATAAAATGTTAGCAAAATTATTCATCAAATGTTTAAATGAAAAGGATATGTTAAATAGCTAGAAATATACAATAATGATATTGATATTTGAAAAAGGTGAAATATATATTTGAAACCACAAACTTGTTTGCCTTTTATTAGTTCTATATAGTATAATATATTTCTATAACTGAAATCAAATTAAAAGAATAATCTGGATTTAAAAATGGTTACAACATACAAATGTTAAAAGAGATTATAAAAAGGACCAACACATATTCATTACCATTTTGCACTAGATTTGCATATTTCAGAATGATATTACTCTATAAAATTTCTGCAACGATTAAAGCTTTTTATCAATATAATATAGATGTAGGATATTGCTAAATTTCAAATAATATTTATCAAAATACTACCCATAATTAAAGCATACTTCTACACTAAGAAGATTAATATCAATATGAATATATGATGGAAGAATTCCATTTTTATAAAAACAGTAGTTTTGTGGCTTAAAATAGGAAGATGAATAAATAAAAATAAATGAAGATTACATGTAGTTTATACTTTTTAGATGATATATCATTTTCACTAATAATATTTTTTTAGTGAATGTTAAAAAGTAAACCAAGATTTCAAATAAGGAAAAATAAGTTATGGCCATAAATAACCGAATTAAATAAAATAAATAAATAATCAAATGGTTTTATTGTTCGAGAGTTCACTGGAACTAACACATTGAAATTTATCCGATGACCTTACATTTTGGAGTTTGACCTTTACCACCATATTAACACATGCATGGCATGAATTAAATTAGCATACAGATGGATACCTATTGGATAAAATTGAAGGAGTGCTTTTGGTATAATTAAAACAGGCAAAACTCTCTATACGTATTGCCACTCAGTGCAAGCCAGAAGGCTTGTGAATAAAATCCCCCATCTAGTGCCTACTCATCCAACATCCCCCAGACTAGTTTCTGGCTTATGGCCTTCATCAGTAAGGAGCCTTGGATCTGAGAGCACTGCACCTAGATCTTGGATTTGAGAGCACTGCACCTAGATCTTAGGATTTGAGAGCACTGCACCTAGATCTTAGGATTTAATGCAACCCTCCAGTATCATGTGATGTTTATTGGTATAATTAAGTTACATTTCCTATGTTTATATAGTTGAAAGGGAAGTTCTTAATAAAGATATTTTACCAGCATTCATGAGTTTAAGATGTTAACACTTAATAAAAGAGTAATACAGCAGATTAAATCATGAAATATAAAAAAAATATGTATATTGAGATTAATTTGAAAAAATTAAAAATAAAATATCCATATGGTTTAGGAATTAATACATCAATATGAAATACCCATAATTTAAGATTTGATTCCAAACTGGGATAACATTGAAGTTTTTTAAAGTCATATGCAGATTTAGGATAGTTTTTTTTAATGTGCACAACCTGTAGACAATCCCGCTAGACATTTAATATCAGTCAATAAATGGGTAACTGACTATCTTTAACTGCAGACTATCTAGTTATTTGTAATTATAGAATAATGGTACCAAATTAATACAGATTGGTTAAATTAATGCCTATGTGCTGATAGGAAAAAATAAAAAAACATAATTGTGATATAGTATGGGCTTAACTAGTGTTTGGTGAAATAAGATATTATTAAGGATGTTAACATTATGGTTTATTTTATCTTAGTGAAAATGAAACACATGAATAAAAAAATAAACAGATTTAAATGATATCAGTATGAGAATTAAGAGCCTGAAATAGACATGAGTGGAATATTAATAAAATGAGATGAAAATTGATAGACTATTAATATCCGTTCACAAGGTTTAAAAATAATAAAATTATCTGCCAAACAAAGCATAGAAATGCAATCAATAAAAGTTAAATATAATGAATTAATCACAAATTTTGGGATGTACATAGATAAAAACATGTGGATTTAGTAATGATGGAAGAAACATCAACAATAAAATTAAACTTATGACATCACAGTTAAAAGTTGAAAATTAAAAAAACCTCAAGACTTTCATTAAGAAAATTACAGAATACAGTAGAAATATGAGATTCTGTCAAAATATGAAGGCAACAAAGATTATAATCAGCAGTTGACTTTAAATTTGGAAAGTTTTTTGTGTCCTAATGGCAACAATCTAAAATCCAATAGTCTAGAGATTTATCACAGACTATCATTGGTCAGAGTTATAATAAAAACATGGAAAAGATTTTTAGTTAAAGAAACATACTTATGCAAATAAAGATAAGAATTGTTAAACTATAAGATTGACTATATTTCTCTATGAATATTAAAATTGGATACTGAAAAAGTGTTAATGCTTTTGAATTGTGATGTTGAAGAAAACATTGGAAAACTTTGGTGGCAATAAAAATAAATAAGTAAATATTAGATGAGAATAGATTTGTGCTATAGCTTGTATATAAATTATCAGGTTGAAATTGTTTAGAATAGTAGGACCAGAAATTAAGTAGATGTATTTCATCATCGCAATAATGAATGGGCTTTTAATCAGCCTGAAAAAAAAAACAGCAGATGATTGATTATAATGGAATAATTCTATTTATATGACAGCATTAAGTTGATGACATCTAATAATAATAGTAATGATAATGATGTATTGTTGAAGAAGAAATAAATATATAAAATTATACTTTAGGGAATATTTACATACATTTATTGACATAATATTTTCCTGAAAGTTTGTCATGTTGGCATTTTAGTTGTATTTATATGTTGAACTATTTCTATCATCGAATATTAAGTATCAAATATCTTTAGAAAAATTTAACTTTATTTAAATTTTCCAATTACATTCAACTTTTAGTAATAACACACAGATTAGTGTATACGCAACATTTTGAATGGTACTATTCTCTCTTCTTGAGGTGTTTCTGACCTAACTAGTGTCAGAATTAGCATGGGAACTGAATCTAGACCTTTATAATAACACACAGATTAGTGTATACACAACATTTTGAATGGTACTATTCTCTCTTCTTGAAGTGTTTCTGACCTAACTAGTGTCAGAATTAGCATGGGAACTGAATCTAGACCTTTAGATTCTTTTGTCAGGATGGCTTACCCTTTGAGTTTGCCAATCTACCCTTTTTCTAAACCATATAGGTAAGCTAATTTGTATGTGTGTTTTAAAATTGAAAGTGTTTGTTTTTATACTAAATAAAAGTATATAGTATATCCCAAGCACGTGTGAATGTATTTATAAAATACTTTATTCATAAAATATTTAGCATATATATTTAAGCAGCAGAACTGACCCCAATAGGATGTTGAGGAGCATAGTATCCAGGCTCCATGTTGTGCATGGAGCAGCAAAGAGTAAAATAGCATAACTAGAATTTTGATGGTTTCCAAAAAAATATATTAGGGGGCAGCTCAAAAGCAAAGAAAAATAAAATAAAAATGAAAAAATTTTGTTTGTTGAGATAGCAACAAAACTATATTCGACTTTAATGGCATTTTTTTCTATTCTTTAGTTTAGGGTATATGTTAGTGGTTTTACATGATTTTATATTACTTTTGATTACAAATGTGTAAATTTTATCTAATATTAGTGAGCACAGTTATTATTTTAATATTTATGTTAACTTTGTAACACATAGTGTGTTAATATTTTGATGACTTCCAGAAGTTTATGCTGTTAAAAACATTATTTTATTTTTTCCTCTTATGTGAAAAGATAGGAGATTGTAAAATCATTGCATGATACTTGTTGGAAAGCCAATCAATTCAGTTAAAACAATCTATAAGTAATTTGAATAAATTTGTAATGCTCCAGAACAGGGGTGGGTGACTTTTTTCTGCCAAGGGTCATTTGGATATTTGCTGACCATATAAAATTACAATTTAAAAATTAGCCTGCTATATTTGGTCAAACATTTAATTAATTTACCCCTAATCATTAGGAGTGGACAATCTTTTCAGCTAGCAGGCCAATTTCAATTTGGCAATTTGAAATGACAACTATAGTTTTTTATGACTTAAAAATAAAGTAACATCATTATTATTAATGACTCTTTCACATTTAATGACAATTTTTCCAATTCTCCTTGCAAATATTCTTTGTGACACTTTTCTATTCGCAAAATTCTTTTTATGTTTTGGACAGATTAATTTTGCAGTGCAGTTATAAAGACCTCTTCAGAAAATGATTTTGAAGTTTCTTTGTTGTTGTTGTTTTTTTGTTAAGAATTTAGTTTGCCACAACAGAATTTTATGCATTGTTTGGACTTTTTATGAGACATGCCAGCCACTTGATGAAGCTCCTTTTCAAGTTTTCTATTTTAATATTTCTTTCTTTACCAACAATTTTGTTGTAATCAGAACATTTAATAAATAGTCTTCTTTATTAAATAAAATACTTTTTAGTCATATCAGGCAAACTAAATTATTTTTTTCTTGAATAATTCATTTCCATAGAAATATGCAATTTTCTGTGACAATTTTTTTTAATCTTACTTGGCGTAACCATTCTAATAAAAAAAAAAAATTAAATCCAAAATAATAATAATAAAACAAAGTAAAATTCAAATTTTATTTTTGTGAATATACAATTATTATGTGAAAATCACTATAAATGCAAACAAAATGCCCTCAGCTTTGTTGATTAAATCTGTAGGCAAATAGGCCACACATGAATAAGTTTGTTGAAATATTGCATCTCTGACAGAATGAATTAGAACTATAATTGACAAAATAAATATTTTATTTAATATTTGAACTGTAAGCATGTTTAAATATATATTTTATATAAGACCATTTTATATTCATTTTTAAAATGTCTGGGACCCATATTGAAAGTGTTTGAGGGCCAGGGATGGCCCTAGAAGTGTGTGTTACCCACTCTTGTGCTAGAAAAACAGGTCAATAGTATTTGTAGTGAAATGCTTAGCTAAATATATATATATAAATATTTTGTCTATTTCCAACAAATAGAATGGAATTATCTATTAGTTCTATAATCATGATAGCTACAGTTTCAATGACTAAACACAGATTTACTGGATTCTAAGCTTATCCAATCACATAAAGAAATGAAGTTCTTGCTAGAAGCAAGTGATCTAATTGCAAGGCAGAATGAAAAAGTATTTTCCACTAGTATTTGTGCCTGGAGAATATTAACTCCATAAACAATCAGCAAATAAAAAGTTAATAAATGTTTATTAACACATGTTATATACAAGTAATAATAGAGAACTTTGAATTTAAAGCTCAAATGTTATTATATTCATTGCAATGCTAATCATATTAAGTATAACCATTGCAAACAATAGCAATTGTATTCCATTATTGTACATTATATATTTTTTTAAAAAAATTGATTCTATAAGCATTTCCACAATGTTAAAGCTTTGGATCATCAAAATATAGATCCAGAATATTTATATATTCTAATATACAGGGAAATTAAATAATAGTAAAAGTAAAACAGCTGATAGGGATAAATGTCAAATTATAGTTCCAGGATATTGTGAGTATGATATATTTAGCATTTTATGTTCATCAATGTGCAACAGGTCATAGTTTTATTCTGAAAATATTTAATATGTTGATGTATGAGCCACATGACAAGAAATGAAAGATTAAGGAATCATATTCAATTAAGAAGTTCCAAGTTGCAACTAATGCTAAACAAACTAGTTTTTCGATTAGAGATTTCTGGTTGGTAAAGGTGAGTTTTTAAATTTGTAAGGAATCCATGTTTTACAGAGTTTGCCTTGATAAGGATACGTTAGTGTTGAAAGCACTTGGCAATTATTTTAATGATATATATTAATAATACTATCTCTGCTAATAACAACAGAAATGTTGATTTTTATCACTTTATATATTCTGAATAATATTTATCAAAATGCAACAGTAGTGATTAGATGACATAGTGACACTTTCTATAGCTTCAAATTTTTTTAATAGTAGTTTTACAAAAAATATATTGTGGATTAAAATGAGCAACTAATGAAAACAAAAATACATGAGAATTTTGCAGATGATGCAGCTGCTTTTGCCAATAATTTTTCAAGCTTCAGGAAATATTGCAATGGTTATCAGATAAAAGTAAATCTAAAGATAAATATTATTATTAATAATTTATTTATTACAATAATATATAAACAATATGCATATATATATATATATATGCTTCATGTGTATATATTTGCTATTAAATTAAAAAAACACTCTAGATAAATACTTTGCATATAATAAAGATATATATGAGAGATAGTGACCTGGGCCAACTGATGAGTACTGGTTCAGCACGAAATGCATCTTGGGGGTCATTTGTCTTTTATTATATTTTTATTTATATGAATTTGAAAAGAATGGGGAAGTATGGAGATGTTTATTATATCTAAAAAAAAATACAATGTATAAAAAAATAACACTATAAAAATGTAAATTTTATTACGAAATTATGAGTTGGTACGTGTGAAAAAAATGGTGTTTCAAATCAGCAAAGAAAGTTTAACTTTCTAATTAATTAAAAAACCAATTGAAAAGAATGTAGGTATTAAATTCTAATTTTAGAATTTATATTTTAGTGTAACATTGTCATTACAATAAAAAGTGACAAAAGTATAATGAGTGGGAATTTGATAAAAATCAAAGACATTCAGAATTTAATTTCAAAATGCAATTAGTAAAATTTTAATATTAAATTGATTAAGATTATAATCAGTAAGATTCTTTTAGATAATAACGAAAAGAATTTTCCTTAAGTCTAAATTAATGAATAAATTAGGAAAGATCTGGATGGCTTTGTTTTCCAGATGTATATATACATATGAAAGGGAAGAAAGAGTTATTACTTTTTGTAGAGTTTAGTTATTGTAGAGTTATTGTAAACTTCTGGAAGAGTTATTGTAAAGTTTTAAGCTATTAAATTACATCAAGCTATGAATGAGTAGATCGCCACAATTTCTCTGGTAATCTCCAAGAAACTGAGTATGAAGTCCCTGATCTTACAGAATGCTAGGCCGAACAAGTCCTTGCCTACATTTAACCATTCATGTTGCTGACATAGATCCTGCCTTGGCACCAGTATATAATGCCACAGATCATTGAAAGTGTCCGGTAAATGATGACAGCCTCTCTAATATTCTGCTTTCTTTGCTTCCACAGTTTATTTATTAACCGTACTTAATGTGTGTGTGTGTGTGTGTTTTTTTTTTAGTACAGTACTATAGAAATATTGTTATATTATTAAAATGTTTCTTATCGTATTACTTAGACATTTTCTTAACGTATGCTTAATTAATTGTACATAGTAAGGAAGATCGATTATGGCAATATACTCGGATTTCTTAAATTTTGCTACACTTAATTGTTTAAGAATCAGACGGAGGTAAATTTATAAAAGATTTCAATGATTAAAATATTTGACATTATCTAATTATTCTAAAGAAAAGCCCAGTAATTAAATAAAAGCAAGATATTTATATCCCTCCTCACTGATTGTAATTTGTGCTTTAATTTTATTTGCGATTTTAAATTTGCCTATTTAAATTTGCCTATTTAAAATCGGTTCATTCAAAAAATAACATTTAGCTATTAACCCAATTACAATGGTTTATATAAAATTTTCAAATTTAAAAATTAAGATCGTGTTAAAATGTTAAAAGCAAACTTTTTTTTTTTTAGATGAAGCGAGTATATATATATACTGCGTACAGGTGATTAATAAACAGCCTGCAGTTTTAAAATAAAATTTAATGTTTTTTTTTAGCATATATATATTCAGAGACGCGGTTTCCAATTCTGTGAAACTTATGTTATAAATAATGAAATATATGATACGATAGTTTAATTCTTTAATATTTTTAACACAATTTACTATATTATCATCGTAGGCTGTCGTATCGATATTTCCGTCTATATGTAAGACCTATAGGGCAGATCTCTAATTAAGCAGGGGTAATTTCTTTATAAAATTTTTTAATATATAATAATTGCGTAGGCCATGGCATGATCATTTAAGTTTTATTTATATAGATTTAAATTTAAGTCCAAATGTTTATTATTGTATATAAATATGGCGTTAATGGATTGTCTAGTTTCATGTTTATTTCATTACGTTTCTTTAGCAGGCGTATATCCCTGCTTCGGAAAATTTAATTTGACGGGTTCCGTTTGTCTAAGTTCCACGCAAATGCAGAACCCTCCTTTTGTTTTTCAAACCCAGAGGGTCTTGTTCTTGTCTTGTTACCAGTGCTGTGGATCGTGCCTGCCTGTTAATGAGAATTATTTAGGGTTTTAGGAAGATGCTCATTCCTTCATTCTACGACCCATTTATTTTATGAAATTTGGATTTAACTTCGCAACAGCGAAGATTATCCCGTCGTTGCCTTATTATAAGACTTGGATATGACATCGCGGAGGTGATCATATTCCAGTCTACCTCATTATTTGTTTATTACTTGAGTAACTCAGTACCGCCTTCCTTATCCCTTGTGTATATGAAAGCTTGATATTTCTGCTTTTATTGGTAATGATCATGAGAGTTATGCATTTATCTATTTAACTATATTTTTCTAAAGTTAATTAAACTTAACTTGCCTTATTTATAAATATGTACCTGCTTAAGGGACATCTGCTTCAAAGATCAAAATAGATATATCATCCGATGTCCCCTATTTATATACATGTTATGCAGTGAAACTTTTACATATGTAATCATCAATTAATGTAATCACACAATCTTATAAGTCTAGCAACCATATTAAACGGTAGACATTTCTTTTGTTTATTTGTTTGTAATTTTAATAATAATAAAGTGTTGTATCTTTTATATATACATTGCATCAGGTGTCCTGTTTACCACAGTGAAGTCATATATTTGTAATCTAATTTTAAGAGTCTCTACCTCTCCCTGATCACCGGGCCTAAAAAAAATGAATTGGTATGTAGGTTGGAATGAGTTGTGGTTGTTGAAATCATACTAGTGGTGATTTATGCAATTGTCGGCTCATGCTGACTGTTACAATACAAAATCAATATAACTTCAGACAAATAAATACTTGTGCAAGGAGTCAAATATATACAAAATAATAATAATAGCAGTAATAATTTATGTTTAATTACAAAATGACAATATAAACAATATAGTAAATTATAAAACAATAATAATACTATTATTAAAACAGGCAAAATTCTCTATATGCATTGCCACTCAGTGCAAGCCAGAGTAATCAATGGATGCCAGAAGGCTTGGGCATAAAATCCCCATCTAGTGCCTACTCATCCAATATCCCCAGACTAGCTTCTGGCTTGTGGCCTTTGTCAGTGAGTAACCTTGGATCTGAGAGCATTGCAACTAGATCTTAGGATCTAATGCAACCCTCCAGAGGTCACCTTTTATCTCTACTTAACTACAAAACTATGAGTCTTAAATTGAAAATATTGAAAATGCTGTAATATTTTCAATCCAAGCTCATTAGCTTATATAGTCATATAGATGTGAAATTCAGTTCAGTACCTATACATTTTGGTGACTTTGGTTCTTTATTAACTACAGCCACCATTATCCTATTTGGCAGGATTGGTTTTAAGCCAATAAACATCACATGATCACTATTTCCTATGCTTGCTTGTAACTTATTAAAATAAGCAAAACTTTCTATACATATTCCCACTCAGTGCAAGCCAAAGTAAGGGATATTGGATGAATAGGCACTAGATGGAAATTTTATGCACATTGATAACTCTGGCTTGCACTAAGTAGCAATATGTATAGAGATTTTTGCCTGTTTTAATAACAGTTATAAGCAAGCATAGGAAATGGTGATCATGTGATGTTTAATAATAATACTAATTATTATTTTTATTATTATTTCTAATTTCCTCAGAAAAAAGAAAATAAAAGTTGGTAATCATAAATTAGAAGCTAAGAACTACACATGTCTTGATTATCATATAATTAAACTTGGAAGAAGTGCTTTTGGTAAAAATGATTTAATATTAAAAAGAAATATGCTTATGTATTTGAAAAGGATGATTTTGAGTAGATGTGTTTTACCAGTTCTTACTTGCAGACATGAGAATTAGATACTTATCAAAAGAGCAATATGCAGCCCTTAGAATACTTAACAAAGTATGGAGAGATGCGTATTAGGAGTAACAAGGAAGAATTAAAAACTTAATACTTGAACGAGTGAAAGAGTTGAGATATAAAAATGGAGCTGGGCTGGACACATTTCTAAAAGAAATAATAATAAATGGTTGTTGAAGTCTCTTAATTATGTTTCCAAGAAATTGTAAAAGATCTATAAAGAGCTCAAATGTGAGATGGATAGATAAAATAAGAAAAAATTGTGTGAATGTTATCAAAATAATAAACTCAATAAATGCTAATGTTAAATAAAAAGAAAAAAAGCATATTCAATGAATAATTTTCATATATATAAAAACATGATATTAGTTGGAAAATATGTTTCTAATTTATAAAATATGATTAGTGCACATTCTCAATTCAAATGCAGATAACCCGTTTCACAGCTGTAACTGAGATTAAAAATGCATGGCTAGTTGTAACAGTTGAAAGGGGATGATATTTCTGAATTCCTTGCAATATTTAGACAGTTCTTTGCAAATTTCCCAAATATTCTTAATTCACAATTATTAATAAGTTGAATTAATAAAATTAAACAAATTAATTAAAAAGATCTTTGTTATGAATAGCATTATATACCTGAACTCTTTATAGTTAAAACTAATAATAAGATTTACTTTGCATTACTGGATAGCTGTTTGCAAATTGCAGATATACTTGCTTCCAATTGTAAGGGAATGGTTGCCAAAAAACTCAAAGTGGCTTTAGAGAATTAAGAAACAGTATAGACATGATTATTGTTATTATAAAAGTGTAAGAGAAGTGTCTTACACAAAAGTGGAAATTATACATTGCTGCTATTTATTTGGTTAGACTCAGTTATGTGAAATATCTATAGTAATGTTTACATTTATCTTATAGTTTGCCAAAGTTAATTCATATTATATATCTTATACATAATACAAAAAGAAAAAAAGAAATCTTTCCTACTACTGATGAAATTGATATTAAACAAGGATATGGATTAGCTTTAATTTTGCTTATATGATTTTTGTAACAGCGATCTTGGGAACAATTTGTAGTGACTTCATGAAGTAGATATCAAAAAGTGATTTAGATTTGATAATAAGAGTTTGATTAAATTAATTAAAAGCAAAAACAAAACTAATTTTTTGGCTTCTAAATTTCTAATATGCATAATTATGCTATTTTTTTTTCCATTTCAAAAATGATTTAAAGAATGTTTCTAATGTTTTGAATGCAATAATCAAAGTCTTCAATGATTATTATTCAAAAAACTCCAGTGTTTTCTTAATCAGTGTTGGAAGAAAAATTCAGTTTGGTTATCTTGAGAATATAAATCAATTAATAAAAGACGTACTAATTAACATAGTAGAATAATCAAATGTTAGTCATAGTTAAAGGGGGGGAAAACAATACCTTTCTTACGAAGATTTAGTAAAAAAAAAAATTATTTGGAAAAATATATGTGATTAAAAATATATAAATAGTATTAAATAAATAATGTAAAAAAAAAAAAAAAAGATTTAAAATAAAAGAAATTCTAAGAAATGAATAAATGGAAATTTAAATTATTTCTACAAGGATATGTTAATTCTTAATGATTAAGAACCATAAAGGAAGAAGGAATAGAAAATAAATTACATTCGTTTTACAAAAGAGAAAACTTTTATTCTATATATAATTTGAGAACTATGAAAGAAAGAAAAAGTGATATATTTGTTTACAGCAGAATTTATAGGCTCATTTATCAAGTTGAAATAATTGATAAAATTAGAAGTTGGAGTAAAATAAAGCATAAATTTCTGAAAAATATTTTTCAAATTAAACTACATAGTTTAATTACGACTATCTAAAAATAGTTAAACATTTAAATGTTGCTGATGTTTTGTCTATATGTTTGTTTATTTACAGGAAATTTGCCTGCATTTGAAGAGGAAGATTTTTAAAAGCTCTATTTTATTAATTTCAACGTATAGATTTGAGATTTGAAAACTTAACAGAAGAACAATACAGACTTCATAATCATTTTACAAATATGGAAAGATATAATAATCAATAAATTTTACTAGCACAGTGTTAGATTGTAAATTATATTTAGAAAGTAGTCGCCTCTCTCCACTAGTGCCATACCATAATATTAAACATGACCCCTTATTGTCAAACTCCAATGCACTTATATGAGTCAATTTTAAGTTTCTAGAAGTACCATATAATACTAAATCATCCACGCATTTTACTATTGTTACACAATGCTTTATTTACCACCCTCTTTTACAGTTTCGATTGCCACAGCAATCTTCTTCAGAACTATAACATAATACAAACATATGGATATAAATGTACATAACAGTTTGAATATATAAATCATTCATTTTAAATCCATTTCCTTTTAATAATCTTATTAACACTTCTGAGATATTATAATTTACTTAGTGACCCTATTAATGTTAAATTATGTAATAATCAATAAATTTTACTGACATCACTATTTAATATTACAGTACAGCTCTAGTGAGAAGGGATGATTACAATCTAAATATAATTACAATCTAACACTGCACTAGTAAAAGTTATTGATTATTATATAATTTAACATCTTATAGTATGGATTTTAAGTAAATTATGTTTCTTAAGTGTTAATAAGATTATTAAAGAGAAATGTATTTAAAGTGAATGATTTATATACTCAAATTCTCACATATATGAACTTAAAATTGGCTCTTATAAGTGCATTTGAATTTTAAAATAATATCTTATTTTAAGAGTCTCTATCTTGTGGCTGAAACAAAGGTATCCTTAAAGTTAACATCATTGTTTTTAAATTATGGTATGGCACTAGTGAGAAGGGATGATTACCTTCTAAATATAATTATAATAAATATGGAAAGATGTATATTAGGCAGATGAACTGAAAGTGAAATACATGAATTAGAAGACAAACAGATATTAACTTCATTAAAATAATGAAGTCTGATAAATCTGTACTGGATACATTGGTAAATGAGATGGCAATAGATAGGCAGCTGGAGTTTTACACTGGATTCCAAGAGATTCTATAAACCTTAGAAGAAATACTATTCATCCTGGTTGTTCCCCCATAACATCCAAATCATTCCTCCAAATGTTTTCATGTATAAAATGGTGAAAAAGAAAAGGTAGAGCAATATATTGAGATCTGAAGAAGACTGCGAGGAACAGTTGAAACTGTTATTATATTCATAAAAATTATTTGCTTAAAAGAGTAAGAAGACTGTAATTATTTAATAAGATATACACTTAGAAGAGGCTATATAAGTGGTAAATGGGTGAAATAAGAAAGTTTGCTGGAAATGTGTGAGGGGAGGGGGGGAGCTAGACATTGAAAACATTGAATTAAACTTGGAATCTTTATCCTCCAATGAAATCAGTAAAAATACAAATCATAATTATAACAAATATAATGCAGAAGATATTAAAAATAACACCAAATGTAAAACTAATGCAGCTAATACCAGGATAGATAGATTAACATGGTTTCTACATATGATGCAATAACAATTACATTTTCATGTAAATCTATTAAAAAGTCTGATTTATTTGGACAGATATAATTGTGATATACAATGCAATATCATGCATTTCTATATTCCAGGGAATAAAAAATAAACAAGTCAAGGAACTTCCACTACATCATATGCAAATTTTTTGAATTGATATATCCATTACTTTCTTGACTGTTATCAAATTTTTTATAACAATATCTATTTTTAACCAAGAAGCATATAACTTAACTTTGATCTTTAGTCAAGAATGATGATAATACATGAAAAGAGGAGTGTCTTTTAAAATAAATTCTAGGGAATGATTATTTCCAACATTACAATCTTTTAAGTACAAACATAGAGACAAGAATAGTTACATAAATTTTTGAGAAGACTAAAGTAATATTTTTATTAAATGAATCTGCATATAGTAAATTCATCTTTAATTTTCAATAATCATTTCAGTAATAAATGCATAAAAACATAATGTTTTTTTTTCAAAATTTAGATGTTAAACTTTAATAGAATATGTTGGATAGTCTCAGATTTTTCTTACAGAGAATTAGTCAATGTCAAGTCACAAAGTTTGTGGAATTAATTGATATTACATGATTTTCAAAAATAGGGTATATATCATAGGATAAAAATCTTTTATAAAAACAGTATAGTAAAGTTTTGCAAATGATAGTGACCTAACCATCATTTTTTAGCCAACAAAAGTTCCCCTTCTGCTGGCCAATATGTTATATATAATAACAAATTTAGATATCAGGACCTTATGAGAATGAAATTAATTGCATTTCAAAATATAACACAATTTTAGTATTATTTTATTTCACAAAGTAGAGCCAATAAGTATTCATTTTTTTAATAAACTTGAAAAAAAAACAAAATTATAAATGAAAATAATTTCCAGATTATCTAATAAAAATCTGTTGTAAGCTTAGTGTAGTAAAGAATTATAAATCAATTTAGAAATTATAGATAATAATTTTATAATGTGTTAAATTAATAAGTTGTTCAAGAAAAAATATTCTATTAATACTAATTTAATTTAACATATATAAGGGATTCGAACTCAGACTTTCACATGACCCTCAATTCTCCATGCCACCTCATATTGCTGACCCATCTGAACACACACATGTTGAAAAGATAAATAATCACCAATATACATATTTCATGCTAAACCAACAATCATCAGTTGGTCAATATGTGTGTGATCAGGTGGGTCAGCAATATGAAATGGCATGGAGAGTTGAGGGTCATGTAAAAGTCACTTGAATCCCTTATATATTACATTATATATGTGCAGGTGTGTGTAAGCCTGTACAGTGTATTAAATTACATATATATATATATAAAGATTTTCGTTCACTGTCAGTAAATTGTGTCTTCATTATTACAAAATTGATAATTTCAAGGAATTAATTCATTTAATTTTTATTAGTAGAAAAAGTTGCAAATAATGATTTATAAATAAATAAATTAATTAATTACTAACATGCAATTAAACTTATTTGAAATTTTCAAAAATGCATTAATTGTATCAGGATTATCTGAAACAGCACATCCTACTATTAAGTTTCAGTCTGCATTTAAAGATTTTAAAAATAAAAAAAAAAAATTTTAGTTTCAGTTGCAACCTCTAATGGCATTATTTAGACCGTGTTGGATAAAAATATGCCATTTATATATTCGAAAAAATCCTGCATGGAAGTTTATAATATTTACATGACTGTTTGAAAAATATCAGTGAGCTGGAAAATTTGAATAAGAATTACTATTTAAAAACTAAATCAGGATAAAAAAAATAATTATGAAGTTTATAAAGAAAAGAAATTGAGCAAGCACATTTGGCAGTGCTATACTAAAAACAAAGTATGAAGAAACATTTATTTGGGTTTAAAAGTTTAGGATGAAAGTCTGGATAATGCAGAAATATGGTAAATCTGTTACTTATAAGGCCATTATATGCAGATGGAAACATAATATTTGAATTTAATCATAGAATGAAATTTGGATGAAGTGGTCTTGTTACAAATAATTTAATGTTCAAAGGAAATATTTAATTTGTACACTTCTTTCATTAGAGATGAGTTTGAAGCATACTACAATTTGTATTACTATTCTCACAGTCAGCATTAGCATTCATTTGAGCAACTCAGAATAATTTTGGGCATTTATTCTGTAGATATCCATTTGACAACTAATAATGACTTGTTGGACTGATTATAGAACTGATTTCTGAAAAAAACAAACCCCAGATTATGCATATGGCAATAGGATACACAAGTGGCTTTACTTATAATGTTTTTCACAGTATATGACAAATCAATTAGAATAAAATTTTAGTAATGATAGAAAAAACAATAAACATTTTTATTCAACTTCTAAAGAAGCATCAGTAACAAAAAGGAAAATAGAATAAATTAATGCAATATAACCCTATGAAAAATTTTCAATTTTAAGATGGAGAGAAATATAGATATGGGCTAATGTCACATTAAAAAAGTTCAATTAAAATGCCTAACATTTTCTGAGGAAGATTATTATTACTATTATTAATGATCACATTTTAAATAGCATTCTATATATTGATAAAATTTCTTTAACAAAATATACAAGAGTAGTTTGTGATTGTTTCTACCATTTGAGATAATGTTAATATTGTTGACATGATTAACTGCCACATCAACGCAGTTGTACATTGTAGTTATTATTTATAATATATTAAAAGTGTGAGAGGAGTGAAGATGAAACTTAAAAAAGATTTGAATAAAAATTAAAGATTTAATCAACAAGTGAAAAATACATTTAGGTATAACACCTCTATTTTATTAAACATGCTTTCTAAGAAAATAGAAAGATTAGATTAAGGAAATTTTAGTAATTTTCATACATATGAATGCATGCTTTTATTACTTACTGTTATTGACTGAAAACATTTTATATATTAAAATAAAATTAATGAAATTAATTTTACTTTATATGTTTAATTAACTTATATATTTGCATGCTGTTTTCTATCTAAAAGCAGGTTGGAATAATTAGGTAGTAAGATATTAGCTCAAGTAATAATTGCTTGCATATTTCTTATCACAATTTATTATTTTATCTTAATTTTTAAATAACTTTATTGAGTCCTCCTCCATATATACATAATCATTAGAAAACAGTCAACACTTAGACAACTCAATATAGATAACAATGAACAATCTCAAACTGTTGTTAAGGCAATCTCCTTTAATCCCACATTTATTGTTAAAAAGGTTGCCTTGACAACAACTTTAGATTGTTATTTATATTAGGATTGTCTAAGTATTAACTGGTTTTTATTCGTTACTTATAAATCCATTTAACTTTGAACATTATTATACTTATTATGTATATATGTATATGATGAAACTAATATTTATCATGATAAGAGACTGTTAATTTGTAGAAATGTGGCAATAAATCCTATGTTAATCACTTAAAAACATAATGAATATTGGTTCCAACTTGATTTTGAATTATATTCCAATAGTAGGATTAGGTAAATAAATAAGTATTTAATTAGTCCATAATCTTAAATATTTTCAGTAATATATATTCTTTTCCTTTTCACCAATGTTATGTCATCTAGTGTAAGCTTTAGTTATCAATTATTCATATGGCAGTTTGGCAGTCGTGATAATTATTATATTTTCCAGGTTTTTTGCAATGAAGATTAGTTTTTTTTTCTCCCACAGCCTTTATTTGTAAAACAAAGTTTGTCTCCTTGGTATTTTTTATTTGATATTCTTCCTTTCATTACATTTTAGATAATATGGATGGATGCTTTAGAGTGATTCATTCATTTAACATTAATGTGACTTGCACTTGATTTTTTTTTCACATTTAATTGCATGCATATACTCTATAAGAATGATCTTGTAGTGGAATAATAGTCCAGAATTTTCTCAAAGGGATTGGGACATCTCTTTCATATATTTGTCTTGTAGCTTAATTCAGATAATTATCCAATATTGATAAGTAAATTGTTATCTAGTTATTCTTTGAATAGAAGATAAATCAAGAATTAAAAACTGCTCAAATTTTCATTTCTCAACAATTCATAAGCTGTTGAGTATAGCATTGTTTTTTGTTATTCTTCTATGGGGGTTGCTGAGAGATCTTTGCCCTGTAGTAGATTATTTAAAGATGGTTTTTATCTATTTAAAAAAAGCATTAGTATATACTGGATATTTGACATAAAAATTGGTGTTAAACAAGAATTTGTACTTGTTCCAACATTGTTTTTAATTTTTATGTTAGTCTTGGAACTGTTTACAGGCTGCTTAATAAAATTCAAGATGCTTTATAGGTTTGATGATAAAATTTTAAACTTAAATTGGTCAAAAGTGAAACAAAATTTAATATTCATGGATTCTGGATTTTCACTATACTGATGTTTATATTATTTTTTTCTAATTCAAAAAATAATCAGCAAACATATTTAATTTTTTTAAATGCAACATTATAAAAATTTTCTTTAATAATGTACAAAAAAGATCAAGTTCTTTAGCAGCCAGTGATGGAAAAAATCCTTTGCTAACTTGAGAATGTAAACTAAGTTAAAAGATGGATTTAAATACTGAGATGCTTACAGACTGCAATATAATGCTACATTTAACAAGTTATAAGATATGGTATTCCATCACAAGAAAATAACTATTGCAACTAAATCATCTATATATAGAATTGTAATATTTAAATACAAGTATAGTATATGAACTTAAACTATATTTAATTAGAGGGGATTTAAACCCAAGTTCCCTTCAGTCATCCATTACATCTTATACCGCTGATACACGTGCCTATATATATGCGAAAAAGATGAGTAATCTCCAATATATGTATTTCATGCTGAAATAGAACTCATCAGTTGGTCTGGATCATCATCTCCTATATATATTATAATGATCCAAAAGAAAGTGAAGATCGAATCTAACCGCAATCTGCACTACACGGGCACCATCTAGGCATTTGAGCCTAGAAAAAATTATAAAGTAGGCAGATACGTGCTGTTAAGATTCCACTTTATTTAAATATTCAGATCATTAGCCCATTGTCACTAGCTCATGGAGATGCAGAGATAAGAAATAACTTGTTTAATTTGTATATATAAAATAATAAAAGCCACTGCCAGAAATTAACACATAAAATTATTTATTTATGTACATATAAATTTTGAATCATTTTAAATTTTGAGGAATAATATTTATTATTTTAGATTTTAACATTCTTTTAATTTAACTTATTATTTTAAAATTTTAAATCATCTACACAGATGAAATTTATATTTATTTTAAGATTGTCCATACAAATGAATTTAATAATTTTTATTAAGAACGTCGAGTATGAATAGACTACATAGACTGTATTTGAAAAGAAAATATTCTATCCCTTATTTAACCTTAGGCCAAAAGTTCACAGTCAAACCGGCATCAATCCATCTGATACATTAATGTATTCAATGTAGCATGAAAATACAACAGCAATAAATATACTATACTGTCAGAAATGTACATCTGAACAGTATAGTTAGAGAAGACATTGTCTCTCAACCAAACAGGAATGCTACATCTGTTGGCAAGAAGAACAATAAACAAAAAACTCCATAGGAATGGACCTTGTCTTCCGTCTTAGTATCCAATTCCATTAGGCAAACAGGGTGTGTGTGGCGTATATATGCAATCCTGCCTGTGGTGGATCTCCTGCTACTTTTACTAATTACATCAATACATCTAATCCATTGACCCAATTTAACTATGAAACAAATAACCTAAGATTACCCTCCCTTAAACTATATATATAACTTTACAAATCTATATAGCCATTCACGCCCGACTTAAATTTAACATTTAGATATGTTCGCACAGATGAATTTTATACAATTTGTATTATAATGTTGAGTATAGATCGGCTGCACAGATTCCATGGTTAAAAACATTTCAAAATAAACACAACCGATCAAAATACAAAATCATTATAATGTCAATTGCATAGGGAATACAAAAAATCCCAATAGCATTCATCATAAGATGCCGCAGTGACATCGATGACTTATATATTCCAATCGACTATGAAATAGCAACACAATTAATCGCTAACGAATCTATGCAACATCTATACCCAACTTAAATTTCCTCATTTAAAATTTAAACAATAAATATTAATACAAATAAAATAATAAATGGAAATGATTTTTATCAAATGCAAAATATATAAAATTAAACATTATTAATTGATTTGAAACTTACAAAAATCAGATAAGAGTCCATTTTAACATTTAAGTTGGCTTGCTTATTAAATTTGTCAAACCCTGATGAAAGTTAACTTTTTTTTTATGATTTTAAAAATTGTTTAGTTCATATAGCTTACAGTAGAAGATCTCAGGTTCCTGTTGACAATTCCCACAAGACTTTCATGGAAGACCCGTCTGATATTCTGGAGGTAGCCTTAGCTGGCTCATTCCGGTATCACAGTCTTTTCATTTTTAAAATAAGTGAGAGAGAACGATATGTGTGTCCCATCGCCCTTCTGACAAAATCAAGCTGGAAACTGACTGGAACTCAATACTTTTCTTTTTATAGTCCTCCTATGGATTCCATGAACAAAAACATCACTGTTCTTTCGTTATGTTCCAGGCCTTCATTTGCTTCCATTAGTCAAGCTAAAATCTCTTTATTCTCTTATCTATTTTTCATCTGACTTTTTAATTACACAGCTTTTGGATAATTAATAAACAATCATTTCCATCTACAAAAATATTCTATCTTTAAATCTTGTACTTTTTTATAAAAAAAGTACGTTCAAATACTTATTTATTTGTTTGTTTTTTTTTTAAAATATTTTTAAAGTTTTGCATCTGTGCAAATATATACGTTTAACAAACATTTTAATTTTAGCGTTTAGTTTTTTTTTTAATATATTTATTTTTATTTGCAAACTTAAAAGTTTTTATTTCAATTTAATGTAACGGCATATTTATATATTGAAACAGAAACCTCCAATCCCTTTCCGTTTCACCATCAACCTAATGACCTACTCGTCTGAACTAGTTTCGAACCTATCTTAAATGTAGAAATGTCATATGTAAAAATGTCATATATAAGTCGAGCGGGAAAACTTTGCTACAATGGCCGCTTGAGTTGCATCATCCATTTACATACGAAACACGCTATAATTAGACAGGTTTGATAAAATTATAGCGGAGAAATGCTCATAATTTATTATAGAATGTTTTATTAATTTTCAGTCAATTCTTAATTATATTCGCTATTATTTCATATGTGGATGGATAATTTAAACCTTGGAATAACGGCAAAATGATTCATATATATTTAAGTTTAAATAAAAGTAATGTAAATGTTTTCTTTAATTTATTTAACGGTTTTCTGATTTAATGTTTTACATATATAGTTGAAACAAGTATTTTCTTTAAATTTGCTTTTTTTTTTAATAAACAAATATGTTAAAAGTTATTTAGTTTTATAAAATAAGAATTATCTGTTCGCAATTAAAAATGAGAATTTTTGTAAACAAGATATCAATTAGTGACACACCCGGGTAAAAAAGTAAAATCTGTTTTCTGATTGATTTTTGTTTGCAACAAAAGACTTTTTCATTAAATCAGAATACCGTTCCTTCTGCTGGGTAATAACACCTGAAAAGGAATTTAATTAATGAAAATGAATCAAATTATATAGTTTATATATTTTGATACATTTTTTTAAGGAAATTAAATATAACACCTCGGAGATTTTATCAGTTGTTGTAGAAATTGAATTATATTATTTTGCTTTAATTAAAAGTCAATTGGTCCCGAGGTTTACGAAATTCCAGAAAGGTGTTAAAGTTTAGTAGAAGGATATAAATAGGCCTTATTTTAAGCGGGAAGGGAGAATCCATCTTACTTTTGAAGAGAGTCAACAGGAGAAGTTTTATTATTGTTCAACCTTAACATGTCTGGCTAAAGTCAGGCAAAATTTTGCTGCTTTCCCGTGATGGAACGCCTAGTTCAATCCATCAAATGCCAAAGGAACAACCAAACTTACACCAACTAAATTTGAAGATGCCATAAGCCGTAAAAATAATTTGCCCTCGTTCCGATTTCAATCCAGCTAAAGAAACACTATTTTAAAACAATTTAGTTTGAAGATGCCATAAGCCGCCAAAGAAGTCACCTTCGTTTCCAGCTCGAATCTCTCCTTAGCTACAGAACTATTTTAGTATTATTTAAAATCGCAGAGCTCTGTGTGCATTTCATAAACATTCATTATTTCTTCAAAAACAGGTTAGCTAACCATATTATTGAAATTTCTATCTAAATTGTTTTCGAAATAATATTTAAATGAAATACTTTTTGCTAATACAATAGTGTAAACTGTCTAAATTGTTTCCTAAAATATTTTAATTCTATAAATGAAATACTTTTGCTAAATTTCTGTTAATTAATGTTTTGCTATATAATTTAATCACTGCAATTATATTTTGCTTTTCTTTTGCTTATTTTATTTATTATTAGTTATGCCTATGTTTCGAAACGGCGTGCATTTAATTATAGAATATGTTTTTAAACATATAAATTTAACATCTTCGTATTATTATTTATATAGCGTCATTTCGTGCGCTGTTTCGAAACCCAAATTCATATTTTGTCATTTTGTAAATTAATTAATATAAATATAAAATGTGGCTTTTCAACCTTTATTTATTATGTTACTAAAGATTAAACTAGCCTGGAGTGCAATCATAAGTATATTTTTTTAGTTAAGTATTCGTAAGTCCCCTATTAAATATACTTTTCCCCCTTTTAAAAGTTTAGTAGTTATAGATAACTAAAGAGATTGAACGGGATAAAGTAAAGTTTGTAGATATCTATATTGCCGTCAGTAGCATATCGTATTTCTCATGCTACAGAAGAGTTGGCTCTTTTGATCAAGCTGATGATCTAGTGTTCATTTAATATATGATCTTTAATTTATAATACCCTTCGGCTTGGCGGATGTGAAACTTATTAATATTTTTCTCGTTGTGCTGTTTTATATATAAGATGGAGCCACGGCATTGCCAGCACATCTTCTCTTATGGGTAGTGCAGTAGCAAAGTCTGAGCTACGGGCCAGATTATCACGTAAGTCCCCCGCCTCTGAACCAAATAAAGGTTCCCCATTAGCAGCATGATGACCGGTTCTTGGGTAAACCGTTGTTTGTCACAAAAACCCTAAAACTATTCTTCCATCCGCAGAGCCACTTTATTATTATACTTTACTTGTGCCTAGCGTATTAGTAAAATCATTATAGCCAACTCTTCCCTCCCTAATATGCAGTCTTCAGCATTGATCCGAAGCATTCTTGAAAACCCGTTCGATCTAAAGCTATCTGGGACGCTTTAAAAGCGCATAGTTAAAATAAATTTATTATAATTAAGATGTATTAAGTTTCACTCCAGATTTGGTTTGATTTTACGTAAAAGAGCCACTCGAACTGATTATAAAAGGACATAACAAATAAGTTAATGTAGTGATTAGTTGTATAGCAGGATATTTGGCTCCATTGAATCATAGCCACAAACCTATTTTGCCAACAACAATTGTCAATAAATATATTTTAATTCATCATATATCAGTTTCTGTCTCATTATTAAATCAATCCAATTCACTAATTGCCCATAAGTATTCATTAGTAAAGCCCCTATTATTTAATTATGTTAGATTTTATCTGTGGAATGTCTAGTATTTACGTTGTTTATATATATGTTTAAGTCCATGAGTCTTATTGTTTTCTCCGATTTGCTAGTGGGCCGGATGAAGAATTAAATCTCGTGTGCTACCATTGTTATGTTATCCATTGGGTGTTAGATCTGGTGCTTGGAGAGTGGGTTCGAATCCAGGCTGGTCCCTGACCTAAATCTCGGGCTTGACTGGGTTTGAAGTACATTTTGTGAGTTCCAGCTCGTGTTAGATGGATAAGCATGTTTTGACTGGCACAATATCGTTACAATATAAATATATATATAGAGAGAGATAAATTATTATTTTTGGGACTAAACCATGTGTTATTTTGCATTACAAAGCAATATTTTGACAAACAAGCATCTGCCATTGTCAAAGTTGATTTTTGAAAGAAAAATCGTTAGATCTCAAACAGTAACATGACCAAGTGCATGATAAGAAATGAGATTCAACTTGAAGTAGTTCAGCATTCACATTATGAGGCTTATCAAAATGTTTATTTCCCTTAGTTTTTTTTTAAATTTTAAGTTAATATTGGAAGACAGAGATAAAATGAGAGATTTCCACATAGCTGGAATACGTTGTGTTTCGTCAGCCCTATTTAAACCAGTAGATCTCTTTAAAATTTCAATTGACTCTCTCATGGTTCTTAAATCATATCTTTGCAATTAGCAAGTATTTTTGCATTGTCAAAATCAGGTTTGTGACCAATTTCTAAAAAATGGGAATACATTCAAAGATCAGCCTTTCAAGCTAATTGTGCATGCATCTTCTGTGAGTGTTAAATAATAAATGAATACTTCACTCCACAATACAAGATATAGTATTTATGCAGGAATAAAGCCTTTCAAGCTAATTGTGCATGCGTCTTCTGCGAGTGTTAAATAATAAATGAATACTTCACTCCACAATACAAGATATAGTATTTATGCAGGAATAAAAGGAATCTTCTGCGAGTGTTAAATAATAAATGAATACTTCACTCCACAATACAAGATATAGTATTTATGCAGGAATAAAAGGAATCTTCTGCGAGTGTTAAATAATAAATGAATATTTCACTCCACAATACAAGATATAGTATTTATGCAGGAATAAAAGGAATCCTTTTATTCCTGCATAAATACTATATCTTGTATTGTGGATTGAAGTATTCATTTATTATTTAACACTCGCAGAAGATGCATGCACAATTATCTTGAAAGGCTGATCTTTGAATGTATACAATTGTATGCATAGCGTTATATAAAAATAAATGCTTAAAAAATGGGAAGTAAAAAACTGATGTCTTAAATTTCTGATTAAAAGCATTTATATGTTCCTTAATTCTGATATTTATTCATCTCTTAGACTGGCCTACATAGCTTCTTGAGCATTGCAAACATAAAATTTCATAAACCCCCTGGTGTTCCAAAAATACTCTGTCTTTAGGTTTGTGTAAAAAATCAACCAATTTTCTACTTGCAAGAACGCTTTTAATCAAAAATTTAAGACTTTTTACTTCCCATTTTTTAGAAATTGGTCACAAACCTGATTTTAACAATGCAGAAATACTTGCTAATTTGGATAGGTATGATTTAAATACCATGAGAGAGTCAAATGAAATATTAAAGAGATCTACTGGTTGAAATAGCGCTGATGAAGCACAATATATTCCAGCTTTGTGGAAACGTCTCATTTTATCTCTGTCTTCTAATATTAACTTAAAATTAATACATGAAAAAACTGAGGAAAGTAAACATTTTGATAAGCCTTATATTGTGAATGCTGAACTACTTCAAGTTGAATCTCATTTCGCATCACACACTCGGTCATGTTACTGTTTGAGATCTAACAATTTTTCTTTCAAAAGTCAACCTTGACAATGGGAGATGCTAGTTCATCAAAATATAGGTTTGTAATGCAAAATAACACATGGTTTATTAGTCTCAAAAATAATAATTTATCTATATCTTATAACAGTGAAAACGTTATATATATATATAACCAGTGCTCTGCTTATATTAAGATGGTGAATCTTCAGACTTTAATGGACAGACTTTAGTCTTCTCCACTCTCCAACTCTTCAGTCATTCATATCATTGAAAATCGTCCACAGCTCTTGTTTGCAATTTTGTTGTCATACCCATGTTGACTGTAAATCATCTGACCTCTCATATGTAGCACTTTAAATGGGTAGAATGCTGGCTGAATCTGTAACATTTAAATATAAGTATAGTATATATAATTAAGCTAGATGTAATTAGAGGGGGTGAGAATCCAGGCTTTTCAAGCTCCCTTCAGTCATTTAATTCATCTTATATAACCAGTATAGATGACCACATACATATGAAAAAAGATAAATGATCTCTAATATATATATATATATATATTGCATGTTGAACTAGCACTCATCAGTTTGTCTTGGTCATCATCTCTCACACACATAGATAATCAGTGCTCAATTTATATTAAGATAGCAAATTTTCAAACTTTAATAGATAGGCTAATGGACAATTGATGAATGCTGGTTCAGCATGAAATATGTATATTGGAGATAATTTATCTTTTTCACATTTATGTGGTCATGTATATTGGTTATATAAGATGGAGTGGATGATTGAAATAAGCTTGAAAGCCTGGCTTCAAATTCCATCTAATTACAACTAGCTTAAGTATATATACTTCAGCTTGTATTTTGTCCACCCCTCTTCTGGGTATTTAAATAATCATAAGGTTTTACATAAGAGGGATCAGAATGACCTATGGTCAACATGGGTAAGACAACAAATTGATAAACAAGGGCTTTAAACATGCCACCATCGGATTTTTCAGTAGTATGGATGGTTGAAGAATTGGAGACTGGAAACGATTGAAGCCTGTTCATTAAAGTTTGAGGATTTCTAATATAAACTAAGCATTGAGTGTATATGTGTGTGGGAAAACATGATATGGACCAACTAATGAGTGCTGGTTCAGTATGAAATAGATATATTTGAGATCATTTATCCTTTTTACATGTATGTGGTCAAGTGTACTGGTTGTATAAGATAGAATAGATGTTTAAAGGGAGCTATATATAGAAGTGCAATTTTTATCTATGGAAGTGAGATTTTGAGCATCCAATGGATGTAACACAAAAAAACTTTCATTTAAAATTGCTCTACACAATTTTAAAGATGCAATAGTAAGATTGTAAGACCAATCAATGTGCTCTTTAATTTATTGAATGAGATATAGCATCTCCTACAGTACTATAAAATCACATGTGCATTGAATTTGACATAAGAAATAAATGAACAATGCATGGTGAAGTTAAGCATGGTAATAGGCTCAGATATTCTAAAGAGTGAAATATTACCCCATTGCTTTATTATAAAGTTATGTTAGAAAACAGAATACATTGAAAAGCTAGAATTGAACATGGTGTTAAAGTATTTGAGAAAGAAAAGTTTTCAGGAGAAGGCAGCACTGAAAAATATCAAATAAACAGAAAATGAACCAGCATGTTTTTAAATGTGGAAGAACTGATGTTTCACAGAATTGCTTTGTATAGTAATTGTAAAAGTCATCTCTAGCATAGAGTTTTTCCTTTTGGAGTTGCGAGTAGGTGTCGATAATGGTGACGTTATCGAGCACAATACACTCATAAAAAAATTGAGATATTCTTAGAAATTTATGATTTTGTTATTAAATATCACAAATCTTTAATTTTTACTAAAAATCACAACATTCAGGAAATGTCTATCAATTATTATCTTATATAATCTCCAGTACAAGTAGTTCAAGTAGAGTAATTAAGAGTTAAATGAAGAGCTATTTCTGACGTCAATTAGATAAGAGTTTTAAAAAAATTACTTAAGATAGCATTATTCTCCCCTTCTTTCCGAGACTTTGTGGTGAGATAATTTTAATTTCAGCTCAGGGATGTAAAAATAATAACTATTAATAAATTTCAGTAAAATAATATTGCATAAGTAATATTTATATATATTTACTTTTAATCTATAATTATCTAATCTTGTTCACTTGAACGTTGATATATATTGTTTAATTATTAAATACAAATAACAATATACTGTATGGATATAGAGATTTAATATTATACATTTATGAATGAAAGCATATAAATGAAAGATGAATTAAAAAGGATTCAGTTTAACAGAAGCTTTTTGAATTATTATAAATACCATAAAATCCTTTTTTTTTTCATGTGTCAAAGCATCGGCTGGGAAGCGAACCCGGGACAACTGCTTGTAAGGCAGCCGTGCTGATCACTTGGCCTCCAACGCTTGACATAAAATCCTTTCTATTTTCTTATTTTGCTCTCTTATCTTATATAAATATAATTACATTCCTTACTTTAAATAACTTTTTTTATATATAAAATATAGGGAATTTTATTGTGTAATTTGGTTACAACTCATAAGATAAGTTTAAAAATAGGATACATTAAATATCAAGGAAGAAAAAGTTCAATGATGACAAATCCTACATTACATAACTTAAGATGACTACAGTGATCCATAGGAGCAATGGGAAGGACCCAGGGTTTGGTATCTTGGAGATAGGTGACTAAGCTTGCATGACTCGAAATGTACAAAGATGACATCAAAGTTTTGTCCACGAAAAATTCACTGCATTACCATTCATAATGGATGTCAATTTCCTCATATCCAGGGTCAAAAATATAGACTTGAGGATGGAGGCAATTAGTAGTCAATCCTGAATGCATGCACTTAAAACAGTTTTTAATTGTTTAAAAAACAGGCAAAACTCTCATAGTGATCATGTGATGATTTTTAATTGTTTTGAGTATAGGCAGTTTCTATCTGGATATAAAAGGGATTAGACTTAGGAAGGTATAACAATCAACTTCCATGTGGCTTCAAAGACGTAGGGGGGGGGGGGATCCAAGTTCTGGTCTCTCTTCCAAGAAATTTCTAAAAAATTTATTTATTCAATCTTTATTCAATCTTTTATATATAAACTGACATTTCGATAGGAACACACATATATATTCTGTACATATTTAAATCAATAGTGATGTTTTATATTGTTTTATTTTTATTTGATTTTATTTAGTTTGTTTATATATATATATATTGTAACGATCCGGAGAATGCGACTTAAGTAAACTGCACTACAGGGCGCCATCTAGGCATTTGAACCTAGAAAAATTTATAAAGTAGGCAGATACGTAAGTCAAAAAAAAAAATTTTTTTTTTTTTTATAATTTGCATCCGGTCGCTAGCCCATGTCACTAGCTCAGTGGAACAACAGAGATTTAATAATATAATCTAAGAGTATATATAAAAAAGAAGACTAAAACAAGCAACTGCCAGTAATTAACATACAAACATTTATTTATGCACATATATATATAAGATTTAAAATTATGTTAGTATTAGTTTTACATTTTAACATTTAACATTATTTTTAACTTTACCTTAGATTTTAATTTACATTTTTATTTCTATTATATTATAATTTTACATTTTAATTAAGTTCACACATATAAATTTATGAAAGCTTGTTTATAATGTTGAATATAGATCGGTTACATAGATTTCACGGTCAAAAACATTTCAAAAGAAACATAAATGATCAAAATACAAAATTATTGATTACTGACAATTGCGGAGGGAAATTTATATGTAACCCAATAGTATTCACTATAAGATACTTGCATTGTCACCAATAACTTAAAAGACATCCAAATAAATACATTTTAGATACTCACCGTAAGGTATCATTATTTATCGAATGTCTATATATTTTGATCAAATATGAAAACCCAAAACATACTTAACCGATAACCAATCCATGCAAGCGTCTATAAACAACTTAAATTTAATGCATTTTTATTTAGGGTCAAGTATGAATAGACCACATAGATTTGCTTTTGAAAATAAACATTCTATCCCTATTTAACCTTAGGTTAAAATTCGTAGTCAAACCGGCATCAATTCATCTGATATATCGATGTATTCAATGTAATAAATTACGGCAGCACAAAAAGATTAAGAAAAGACATTGACTCTCAATCAGATAGGAATATTACATCTATCTAACGAGAAGAACAATAAAAAAAAACTCCATAGAAAGGAACTGCGTTCTCCGTCTTATAATTCCTTCCATAGGCAAACGGAAGTGTGCGGCTATGAAGCGATTCTGCCCGTAGCGAATCAATATTACATCTACTAATCACACCAATATATCCAATCCATTGACCCAATTTAACCACGAAACAAATAACCTAAGATTACCCTCCCCTAATATAACTTTACAAATCTATACAGCCATTCATGCCCGACTTAAGTTTAACATTGATATATTTTAATTCATCGGAAAACAGAAATCATAAATAAACTTAAAGAACAAAGTTAAATAAATGGAAATGATTTTAAATAAATAAATAACAAATACATCAAATAACATTATTAATGAAGAATTTAATTTGGTCAGATAGGATTCTATTGCATTATTTACTAAAAAGTTTTAAAATTTAGAGTTCTTATTGTTTCAAGTGAATATAAAGTTCTTACGATTTTTTAAAACGTCCAACTTTATCCGTTGCTTGCCATGAACATAAATTCCCACGCCGTCCTAAAGAGGTTAATATTCTGAAGGCCAATTTATTTATCCATCCGGAGATTTTTGCTTTAACTAGTCCTCAATGTAGAAAACGATAGTTCATTTCTCCTTTCTTTAACAGCTGACAGAATTGACAGTGCGTCTGTCAATTCCATCACCTCCAACTCCGTACTACTACATATAGTCACATCGTAATAATCAATAATCAATCACTAATTAATAATTTCCAAATTTTCCTTTTATACGTATTCGAAGGATTGACTTGGCATTATGTCATCGATGTGATGATCCTTTCGCTGAGGTCCGATTTCCCGATGGATTTCTTTCATTGGCTATTTGTTTCTATTGTTTTCCTGTCTGACCGATGTTTTTACATTTAAATGCCCAAGGCTGGTTTACATTTGACTAATTAAATTTATCATTTCCATTTCTGATTAATTAACCTGTTTTCCAAATCAAAGTCATATTTAAAGATAAATTTAAAGATATAATTTTATTTCCAAATCTTTTTAAAATTTAGTTTTAAAATACTTTTTCTTTAATAAAGTTTTATTTTAATAATTTTTCATTATCTGTGCGATTTAATATATAAGAGTTTAAGATGATATTTAATTTCAATTTTTAATTCTTAAAGAAAATTTTTAAATGCGAACTTTTTAATTTACTTTCATGTTTAATAAATAAATAAAAAAAAAACAATGTAACAAACGTCTGTGCTCGTTACAATATATTTGTATTTTAATTTTATATTTTGTTCTGCTTTATTTTTTTTACTACATTCAATCCATTTATTATGTATTTGATTCACTGTTTTATTTATTAATGTATTATAGTTCTGAAGAAGACTAAAAACAGTTGAAACATCAGTTTATGCATAAAAGTATATTTGAATAAATATACTTTGTATTATTGTGAAAATAATAGAAAACATTTAAAATATAAAATTTATAATCTAGACAATTGTATATATACACAGCATATGAATGTCAACTATGAATATTCAATAATGTTGCTGTGTGATAGTAATATAATGACAGACTTTAGAGCTCATGTTTTATGACTAATGCTTCACCTTTGTTACTTTCAGTTCTCAAACTTACTCAGTGAGCAGTATTCCACTAAAAGCGTATTGATTCTGTCTTATAAAATATGATGCTCCCCCCCCCCCCCATCATCATCTAAGGATAGTCTTATTTCTAATAAAGTCAAAATGTTTGCTTATCAGAAGCTATGAATCATTTTTTACAAAAGTCATTTTTAATCTCTTTCTTTTGTTCTTACTCTTTTTTATCTAATGTTTATAACTTCTTCTATTAATATACATCCAATTGTTACAAACAACTTCTTCCATTGGTTACATATCTATATTTTCTGTAGCAATAAAATATTCTCAAAATCTTTTCTCTCTATGTGGAATATTTAAAGCATGCAAAGTCTCCGGAATTGATAAATAGTGATGGGAACTGATTTATTAGAATAGAAGCCATTAATTGTGATCTTATATGAGTTTAATATAACCAAACAATGAATTGTTTGGATTTTAAGTTGAAATAATTGTTTCATTTGGAAAATGGATGCATACTTGGATTGTATAATAGAGGGCTATTCTATGCTACAAATGTGAAGGTCATAGAATAAATGACATCAATAATAACATTATATGATAGCTCTTGGATAAGATCAAGATAGCTACGATGATATAAAATGAACTTGCTTTACAACATCTGGATAGGTAAATAATAGATATTCATTTAAACAACAGAAATGGTTATGACTGTTATAATGAAGCTAGCAATATAGGAGATAATGGGAATAATAGAGATTTTAATTTTTTTTTAAATATAAATAAATGGAATGTTTAAATTTTGCTTGATGTAGATTTTTAAAACCTTAAAGTAAGTCAGCATTTATAACAGTAGAAGTATCAAGTTTTTGACTGGTATTGTTACTCTTACAGAAACTTAGTTTATGGAGGAAGAAAGATTAATTGATTTAGTATTATATGGATTTGGCAGTGCAATAAGAAAGATAAAGTTATAATAACATGAAAAAAAATTTGTTTCTAAAAAGTCAAAATCTTGTCTGTAATAGATTCTAGATTTTATGGTAAAGTATAGTAATATATCATATGTTATTAATGAAATTGTGTCTAGTGCTCTGTATGTGTTTTTTCAATAAATGATTGGAGGATAGTGTTGCCCATGAAAGAGGAACATTCTGTGAAAAATCCCATAAAAGTATTTATAAAATTCCGTATGGTCAAGATTTAGTTTTTTTACAATGTGCCTCAAACAGCCATCCTGGAATCTGATACAAATGCAACAAGTGTGACAAAGCAATCGTTACTGCAACTTGATGCTATAATAAAATTTGGGATGATGAAATATTTATTGGTTACATGTTTTCATTATAATGTGAGATAATAATATATCAGCCAATTTCAATAAAACAATTATTCAAGAAGAGTCGAGCAACTATTACTATACTTTTGATAATTTATTGAGCCGAGAACATGGAATTAGACTGCAATAAAACAACAATTTGATATTCTATTAACCAATATAGATGCACATGCTTATATTATGGGCCAACCTACAAGTAATATGAACAAATTATGTGTATTCCAGTACTAAACTTTTGAATTAGCCCAATATGTATCATTTGCTTAACTCAGTAATAGAAAGTCAATAAAAAAGATTAAAGCAATCATAAAGTCAGTATTGATAATTTACTTAATTATAATAAATTGATACAAATACTTTATTAGACAATATGCTATTCTTATCTCCGCACTCAATATGAGCATAATGTTATTCTAAATTTCACCATTAATTAATAAGTAGAGTAAATATGCTGTCATAACTGTTTTACAACACTTTTTTTTATGACCCACTGACAGTTTCGATTGTCCCAGCAATCTTTTTCAGAGCTATAACTTCTACTTATATTTCCAAACCTTAACTGTTAAATTCAAACTCTAAATAACTTTAAGATAATTGTAAAATTAAAGTTTGAATTTGTCAGTGAAAATTTGGAAATATAAGTAGAAGTTATAGCTCTGAAAAAGATTGCTGAGGCAATTGAAAATGTCAGTGGGTTGTAAAAAAAGCATTGTAAAACAGTAATAAAGACCATAGATGATTTAGTGTTATATTTTTTCCATGATTATTTTTAATTGTATTTCAGATATTTCTTTTTCTCCTTTGATTATTACTCAATTGTGTTGTTAGTTCTCACTGCAAAGTATATGTACTTTCTTATTTGGTTTGATTTATTTATATTTATTCTGAGAAACATTAAGTATCCTTATGATCATGATTTTTTAAATTATAAAATATAAAAAAATAGATTGCCAGAGTTAAACTCTTTTATTTAAAAGTTATTTAACTATTGCATTTAAAGTAATTCAGCATATTTCTCAAATTTCTTTCAAGGTTGAAGATTTCAAATATTCACATTTGTATTGGAATAATATGACTATCATTAGTTATTTTTAAGTTTAATATGTTTTCTCTGAGCTACAGTTTTTTTTCTTGACATAGCCACAGTAACAGTCTGACATCTCATCTCTTTCTCAGTCTCTTGAAGCCACTTTTTAATTATAATATTGAGATCTAAATAACGTTTAATTTTACATTGGATTTGGAACTCTATCAGAATTACATTCAGCATCATTTAATATCTTATTAAATTTGCCCCAGAATAATCTGTAAATCTAAGATTTCTGGGTTTCATTTACAACTATGAACATCAGTTTAAATATTTTTTGTACAGAGCAAAAATTTCAAAATTATTATTAATATAACTCTTAAATGCATTTTTGGCGTAGTTCAACTTTTTCAAAAAGCAAATGGTTCCTATTCTAATTTAATTACTATTTTTTTTAATGAACAAATACCAGCTCAAATATAATTAATATAGATCAAGAATTTAAAAAAATGAAATTATCTGAAAAAATGTATAATGATATTTCCTGGAGATGTATGATGATGGTATTTTAGTTGTATTTAAATATTGGATCAGTTCTGTAATCTAATATTAAATATTGAATGTCTTTTAACTTCATTTATGTACATGGAAATAATCCAATATATAAGTACAACTATAATGACATTTGTTTCTATAATATTTACAATTAATGACTATTTAATATGATTACTTTTTCTTTCATTTTTTACTTTCTTTTTCTTTACTTTCTTTCTTTACTTTTTGTCATTAATTTCTTTATTTTTTTCTTCCTTTACTTTCTTTGTTTACTTTCTTTTTTAACTTTCTTTTTTTCTTTGCTTTCTTTCTTTACTTTCTTTTGTTACTTTCTCTCTTTCTTTTTTCTTTCTTTATTGATTCTTGAGTTTGTTAGAAGTATCTATACTTTTCTGTGACAGAGATTAATTGAATTTATTTTTTAAATGCTTTATACTTCAATTAATGTTCTTTGATATTTTAAAAATCAGAGCTATTATTAAAATAATAGAATTATATTATCACTTTACTGGAATTATGCTTTCCTAATGTTTCTATTAGAATTTTTATATTTATCTAGTTCTTTTTCTTTCCAAATAAGACATGTGTTCTTGAGTTTTATTTACTGCTATTTTCATCAACAAAGCCAATACTAATTTTATAAATTGTTTTGTAATTTACATTAAGTAAATGATTATTTTATTTGCAGCTATTTTGTATGAGAATTTACTTAAATGTATTTTAATAAACTAATAATCAGCTTTTCAAGCTAATGCACATGCACTTTGTGGATCTTAACAATAAATGAATACTCTCATCCACAAAGCGCATGTGCATTAGCTGGAAAAGCTGATAATTAGTTTATTACAATTCAAAAACATCGCTGCGCTATATAAAATAAATATCTCATTTAACTGTATTTTATTATTGTAAGTGAGTTTTTAACTTTTCTTATGCATTTGTAATTAGATGTAAGCATTTGGAGGTGCAGGTTAAAAAAAGTTTGAAAATTGTTTATTGGCAAGTGAAATATCCAAACTCCCTCAGGATGGGATTTTTTTATACACTTAATGTAATCTACTAAGTATGCGTTCAATATTTTGTAAGTGATATCATAATCATATATAATTAACTATATTTTATCATATTAACACAGCTTGATGTTTTAGCATTTTATACTTGTAATTTCTATCTTCTAATCACAAAAGCCTCAATGAATAAAATCAATGAATGTTAAGCTAGATTCTTACTACTATTTTTTTATTTATTAACTTTCTACTGATTGATAGCATAGAACTTTTTTTTAAAAAAAACTATTTTGCACACGAATCATAAATTTTGTGTCTTTCAATCACTACTCATAAGTACCATTTATTAATCCTAGCTTAATTATAGATATGTTAAAAAAAGCAATCTAAAATTAATTGAAAAAATGGTATCTGATTGATCTTAGCTGATTAAAAGAATCTTTATGTTAGTTTGATAGGTATCCATGCAGTAACCCTAAATGTGATGCAATGAAGTCTTTACTATTGGTAACATAAGTTTAATATGCACATGAATGCATGGATCATGATTAACTTTCAACAAGTTTTTTTATACTCAGCACTATGATGGTATGTGTATATTGAATGCATTTTTAACCATGAGAGCTTAGTGATCCAAAAGATGCTGTTTAACATCCAGTTACTATAAACAATTGATAATATTTGCTATTGCTGTTAGTAGATATGTTATTTTCCTTTCTTAAATATTATACTAGTATTACATTAATCTGGTAGAGATAGCTGCTATACAAAAACTTTCTCTGAGTAATATTTATAAAATTTAAAAAAAAATTGTGCAAATCTTGACAGAACATTTAATGTAAAAACTTTATTATAATAACAATATGTGAGTTAAAGGATATAATTAAAAAAATAAGTTTATGCAATACAATAATGAAATTATAACTATTAATAATCATGGCTGTCCTGCATGGTTCATATAAGTAAAATGGTGGACACCAGAGCTCAAGATACATGGATTGTAATTATGCTTCATCATTTCCAGTATTTGAATAGTCATTACAAAGTTTCATCAACATTAATTCAAAATTAGTCTTTACAAATATTTTTACATATAATAATTACATATATATATATATAGTTTATGTATTTACATAACTAGGAAAAATAACTTAATCTCACTTATGCACAATTCTTCTAAGGAAAGGCCTATTTGCATGTGCATTTATAATAAATCAAATTTATATATATATATATATATTACTATCAAATGAAAATGATCATTAATTTTTCACATTGTTCTGAAAAAAATAAAGCATAATATATACATTATAAGGATTAAAATTTGTAAAATATTTGAATAGCAATATTATAAATTGTTTATGAAAAATGGATAATCTTAATGACACAATGTATATAAATTTAAATTTGGTGATAAATTATTGTTTTATAGGAATAGTATCTTGAAATATGTTGGACAAAAGTTTTTAGCCAAGATTATTGCACCCAAATTCCAAAATTATAGCTAATATTAGATAGTGGCATCCAAAGAATATACTGAGGATTAAATGAATTACTTATATTACTATAGAAGTCACTTGAAAATAATCTAAATTTTGTCAATCAATTAAAAAAGTATTCCCAACAATATGATCTGTAAAGAAAGTTCTTCCAGTCTATGGTTATGCATTTGGAAAGTTAAGTGGATACAATACAACTTTAAACTGTTTATTAATAAATCAATGTACATTCTTGCTCTTGGGAATGATAAATACTAGATATAGCAGATCATATTTAAACTAATTTGAAAAATGGGAAAGCAAGTTATATTGAAAAATAAAGGGGAAAACACTTAAAAAATATAATTCACATCTTCATGATAAGATATAACAACTTTGGAATAGTTGGTTAAAATGGTAATTCAATTTTAGATATATAAAGCTGAATACTGAGGAATGTGAATGATGCAGCTATAAAGTAGATAGAAGTAATTTGTGATAGAGAGTTGCGACAAAGATGATTTGTTAGGTCAGAGAAGAGAATAGGACTAAAAGTTGTCTATAATGATATAAGTAAAGCTTTAATCATCGATAAAGGAAAAGAGGTACATCTTGCCACTAAAGTGCAGCAAAAAAGAACTTTTCTTACTGTCTAATTTTTTAATCGAGGAACCCAAATAGATTGCAATCAATAGTGATGCAAGAAATTATCATGGAATACACTTATTGCTAATACAGTTATGAATAGCAAGTATATGATATAGATACTATGATAGAGGTCAAAAAATTGTTGAGAATAAATGATAACAATCTACAACATTATATGAAGTTTTGAAATCTATCATATAGACAGCAAAATCTATGCATGTAATTATCTTAGCAAATGTAATAATCTCATCTGCCAATATAATGGTGTTGGACACAATAACATTTATAACATAATGAATGTGATGCAGACAATCTTGGCTAGATATTAAGTTATCCAATTTTTTAGGATGATACATGTGAATAGCTTTTGATCAATATTGGCCAATACTTAAGGCATTTTAAAATTAATGGTAAGTTCTTTTTAAGGCAAAAGATAATGTTCATTTAAAAACTAAAAATAAAATTTCTTTGAAAGCAATTAGTTAAATATATAATGATGTATTTAAAAGTTTTATAGGTGGAAGCAAGAATTAGATCTGTGGTTGCATGATAAGGTGTTAAAATAAGCAATATCATTCTTTGTGATATAGTTAGAATGGTTTAACTGACTAATTACTAAGTGGAAGATATTTGATACTTAATAACAACCAATTTATCCTTAAGACATTCAAGAATAATACATGCAGAGCAGTTAATATTGTAAAAAGTAGAAAAAACCATGAGACAGGAAGAATGAGTAATCTAGCACATATAATGAAGATTTTAAGATTTAAAATGTTTTAATTAATCTTGCACAATCTAAAAATGTTTTTTGGTTGTTATGGAAATGAGATGATCATTAAATTAAAATGATTACCATCAAGCCATGATGTAACATTTTTTATTAAAAAAATTAATATCAATAAAGTAATGCACTATGTGATTAAATACAAGGATAAAGTTAGTGAATAATAGTGAAAAATTTCACTATGTCAGTCTCACACAAGGTGAGCACTGGTTTCTATCTGCTTTTAACACCTGTGGAGAAGTGGATGTAATCATAAACATATAACAAAGATCATATGTTTATTATTACCCCTGTCATAAGATGTTAAAAGTAGATAGAAACCTGTCCCTATCTTGCATGAGAATGGTGTAGTGAAAATTACATTACAGTAATATTGTACATTAAATGGATAATCTCTAGTCTAATGAATGTCTAATAAAAATTGATAAAGTTAATATTTAAAAAATAAAGATTTCTGAATTGATACTGAATATAGTAAGATCAAACTAATAACTAATGGCTGAGCTCATTCTAACAAAAAAAAAACTATGCATAGTAAGCTACAACTTACATCTGGTGCTTGAATGTCACATGATCTCCAGAGTGACTAACCATTCTATTATTTATATAGTAAGTTAATGTTTAAAGATTTGCTTAAGGATATTTTTACACTGTAACCAAACTATAACTGAAAGTAAATTATATGAAAGTGTTAAATAGCAATTAAAATGGTTATGGTATAATTTACTAATAGTTCAAAATCATTAGAAATATTTTAATGCTAAAAGTGACAGGCATGAGTTGATTAAATGACTTAATCTTTTAATTTTAATTTGATTGTAAAGATTGTCATAAATTTTGTATAGAATAGATGGTGCAAATGGATCTTTGAAAAATCAAAATGTAATAAACTGATTAATACTAAAGCAATTTGACAGTGATCAAGACTAAAGTTAATTGCCTAATAGACGATTGTTAAAACTTCAAGGATCCTTTTTTAAAAGCTGCCTTTATGACTGACCATAGGAAAATGTATTAGCTTTTATATCATTGTGTATGTACTTTCAGATATCTGTTCTCATATTATCATAGAAGCACTATAGATCTTACCTAGCTATATTTTAATTACAATAATTTAGCAATTTATTAAACAATAATTTAATAACTTTTGATTTTATTTGCTAGTGCAGAGATAGTATGTAATTTAAACTGAGATGCTTTAGATTGGCCTATATAATTGAAAAGTAGGTTTAAAAATAAGATGGCTGCTCTTATCTTTTCAAAAGTCTCTATCTTGTGCCTTATTTCAAGAGTTTCCGCAATACTCAACAAAACATCGTTAAGATATAAAAAAAACAGTTTGCATGTTATAGGATGGAAAAGTCCTTACCGTTTACATAGTTTAATAATTGATATATTTATCTATGATTTGGTTCAGGCTGAATGCTTTTTTTTTTTAACAGGTTTGGGATTTTTCTATCAATAGTCCATCCACATATTGTCTGGAATATGATTACTCTTAACCAAGGATTCCCATCCCCAAGTATTTCCATAAATAATTTGGTAAATATTGCCTTCTCCTTCATTATCTATAAGGGGCTGTTTGAGAAAATCTTGCAATTTATTATGCTACGTGATATTTATTTTATTATTACCTACCCGAAACCTCCCCTCCCGTTTTGTCCACAGATTATTATTTAAAACTCATCTCAAAAGTTTTTCTTTCATGTATCAAAAAAAAAAAAAAAAAAAACAGAACGAAAAACAGGCTATGTTCTCTAGCCAAAGAGAAATGAAAGGTACCCAGAACATCATGTTCTAGTGGCATCCTAAAATAAAATAAAGTCATAAGCAGAATTGTTTTTAACTTTAATATTAATACTACCTCATCATTGCAATTCTAAGACCACGTTACTCAAACAAAAAATAGAATATATGAGCACAGACTTTCACATGACCCACCACTCTTCGCTCTATCTCATAACATTGATACACTTAAACACATATATTTCGAAAAGATAAATATATATGTGTTCAAGTATATCAGTGTTAAGAGATAGAGTGGAGAGTGGTGGGTCATGTGAAAATCTGTGCTAATATATTGATACAGGTATATAATAAGCTGTATTTCAGTTATCAAGCAAAAATTGAAAATTTAATACTTTTTCCAAGTTTAAAAATAACTTAAATTTTTTTAAATTCAGCTTTCAATCTTGCACACACACACCCATATATATGTAAAAACATACATATATTACATAAAATTTAAAAACTATAATAAAATTATAAAAATTTATCCACGCTTTTTTTTAATTTTTTTCGTTTTTTAAAATGTCACATACCGACCGAATGGTTGAAACCTAAGAGGCGAGATAAAATTAAAAAAGAGAGTCGAATTAAAAGTTACAGCAAAAAAATAATCTTGATATAGCCCCCCCCCCCCATTTTAAAGATTAGATAACAGAATATGCTATGAAAGAAAATATTTTTTAATAGCTTAGGAGTTACAATATATATACACAAATTAACTTTTTGATTTAAACAATTGGTAGATTGAGTTGCATAGAGGTGGCTCATAGATAAGCACTCCATGATTTTAAACGGATATGGTCAGTGGAATTATATGGAATTTTGTGAAAACTATTATAGTTTACTCATTCTCTATATTTCCAATAATCATTTCCATAGTCAACTAATAAAAAAAACCTAAATATATATGGTCATCATATATTATTGAATAATTCAGTTTACTAATCAGTAAAATTAATCAATGGTAAGCTCATTTAGTGGGTAATTGCTTAGTGCTATACACTAATTTTTATTTATTTAAAAAAATCCAATTTAGTCCAACAGTAGAGTGATGGATTTCAATATTAAAGTACATAAATCACAGTTCTATCTATCAATTTAGTATTGAATATTAAATGGCCACCTCAGTAATTATCCACTCATTTACTTTTTAAAATCGCCATTATTCACAACTACTAAATTTAAGCATAATTCGAATAATGATATTGATTCAATCATTGAGAACAAAATGTAGATCTATCTACAATATAGTTCCACATATTATTAAACAGCAAAGGAAAATGTGTTTTATTCGTTCCAACTCCAACAAACTAATCAATAACATTAAAAACAGACTACCACCCTTGCTGACACCTCATGTGGTTTATAATATTGCCTGCCCTGAAAAATATTGTAAACCATCATATTATGGTGAGACCAAGGTCTCCCTGTCTACTAGGCTATCCCAATACACATACTCCTATAATAAAGCACTGATCGACACTTCTTATAGTTGAGTTTTTGCACATAACTGCACATCAGCCGGTCACAATTGCCAACCTAGAGATCCAGTGGTGGTTTGCAGAGAGCGGCACGATCTCAAAAGGAAGATAAAAGAGGCTTACTTTATCACTAGAGATAGTGACACCATAAATAGAAAAGACACTTGTTACAAAACTTCCCGGAAGTAGAATACATAACTATCGCATTTGCATAAATTTACATCGCTCCTAATCAATTTCTTATCTATTTACAAAATGGCTATGAATATGAGGGCTCTGACCCTTGAAAGCGCTTAGCCACTTAATTAAATATATATATATATTAAAATAAAATAAATATATATATACAATTCTTTATTTGTCTTCAGCTTTGTGTGCTTGTGCGTGTTAGCACATTTTATATTTTGCACTTTAGAACAATTAGCCACGAAGTTTAAACTGTTTGCTCATTTTGTTCAATATTGCAAAGACTACCAGGGAGAGAGGGAATAAGAGAAATTGTGGAGTCAGTGCTTATTTGATTAATCCAAGGAGGGACTGTGAAGTATATTATATCAGTTGGAGATTAATAGTAAACATTTAATAGTGAGATCATAGTTAATTAAAAACTGAAGTTAAACTTGTTCACCTAAAGTTATATTATGAAAATATATGTGTAAAAATGTTTTTGACCATTCCAATAACCACTTCAAGATCTGAACACTGCCATTTGATGTAAACACAAATAAAAACATTTTTAAAAAGCATTACTAAAAAGTAAAGCTAATTTATCATATTATCAATGCTTTCAATAAAATGTTTAATCAACAAAACATCTATCTTGAAAGGAAAGTTATTAAATCTACAAATAAAGACAGAAGGATAGCTAAAACCTGTCAATGTTAAGTGTCTAATTACTAGTAGGTTGATGGTAGATAAAACAGCACATTTCAGAACAAATGATACTTCATCATCATCATATAGAAAAAAGTTTCATTCACAAGGCTTTCCAATTGCCAGGTGATGAGCCTTAGAATATTTTTCCAACCATTATTTAGCTTTTAGCCAAAAATAGCTAGATAACCATTTAATATAATATAGATACCTTAAAAAAGTTTCCTTGGCATAGATGAAATGTATTTCCATTTGCAACATAAGAGGTATATAAGTATTACCTATGTCTACATTTTATAATTATAGTAATTTAATGTAACATTAAGAAGCAGCACTTCCCCCTTCCATTTATCAGTCATAGGTTGGCACTGGAATTATCGATCATTTACCCTTTCACCCCCACAATCTGTATCTTGTAATTTTGTAGTTATATGCACATTAAAAAGGAAGCATATCAATAAACAAAGCAAGATGGCATCACAATAAAAAGTTTATTACATTGGATGGCTGATTAAAATGAAATCAATTTTTAAAGCTATATTAAAGAGGTTTCTTGTTGGATTAAAGGAGTGAATCACTAAAAGAGCAGCCACAAAGAAAGTATCTTCATAAACACTATCTTCATGGACTCTGGGGGGGGGGGGCATTTATATACTTAAACTACTTTTTTGGTACTCTGATCTCTAAATATCATAGTCGTTATATAAAATAACTGATATTGTTCAAAGGCCATGTGACATAAAGACACCCAAAGTGACAGATCGAATTTCGATCCAGCATTCTCTACCACTGACCAAATCATCACGATCTTTGTCAGCCCTCTTCTTAAGATAACCAAAACTTTGCCGTTTTAAAAATTTAATTCTAAATTATGCAGTTCCAAAACATAATCCCTATATTGTTAAGTTCTAATTTATTTTTTATTACAATGACCTCAATATTAGTTCATTATTTTCCAATCTTACAATATGTCTAATTTTATTAAAATTATAAAAACATCACATACAATAATAAAGACAATTAGAATCTCTTTTTTATTTTCTTATTTGTAATTCAATTCACATTTTGTAATTTTTTTAAAAGAAGTATTTATAATACCTGTTATGACATCAAAATTCTCACAGAAAATCAGTTCACTCACATAGTTTTAGTTATTTAATTTAGTTACAGATTTAATAACTTTCGAAATGAGACGGGAAGATGGATAATCTGTGATAAATCAGGCCAAACCCATTGCCTCTGACTGAAAACGGACATTAAAGTTAAGATTTATAAAAAAAACAAATTCATGAAATTTTGTTATATTAATTATGCAAGATGAAAAGAACTCAGCCGAAAGGGAATTTTATTGTTTTTATTTCCGCTAAAAAAAATAAAATAAATAAAAACGTTTACTTCAATTTACCTAGCATATTTAATTTTGAATAAGCTTTCAGTGTTATTGTTATTAAGTACAATCATTGTTTATTTCCATTAGATTATATTATTTTTAACAATCAATTTAATATAAATGTTCCTCGAAAATAATGTTTGTGGTAGAAATTTGCTCCTTCATCTACGAATTATTTGTAACTGCGATGTGAAGCGACTAAAAGCATTTAATTGATATAGTTAATATCGCATGATTTAAAATTTGAATTAATTTTTGTTTATTTAAAAAAAACCACTATAAAATATTTACGGAAGTTATGCAGTGGAGAATAAGGTAGGTAGACTTAGCCAAAGCACGATAAAGAAATAACTAATAAATAATGCATCAACTCAAACAATTACTGTATATACAAAACATAAAGCCAATGAAAAATAGAACGCAGATTAATACACGTACAGCTTTAAATATTTGAAATTATTAAAAAATAAATAAATTTTACTTACCTCTTATTGTTGGGGATAAAAAAAATAAACTATGGACTTCGTTTTTATAAAGTATTTTTATCTAACAAATAAAAAAATGTGCACGCATATTTTTAATAGTTAATCTTTTTTTTTTTTACATAATTTTATTTCCGTTTTTCTAAAAGTTAAGTCAAATGACTCGATATCCGCAAAATGCAAAGCTTGTGAAATAGTGATATACATATAATGTGTGTGTATATTTGTAATATATATATATATAAGTATTTTGCATGAGAGTAGGATGAGACTAGGAAATAGAATACTTTAACGAAGCTTTAACACTTGCTCATTCGTGGTAGTTTACCACTATCTGCCATCCATTCGTAGTCACATGAATACACAAAATAATATGATTTGCTGAAAGATGCTATAATCATCATTTATCAAAGCTCAAAAACTCTCATTTCCAGTGCTCATATGTCTGATTTTATTTTCCATCTAACTGTATAAACATTATGCGAGATTGTGTGTAATACTTCCATTGGCAAAATCCATGAAACAAAGTTTGAATCAAAATGAATATAAATTTTTTTCCAGATAACTGAGGATTTTCAAGCAATCTTAGGATTTTTTTTAAGGGCCTACCCATATCAATCCAGATAGTTGTTTATTTATTTGATTGATAAATAGATATCCAGATATTAATGACTAGAAGATAAACAAGGAAGGAAAACACAAAAAATTACTACATCTGGCAGTTGATTAGCTAAATAATTGTTGACTTCTCTTTGAAGATTCCTTTGACAAGAGGTTTGAAAAACCTTCACACCACAATAGGCTATTTAAGTATGATTTACTTATATATATGCTTCACCAATATATATATATAGTTTAATCAGACATTTTCATAGATAAAAATTGTTTATAATTAATTGTCAGGAAACTCCATGTAGTTGGTATAAAAGTATTTTGATAAAATTTACTGAGTACTTGACAAAAACACTTGTCTTTTCTATTTCGTTATTGTGTTGCTGAGTTTGACAGGAAACTTTTCGATCAAAGTACATGATTCTAATCATAAAAATAGCTTTATAGAAAAAGAAAAATTAAAAAAAAAAAAGATATTTTTATATAATTGCAACATATTTTACCTCTTACTTAAATTATAAAAGTATATTTATATATTGGACTATTTCCATCATCTAGTATTGAATATCTTGAGAAAAATTTAACTTTATTTAAATTTTCAAAGTACATTCAACTGTTAGTAATGGCACACAGGTTAGTATATGCACAAAGTTTCGAGAGGTATTATTCTCCCCTCTTCTTCAGATGTTGCTGGCCTGACCAGTGACAGTATTAGCATGGAAATTGAACCTGAGCTCTTAGATTTTTGAATATTGAATATTAAGAGAATGCTCTAACCAATTGAGCTATCCTGCCAAAGGCAACAGTCAGTAAAATTTTGATATACTTATCTATGAGATTCTCCTTAATTTCTCCACTTTTTTCTAAAGGCAAAGTTGATTAGTGGTTTCCATACATTATGTATAGTCACACTAGGTTTACTTATGAGCTTATTCACCATTGCCATGTGAGCAGCTTCTTTGAATTTTCTTTTTTGCACTTTTTCCTCTCTATCCAATATTTTTGTATTTTCCCAATTGAACATATGTTCATTGGTATATAAAGAACCATCAAAAGAAAGAACAATTAGTGGTACTGTAGCATATCCATATATACCAAAAATAGTGGACAATTAAGAAAACTCTGCAATCAGTAAAAATCAGAACAGCTTTCCAGAACCATACCACATTATGAGGAATTGCAACATCTACAAAGCCTAAACTTGAAATGCTGAAAAACAAAACTTCATCTATGAAATACCATGTGAATGTGGAAGAATGTATATTGGTGAGACCAGTCACCCCATTGAACAGCAATTGCAAGAGCAAAAATTGATTAGAAAAGAGAAAACAGATGTGTATAAGGTAGCAAACTATGTGAGTACTAATTGAGAAAATACAAAAAATATTGGATAGAGAGGAAAAGGTACAAAAAAGAAAATTCAAAAGTTGCTCACATGGCAATGGTGAATAAGCCCATAAGTCAACCTAGTGAGACTATACATAATGGGTGGAAAACACTTATCAACTATGCCTTTAGGGAAAAGTGGAGAAATCAGGAGAAACATCATAGATAAGTATATGAAATTTCTACTGAGTGTCACCTTTGACAGGATGGCTCAGTTGGGTAGAGTGTTACTTTAAATTTCAATATTCAAAAAACTAAAGGTCCAGGTTCGATTCCTATGGTAATATTGTCACTGGTCAGGTCAACAATAACTGAAAAAGAGAGGAGAATAATACCTCTCAAAACATTGTGCATATACTAACTTGTGTGCTATTACTAGCAGTTGAATGTAGTTTGAATATTTAAATAAAGTAAAATTTTTCTAAAGATATTTAATATTCAATACTAGACAATGGAAATAGTCCAATATATAAAAAATGTGTTTTATTTAAATTTTTATCCCCCCCCCATTCATAAAAACCATTGATTGAAAACTACAAAACAATTTATAATATATGTTGGACTATTTCCATCACTTAAAACAAATTGTTTAGGATCAATTCTGATGCTGAAACTTCTTATGAACACCTGAGAAATAAAACCATATGTCTTTGCCCTGCATGGTTTGAAGCAGTTGATAGAGCAACCGATTTGGGATCAAGAGATCCCAGGATTGACTCTGGCATTCACATGTCTGGTTTTCAAACTTCTTATGACCTCCCAAGCAATAATGCCATATGCATATTTTTACCTTGCATAGTTTGGCATAATTGGTAGAACATCTGGGATCAGGGGATCCAAGGATTGATTCTAGCTCTTGCAGATCTGACCTTAAACTTCTTATGAACTCCCGATTAATAAAGCCATATGCCTTTTTTTTGTTAAACATCTTTAGAAAACACACAAAGTTTATTTAAATTTTTCAAATACATTCAATTATCGGTAATGCTTCTAGTTGAATTAATCTTCTCTTCTTCAGATACTGCTGGATTGAATACTAACAGGACTAGGATAGGAATGAACCCAGGATCTGAGTTTATTTAATTTTTCTAAACATATTTAACAACCAATTTTACATGATGGAAATAGTTCAACATATAATTGCACATAAAATGCCATCAACTTAAACTTTTGGACAAACACTAAGTATTAAACAATGTTTTTTTCCTCTGCAGCAACTCCCAGACTTTGTTTATTTTATCCATTTCATACTTTTCATATTTTAGTAAAAAGATGCTGACCTTTGTAAAATATCCGGAAATTTTAAAATATTGGTGATTTGTTAGATTCAAAAGTATTGAAGTATTTTAAGAATATATTGACTCATAAAAAGTGTGAATTAAATTAAGTAAATACTCTGGGGAAAGTATTTGTTGGAAAAACATCATTATATTATTGAATTCATGATTTTTGATAGTGGGTAGAAGAACAAAGAATTTAAATAAGAAACACAATCTTACTATTATAAGTGAGAGCTCTAAATAAAGTGTGTTGTGATGGCATCAAAATCTCAACTATAAGTCTATTCAAAGTTTTTAAAATCAAATATTCAGTTTCCTATTACATAATTGGGAACAATCTTATACATTATAATGGTATGAGATAGCACAGAAAGAGAATGAGAAGTTCCTCATCAGAAAAATACTTCACCATAGACAGGCATAAGTAATGGTATGAAGAAAAACGGTGAGTTTTGTGTAAATCTATAATAGTATTTTAATACCAAGCAATTTAATGAGCTATCATATTGAGGCAGTCAATTGGCACATTGTGAACAAAAGACGATGATAATATTACTTTTGTTATGAACTTGATGCATTACATTCGTTTTTATAAATATACATTTTTAAAGTACGATATTAAATTATTTTTCCACATATCAGCTGAAAGAATAATATGATGACGATGACATAAAAATTTATAATTGATAATGAGGTCATAAGAATAACATCACAGACATTACATAGTTGACTTAATCTACTAGCCTACAACCTCATTAAATGCTCCTATGCTTAGCCTCTTTGAATATGCCTTTTAATTACCATTTATTAAGCATACAAACTGCTATTTAATTATCACACAAACACTCTAAAATAACTACTTCAGATGCAGAATGGAATAAAGAATTAAGACTATTTCAAACTTACAAAATAGATAGTTTAATAAAGTATTAAGCAGAATATTTAAATCAATACAAACATGCATTCTTAAATTAATACTCATAATATGCTTTAAATGTATATAGGTGAAGTTAATAAAATTTTCACAAATAGCGTTTAGCTTAGCACTTTCAGAGTATATTTACTCCATATTCATAGCCATTATTATGCAAATTTATGCAAATCATTATAAGGAATATAAATAATGATTAATAAAATATGTCTGTACAAATTAACATTTATATTCTAAGTCAAAATATTAACCTTGAAATAAACTATAATCTTATTATTAAATATTCTAATTAATGCCCATATTTTCTATTGATATATCTCCATTTAAAAAGAAATATATGCAAAATATTTATATCATACCAAAAGTCTGGTCATATTGATATAACCCCTTTTTGATAGAATTAAACAAAGCAACAAACTCTGATTAGATGCAAGAGAACAATGGAATATCTTAAGAATAAAATACTTCGACCCTCTCTCATCCAATCAAATTGTGAGTTTATGTTTATGCAAAGTACAAATGCTAAAATATAGAAAAGTAAAAGGATTATTTTAAAAGATTGTATAACTTAATAAAAATGAATAAATTTTGAGATAATTAAATATGTAAAATAATTATATACATACAATCTTAAAATAATCAAAATTAATAATAATAAACCCCTAAAACTCAGAAAAATAAAAACAATTTTACTTATAAGTATATTAATAATTTGTATTAGTCAGTCATTAGATTAGAGATTATTCACTTAATAAATAATATTTCTGTGGTATAATTTTCACTACACCACCCTCATACAAAGTAGAGATTGGTTTCACTACACCACCACTTTGTGGAGGGGTGTAATTATAAACATATGACCTAAAATGTGAAAAAGATGTATGAAAGTAGTGCAGTGAAAATTATACTACAGAAATATTGATCTTGCTTAGAGTTTTAGATTTTTGGTATTTCTGTTGCAACTATAGATTTGCACAAGTTTTTAAATTCACAGGCATCTTTCAATAAATGTGTATATACTGACAACTATGTCCTGAGATTTAATTCTCAATGGTTCTTGCTTTCTCATGGCCAATTTTATTTCAGTTTTAGATTTTTTAAAATAGAAATTTCAGGTCACTTTTTTTTCAGCAACCAAAGTACCATATTTTTCAGACTGATATTCTATTAAGATTCAACTGGAACATCAGAGAAAAGAATAGGTTTCAAAGGTTTAGAGATATAAGACTATATTTTGACTGGTCAGTAATAGTGCATTTGGCTTATGTAGCTGACAATATGAGTTACATATTGTGTGTTTTTTATGCTGTCAGTAGAATAATTATTCCAGCTTTGATGTGAATCACCAAGATTTTCTTGGTTCACAGAGACTACTTGCTGAATTGGGCATTCACCCTTTGCCTGTCATTAAACTAAATCATTAATACAATTTGCATGTATTTAGTAAGCCAATGTTTTCTGCTTGAACACCAATTACATTAATTAAAGCCAGTCTTTAGATCCCTTCTCAATCAATGAGATAGCCAAGATCAAAGATAAACATGATATATTCCCATGTTTTCTATGTATCATTCCATTAATTAATTTACTGAATTTTTTTCTATTTAATAAATAAACTCTATTGTCTATTTTAGACATTTCCTGATGGGCTATTTATTAATTAACTACTTTATATAAACTCATTATACTTTAGGTCTTAGTTGATATTACTTAAATTTACAGGTTTAATAATCTTTTATATATATATCAGATTTACAATACAATAATTATTATAAAATAAAACAATTTATATTATTAAAATTCTTTAATAACATATCAGGTTTCTAATTTTACAATAATTTGAAAGCTTTTTATATTTAATCACATAAATAATTATGAATATTATTTTGATGAGATGATTGTAATGTATTATTAAACATTCGATAATAACGTCAGAAGATAGCAATTTTTTTTTCTAAATATACTTTTCATACAAACAGCTCATTCTTGAGCTACCTCCCCCCTCCTTGCAGTATTGTTATTTAAGAGCAAATTAAATATATAAACTACTGTACTCAATTATTTTACCAATGCTCCACTATATTTCATTCAGTAACTATTATTTATAGTTTTTCCGGATTTGAAAAGAAACATTTATTTAGTACTTTTTAGACTTTCACACAACCCTCAACTCTCCATGCCATCTTATATTGCTGATCCACCTGATCACACACATGTTGAAAAGATAAATAATCACCAAAAGAGGTGTTTCATGCTAAACCAGCACTCATCAGTTGGTCCAGATTATCATCACACATATATACAATTTGTGCTCAGCTTTATGTTAAGATAGCCAATCTTCGTACTTTAATGGACAGGCTTCAAACTACTCCAATCCACAACTCTTCAGCCATCCATTTCATTGAAAATATGATGATGAAATGTTCAAAGCTCCTGCCTGTTTCATCATCAGATTTTCAATGAAATGGACAGCTGAAGAGTTGTGGGTTGGAGTAGATTGAAGCTTGTCCTTTAAAGTATGATTGAATGTTTTTTCATCATCAGATTTTTAATGAAATGGATGGATGAAGAGTTGTGGGTTGGAGTAATTTGAAGCCTGTCCATTAAAGTATAAAGATTGGCTATCTTAATATAAAGCTGAGCACTGGTTGTATATATATATATATATATATATGGAGATGGTAATCTGGACCAACTAATGAGTACTGGTTTAGCACAAAATACATATATTAGTGATTATTTATCTTTTCAACATGTGTGTGATCAGGTGGGTCAGCAATATGAGATGGCATGGAGAATTGAGGGTCACGTGAGGGTGTGAGTTTGAGTACCTTATATATTACATTAAATGTGCAGGTGTGTGTAAGCCTGTACAGTGTATTAAGTTAGTACTTTTTAGTAATTTTATTAAATTTAAATTATGTATGTGATGTCGTTCTATTGCTTAGTAATCTCTGTTTGCCTTAGAGTATAAAACTTAACATTCATGCATGCTCATATTTGTAGGGTTATAATTATAGTTAACTTCTCTGAAAGTGTACTTACCATTCGGTTATAAGAAAAAAATAAACAATTTCGATATGCAGATGAACAAACAAATATTTACAAATTCGAATTTACAAATAATTGTAAGAAACATCAAAATTTAATAATGATCTAAATATATTTTTATTTATCATCTTACTTACTTTTAAGACATCACATCATCTTAGCTTACATATTTATTTTCTTTAGCAAATTTTTTTATAGTCATGACTTTTATGCCAAGTGCAATCTTCATTAATGAAATCTATAAGTTAGAAATTAGATTGGGAATATTTGGATAGAACAGCACCAGATAAGAATTTAAGCAATACCTTCTGGAATCTATTGATTACAAAAATGTACACTAGATGGCAGAAAAGTGGTGAGAATAGATAAACTGGCTTTCTTTTATAATTTGTTTGTTACCTTAAAGAGAATAATGCTATCCTCACACAATCACAAAATACTGTTAAAAACGAAATTTTTATGAAAAATACAATATATATATATGTTGAATTAAATACTTCCATGGATTGTTATTATATTAAAAAGTAGAAATGAAGAAATAATATCCATGTAAATAAAAATAACCTTTAACATTTGATGTTACAAAAAAATCAAGTCAGATGTCACTTGACTTAATTTAATAAGTTTATGTTTACAAATGTTATATATATTGCTCGCAAAACAAACTCTTAACAAACTTTGTAGAATAACCCCAACCTCAGACCGGTTTCTGTTATTGGCGTCCTCGGTGAGGTGCTAGGATATTCAATCAGATTAAAAATACTAGGACAATTCCAGCACTTTATCTAATGTATAACTAATTATTAAGTAGAAACTCTGAAATTTTCAGACATCCATATGTCTTCCAATCCAGCTATCTAACTTAAATAGCCATATATGAGACTAAACTAAGTTCAGATACACCTTATATTAATAGCTTTAGCAATATAAAATCGCCAATGCCATCATAGCAAAAAATAAAATTACAAAAAAGTCCAAGTCAGATGTCACATGACAATTTAATAAGCTTGTGTTTATAAATGTTATATATAGAGCTCGCAAAACAAACTCTTAACAAGCTCTGTAGAATACCCCCAACCTCAGACCAGTTTCTGCTGCTAGAGTCCTCAGTGTACTCTGAATTTTTCAGATATCCATATGTCTTCCCATCCAGCTATCTAACTTAAATAGTCATATGGGACTGAACTGGGTTCAGATACACCATATATTAATAGCTTTAGCAAAATAAAATCACCAAAGCCATCATAGCACACTTGCTTAAACTTATTTCTATATCTGGAACATCATTAATTAAAATAAAAGTTTCTTTGCCGACTGTAAATTCATTCCTGACATAGAATTTCTAACGATATTGAAATTTATTAAATTTACCATTGACAGTCAGGAATTATTAATAAATACCAGTTCATGTGTTACGGTGATTAATAATAACTGGTGATTATTAATACTAACTGACTAATCACTTCAATCGTGACATATATATCTCAATTCAATTTGTCTCCCTCTTCATATTTATTTTCAGACCAATCCTTTATCATTTACTCCCTTTAATATTTCATCAGTTCGAATCCTATCTTTTCAATTCTTTTCTAAACCAAGAGCTTTTTATTTTTTTTAATCATGCAAATTCTTGTTGTATATAAAACAAAATCAAACATTTTTTTTTTAAATTTCAACTTTAAGGAGACACAATATGACTTCTTGTCATTATTAAAAGCTTATTTAGTTATTATAATTTTCATTCAGATGTTTTTGATGCTACTTCCATTATCAGAAAAGACAAAAATAACTAATTACATCTTTTTCACATGTCTTTGGTCATATGCTTGCTTGTGAGAAAGTGGTGTAGTGAAAATTATACTGCAGAAATCTTATTCATTAAGTGGATAATCTCTAGTCTAATGGACGACTAATAAAAATTGATAATTACTCTAAACATTTATCAATACTTGTAATCAATACTTTAAATTTAAGTATTAAATAAAAGCACAAAGTGTCAATACCCTTTTTGTCCTTATATTCTAATTATATCTACACTTTTATAAAAAGTTATAAATGTACAGATTTTATCTTTTTTTTCTTTTTCAAAATAGTTAACATTTTTTCTCTTTAAATCAATCTATTAAAAGTCTTCTCAAGAATAGTTAAACAAATATGAACTTTCTTTTATCTTTCTATATATTTTTCAATAATAGTTTCTGAAATATGAATCCCCCCCCCTACATAACAGGTTTTTCCATACCTGCACTTATGTATGTAATACATAGGAGGTTTGAACTTAGAGTTTTGCACGACCCTCAATCATCCATGCTATTTCATACAACTGATACACTTGATCATGCACATATTGAAAAGATAAATAATCACCAATATACCTATTTCGTGCTAAACTAGCACTCGTCAGTTGGTCCAGACTATCATCTCCACACATATATACAATCAATGCTCAGCTTATATTAAGATAGACAATCGTCATACTTTAACGGACAGGCTTCAAACTACTCTACCCCACAAATCTTTTTTTGTTCCACTTTTAAAAAAAATACAAACTGTTACTTGGGAATAAATATGATTAACCTATCATAAATGTTTGTTTAATAATTTTAATAAATAAATGAATAAATGGTTTGTCACTCAAAAAATCATGTGATGTTTGAGCATCAGAAGGGACAGAGCTGAGACATAATCCATCGATCTTCAATTTTTGATGCTGCCAATTTACAACTGTACTAATCCATTCACTGCAATAATCTTAATACTTTATTTGCATCAAACTTCCAATCAGTCTATAAAAATTATTTTAACAATTCATTTGACATTCATAAAATGTAATGTTAAAATCACTTAAACATCACATGACCACTATTTCCTGTTTTCACAAGCTGTTAAAACACTAGAAAATTTTCCTTACAATAATGCCACTCAGTGTAGACCTTGGTATCAATGAATACAAGGTTTTTTTTTTTTTGCATCCCTATCTGGTGCCTACTCAGATCCAAGACTCACCCAATTTTTTAATCGTCTTTTTTGTGTACGTTTTATTAGAAACTGGTATACTATTTGATGCATTCTTATTATTAATTTTAAGGCTCAAATGAACAAATAGTTCGAATTTTTTTCTTAGGCAGTAATTTGTCATTTTTCATTCATTATTCCCATTCTGTAATTTATTTATTACTAACTTTAAGATCCATATATCTTTTTTCTGAAAGAAGAAAACAAAAAACCATCTGTAAAATATAATGTTACTATCCTATATTTTTATTATATTTTTACCTACATATTTTATATCCTATAATGTAATTTTAATAACTTAATTTTTCAATATCTCTAGAAATAGTTAAAATAATATAAATGACAAAGGATACAACTGATGTGATATGATGTAATGCACTGTGACTTCTCCTCAAACAGAGTCAGGAATCTCTCAGCAACTATGCCCAGAGAAACCTGTTAGCCACTTAACCCATTCCCCACCCTAAGTTTTCCCATAATCTGCTCCATCCCATTTCCACAACATAATCTTTGTCAACTCTATGGCCTTTATATCTAAATCCACTTTATCTTTTCCCAAACCCAGCATAAAAACCAATCACCCACTTTTTGTATAATCACTTTGTTCATATTTATTTTTCCATAACTTCATTATTTGTACCCTTTCTGCTTTCAAGCATTTACATTCAATTAACGGATGCCTAATATTTTCTATGGCTTCCTTACACAATTTGCTGGCTAAATCACCCATATTTTTCCATTTATGTGCATATTCTCTTGTTGTTAAAGATCTTGTTTGAGCCTTAAACAATAAACTACTTTCCTTGCTATTATCATAAATTAACTCACACCCAATGTTCCATTTACTTCTATATATATTTAAACTCTTTTTACTCTCCATACTAGTTCTCCATCTTTCCAACTCCCTATTCTTTATTAATGCATCCATTCTTTTATCTCATTCCTTACTACTGTAACACTCAACAATCCTCCTAACACAATCATCCCATCTTTTGTACAAGTATACTGATATAAATCATTTATCCAAATCTTTTGCATACCACATTACCTTTCTCACCCATCTTGTTGTCTGCCCTTTACTTGTAACCCAATTAAATACTATTTTGGCTATTCTTTTATTATCCATAAACTGCAACCTACCAAATATTTTTATTTTACTTTTTGCATCTCTCATATAAAAACTTGACCATCCCATTTCTCATTGAATTGCCTCTTTTGCTATCCACACATCTGCATCTAATGCATGTCTTTCTACTTCCCTTTGTACTTTTTTTTAAGTAATCTAATACCCCTTTATTAACACATAACGCATCATTGTCACATGTTAACCCTGCTACTACAACTCCCTTTCATACCATTCTAGCTACATTATATTTATTATATGAAAACACTGTTAATTTCTTTATCAATCCCTTTCTTTTCTTTGCTTCATTTATCAATTTTTTCTCCCATTCATCCAAGCATTTTTTCTGATTACTTAAAGTGATTCCCAACACTTAACTTGATATCCCCCAATAAAAATTCTACATCTTCTGTTTCCCCAATATTAATCATCATTATATTTGATTTTTCTTCACTAGATTTAATCCCCATCTCTTTACCCACTCTTGCACATGTCCTCAGCATAGCTTTTATATCTTCTCTTCTTTCTGCTCACAAAAAGACATCATTCGCAAAAAAAAAGACCCGACAAAGTATGTGCTGCTACCACACGGAAAAATTATAATTATTTTTGATGTTTTTGCTATAAATTAAATTAAATTCACTTTTATATGCACCATACATCGTAACAACATTTATGTGTTCGATCTTCTTTTTGTATTATTTTATTAACCATTTTCCTAATAATTCAAAGCTTTTTTTTTGTGTGTTTATACCTTTCATATATCCTAAATTTTCTTTAAATTTTTCTTAAATAATTCTCACCTTTCATCACTACTAAATTTTAATTTGATTCTTTTCCAGTCACACACACATATATATATATATATGTGTGTGTGTGTGTGTGAAAGTCTGTGCTCATATACCTTATATATTACATATATTGATACAGGTATATAATAAGCCTGTATTCCAGTTATTACATAGTAGAGATGTCTGCCCATCCCTTGTATATGTATTAAATGGATTATGTCCTGTACCTGAGGAGTCAGATTGACATTAAGTCAACATGGGTGTGATGAGAATCTCAGCCTCAGGGTGGCCTTTGAGCATTCCATCATCAGATATTCAATTGGATGGATGGTTGAAGAGTTGGAGAGTGGAGTAGATTGAAGCCTGTCCATTAAAGTATGAAGATTGGTTATCTTAATATATATCTGAGCACTTATTGCATATATATCTAGAGATGATAATCTGGATCAACTGATGAATGCTAGTTTAGCATGAAATACGTACATTGGTGATTATCTTTTTGACATATATATGCTCAAATGTATCAGTGTTATGAGATAGAGCGGAGAGTGGTGGGTTGTGTGAAAGTCTGTGCTCATATACCCTATATATTACATATATTGATACAAGTAAATAATAAGCCTGTATTCAGTTATATATATATATAGTGATTTTTCGTTGATGTATTTACAGTCATAAAAAGCTCAATAGAGTTTATAATAAATTCAAACTTTATATTAAATAAATAATCAAATAAATACTTGAGAACTTAAAATCAGGCCAAAATTGATTTTAATGATGTTGATTGCCAGTGATTATATCATTTCATAAACACCGAGTCAAATATATTGATTTCAAAATAAATAAAATGTTTATAATGGTAAAAATTCTGTAAAATTAATAAAAATGCAATTGTTTCAAGTACAAACATAGTTCATGATTGTATTTATGATCCTAGAGCAGGGATGGCCAACTCTGTGCCTGCATGCGCGCCCATGATTGGTCTTCTAAACACCGTGACATGATTATCTAAAAAGTACATTTTAAAGATCATTTCTCAACTTTTTTTTTTAAATGCATAAAGATATTAAAAAATAATAATAATGATTTTATAATAATAAAAATATAAAAACGTTATTATTACTGACTGTACAATCAAGTATTGTTCTTGCCTTAACTAGATCTTTTTCTTTTTCAGCTATCTCTTTCTTACAATCGTGTTGCATGCGTATATCAGCCATATATCTATTGAAAATTTGTTACCCTGCAAGTCAATTGAGATTAGAATACGACTATAGCATACATCACTTGTCGAATTGTTGTTTGTAATATTTGTGAATTTATGATAATTACCTTAATTTTTGATAAAAATTAATTTTAGAAACATGTCTGAAGCAGTATCGGGTAAACGGTCTCATTTTTATAACTTCCAAAAGAAAGGGAAGAAGGATGTTTGAAATATGCCATGTGTCCTTTGTGCAACCACAATGTAACAATTAAAAAATATAATACGATGTTAATAAATAATCGCTTTGTGTCTGAATTTGTAAAGAGTAATATATATGCGATATATATTTTATACAAATAAAATTATGAGTATATAGTAAACAAATTAATGAAATACGATAAATAAATAAATGAAATGAATTGCTTACTTTGCACACAACTTTGATAATGAAGGTATTCCTTCGAAAGTATTTAGCGAATAAACTCAATATTCCTTTTATTTATTTATCGTATTTCATCTATTTGTTTACTATACACTCATAATTTTATTTGTGTAAAATATATATCGCATATATATTACTCATTATAATACGATATTGAAAGGCATTTTAAGTAGTTGTAGAAAGCAATGCAGTCTCAATCTTTTCATTAAGATTTACCTATTAAAAGATAATAGCTTATTTACGTAATTATATTACAGTTTCATAAATAAACCATTATTACATTATTTTAATAAACTGATTATTATTAAATAAATAAATTATTATTTTTATAATTATATGTATTATAATAGTTATTGTATTATACTGTAATAGTTCATTTTAATTATGATTATTTTATTTCTATTGGTTTCTAGCAATTTTTCCGGTTGGAATCCGCTATTGGAACCCTGATTGAATCTCATAGAATCTTTTTTTTTTTTTTATTAGTTGAAAAATAAGTGGATAAATTTTTAATTTTATTAAAATTATTTACTATCAAGCAATATGAATTTTTGAGAGGTAGTAAAATTAACATTATGCAAAACACAAATAAAACTGTTTTTAATAATTATATTCATGATTATAACGAGTCCAAGAACCTAAGGTATTCATTTTAATAAATTAAAGTCTTGGAATTGTCTATTAATAGATATTTTTTATATAAAAATAAATATTATGATGAAAAAAGAAATAAGAGAAAAATGTTTTTTTATTTTATAAAAATAAAATAGTTGATGAAGAGAAATCCAAATAGGGGAAGTGTGAGAGTAAATACCAATTATACTCCTAAAAAATAACACCAAACAAATAGAATTTGATCGACAGACATTTACTTAAAAAATAATTGTATCCCTTTGGACTCTTACAATAATGTTTTAATGTGTAAAGAAATGTGATAACAATAAAATGGTAATATTCGAGAGAAAAAAAAAAGATTTTGATTTAAAAAATATAAAACACATTAACATATCTATAAAAGAAATGATATGAATAGGGTTTTTTAAGAGTTTGTGTTCAAAAATTTTAAATTATGATTTTATAAAAAAATATTGGAAAATTCAATAATAATTAAGCAAATAATTATTAAACTAGTATTTTTTAATTAGTTTTTTAAGGATTTGGCCAGGGGCCCAATACCGGATTCCAACCATCTTTCGAAATGTAAGTACACATTCTTTGTAAGTCGAATCTAGAAAAAAAAAGACAAAAAAAGAAAAGAAAAAGATCTCATATCATGTCATCGTATATTTTGATGATATTATTCTTCCTTGCACCTGCAATGCCTATTAAATTTTTTCATTGCACACATGCTTTGTCCTAGGGGATTTTATGTGTGTTTATCTTTATAATTTTTTTAAGTTCTGGGTATGTTATATATAAGATTTTATATTTTTGGTTAGAGTAAAAATGAATAAATCCATATGTTTAAATTCAAATATATTATTCCATTTAAATTTATTTTAACTAAATAATTTAACATATATTTTGATCAATTTAAAATGAAATTAGTGTTTTTAAAAAATAAATGTTTCTTTTATTTGCGGTATTTTTATCTTTATATTCTTATTATTTATACTGTTAATTTGTATTAACAGAGGTTAGATTCTTGATCCCTTGATAAATTCTCATCAACATTTCCTTTATACTCTGATTTAATGTATTAAAAATTAATTAGGGTTTAATTATTGAAATCACAAAGATGTATTAAGTTTCATTATTGGAAACATTACAGTCCGAATTTTCTTTTCATTGAATAAATACAATTTTTTTTCAGTTCGACTATCATTGCTTAGAATCATGGCTTAAGTTAAAACATCGTATATCAGTTATCAAAGATTAATCTTAATTATTTCATTTAAGCAAAATAAATAAAAACGAATTAAAATAAAAATCTGAAATAACTTTGTATTTTTAAACCAGATGGTAATACACATTTAACGAGAATAAACTAAGTTATATATATATTTCATATGTCAAATGCGTTGACAGGGAAGCGAATTCAGGCCAGCTGCTTAGAAGGCAGCTATGCTAACCATTAGGCCATCAACACTTGAGAAGTTTTATATTTCTAAACTCTTTAGTCTAAACACAGACTTTAAATAAGAAAGTTAAACACGATAAAAGAATTCTATTATGTAGTCAAAACAAAGAATGGTGATATTTCTTATTTAGAATTATCTCAATAAGTAGTTAATATAGAACATAAAGGACACACATCTTTCTCTAAGTGTAAAATTATCTTTTATTTAATTGAAAAGATGTAGTTCCAACTCAATCTGTCATTTTTTTATATGATTTTCTGAGCAACTTACAAATCAATTATTTTTATTATTGCACACTAATTTAAGTTAATGGAAAATTATTTAATTATATAATTTTTTCATAAGTTTTATCCAATGAAGACTTTTTCATATAAAAAACATGGAATTCTGGGATTAGCGCTACCATGACATAACCAGCCAGCGAGAACTATTATAATTTTTCTAATTTGTAAAATAATGCCTACACGATATCTGTATGGGATTTTCGGACATACATAATTGGTAAATTTCTTTATCTCAAAATGGTGACTTAAAATTATATATATATAATAAACAAACAAACTATATATTTAAGTTACTGGAAAAATATTTAATTTTTGTTTATTTTAAAAAAAATCTTCTAAATTTTAATTCTCCAAGAATGAATGAACTTAAGCAAATTGTCAGTGTGCAGTATTTGTTTTTTGTTTTTTATGAACTTCTACATATATTTATTTATTTATTTAAAATTATCCCAAATCAACTCAACCAGACTAGCCAAAAAATATAATTCTAAAACACAACTAATGGTTTCACTGCTACAAACAGACTTATACTTAAGAAGTTTGCTTGTAGCAGTGAAACCATTGGTTGTGTTTTAGAGTTTATATTTTTTGGCTACTCTGGTTGAATTGTGAATTTGGTGTAATTTTGATTATTTTATTCACTAGTTTAGCTTATACTATTAACAAAACATTATAAAGGGAACTATAGATATTCCAACCACAAGATAGAATTACTAGTGCCTTTCACTTTTGTACTGTATCCATAGATTGAACAGTTATTATCTATGTAGTGTATTCCTCAAATTTACATAGATTAATGGCTGATAATTCATCTTGGATCAGACGATGAGACTTCTACTTCATGTAAACAGATAGTTATTTTATTATTGAATATGAAAAAAGAAATTTGTTACAAATTTACATAACACAATAATGGGTGCAGTGTGGCATATTATTGGGGAAACGTGAGTCACAATCACTACCAGAATACTTATATAACAGGGCAAGAATGAAATCTGAAGGTAGCTCAATATTTTTTGAACATCAAAAGTCCACAAGCCACATATTCAAACCTATGATGGCTGAAATGGTTTGTACTGAGTGCAATGACAACAAGCGCAAGATAAAGGAGGTTTGCTTTATAGCAGAAGATTCCATCTCCATCAATAGGAAAAATGCTTGCTTTACTTTGAAAAAATGGGCAGTCTAAGTGATTTGCATATATTTGCATATATCTCTATTAGACAAGCTATCAACAAACATTGTTTATAAGCTATGAATATGTGGCACGAAGTTCCCAAAAGCGCTAAGCAAATATAAACTTTTAATAAAGCTTCACAGATGTGTGTTTCAAGCACAATATATAGATTAAGAATCATAAGTGAAGTAAAACTAAGCTTTTTATTCAAATGTTATAAGAATTTCATTTTTTATGCTATACTTCTTTGATTGTAGATTGCTGTTTAACTTCCAAAAGGCAGCTCATGATTTGAGATGAAACTATATCTTGAGTTATTGCAAATACAGGATTTTTATATATCTTTTATGAAGCAGCTTCTCTTCTGATATCTGGCAGAAGAATATTTGAAATAACAGGAAGCCATTGCAGAGGAGTAGACTTGAGTGCATCAGTAATATGTCTCTGATAATATTTGGATATCTAGAAATTTAGAGAAGCTTTTCCTCCAAACAGACACACAGTATTCACCAGCAGAATATGTTAGTCATAAAGAAGCTGACCTTAAATTATTTGCATCACAATTCCAAGCAGTGCCAGTTAGCTTTCCAGAAAGATTATTCATAGAAATGCAATACAGAGTGATTCTGTATTACTCAACTCTAGATTGCATTAAGCATAATTACTTGTATAATATAATTAGAATAAATGTTTTTGATATATATATACTTAAATAATATAAACCAAAATTCTAAATCCTATCTTGCTTATTTATTCATAATATATACCTATCTTTCTGCACAAACTAATATTTATTTTCTAGACTAGTTTTAGTAGAAAACAATTAACAAACAAGTACATTTATTAAACATAAAACAAAAACTAAGATTTTTCACACGTTTGAATCTGTTGAATACATTTTTATTAATTAGATAAAATTCTCAAAATCAAACAAGATAAGTTAAATAAATAGCATAGTAGCAGTAATAGTAGTAGTAGTAGTAGTAGTAGTAGTAGTAGTAGTAGTAGTAGTAGTAGTAGTAATAATTGTTACTGTTTTTTCATTAATATTTTAATACTATTGTAAACAATATTTTTTATCATTAAACACTTTTTAAATATCTTTTAAAAACATAAAATAATATTTATACATTATAATAATAATAATAATAACAAACATTAAAACACATACATATAATTTCAGTATCCATATGTATACACTACTTAAGTAAACAAATACACAAAAAATAATCAATAATGATAGAAATGAACAGTAATGTTAATATGATTATAAGTATTCAATAAACAAAATGATAATAACAAGACAAATGTTATAAATATAATTGAATTTTCTAGAAAAGAATGCTATTTATAAAATAAATACATCTGGATTTAATACGTTAAAATAAGTCACAAATTATAAAATGATAGCAAAACACAATTTAATGTCCATTGAGTAAATGATAGAGTCTACTTTTTATACTGCATTACACTCATTATTTCATTTATTTTAGGATAAATTGGTTTTATGCGAATTACTTCGGATATTAGGAGATAGAATATAAAAGTATGAATTCTTGGTTAATATTTTTTGTCAGATTATAAGAAAACCAAAATAGCCGTGACTATAGATAGTAGATCTTTTATGATTAGTTATATATGAATAATTTAAATAGATAATTAATCATTTGTTTGTAAATAAAAAATCATGCATATTCATAGAGGATTCCTGAAGTCAAGAATTTGGTTCATAATTATGAATTATTTTTGATCAGGGTTAAATTTGGACTTCATTGGATATAGAAATTAGAGATAGACATAACATTATCATCTTAAAATATTAACACTTCAAATGTTGTATGAATGACAAAAGAAAACTTAATTTTCATTTTCTTAAAAATTGCAAAGAATAACATTAAAATATTATGCAGTTGCTTCTCAGCAGGAATGACAATGATTCTTAACTGACAATTAAAAAGACACATGTTGTTTCTTTGGGTTTATACTTTAATTAACCACATTGAATTATTTAATCTGGTTAAATGATTAATGCCTATTGTCATTCACAAAAGCATGAAATGATATATAAATAACTTTTATACATGCTGAGATCAACAAAATAATAATCTTCATAAACTTCTTTAGATTATGTCATATCTGATCTTGCCTTTAGAAGTGGATGATTCCAGATTCCTCACCTGATTGGCTAGCATCTGGTCACTATCTAATGGGTATAAATCCTTCATTGGGGTTTGCACATGTAATTTCTACAGATAATTAATAAATCTGGAGAAAGCTTAGTATTAAAGTCAAGTCTAATGATAATTCAAATATTTCTTTTGCATTTAAATAGATACATAATATTAAAATATAAATGGAAAAGGTTTACAAAAGTTTATTGAAACACACATATTACAGAAACGAAAGCTACAAATCAAACAATCATTGACTAAAATAATATTAGCCTAACCTTATTTTGTAAAGATTTTCAATAAATTCACTTCAAACAAAATAATCTAACATTCAAACTGTGTTTTTAACAACATGAATATATACTTGTTTTATTTTAAGCCAACTTTATATTCAACAATATGATAAAAAGAACCTATTGCTTTCATAATACTGAGATTATTAAAATATGGTTTCTGGAATAGAATCAGATTTATGTAACTCTACAACCATGCAGCAGCCATCTTTTATTCATTAAAATTATTCAAATTAATAGCCTGAAATAAAAAAAATGTTTAAATCAGTTTTCTGTTCTATATATCATTTAATGTTTATTGATACCTCAAACTTGCACTAGATGGCTCTAGAGTAGGTGAAAAAAATTGCTCTTTGAAAAACTTAAATATTGTAAAAATAAAGAAAATGATATATAAACTTTATAAAAAGGGGGAAAAAATGGTTTTCTTCTCTGCTTTTTTTTATGAATGATTATAAAACATATTAGTATTTTCATTATTTTAATCTTGTTTGAAAATGTTATATCCTAAAAGAAATTATAGAAATGATAGAAGTTGTTAGATCGGAAGTCAAACTGTCAAACTCTGGTAATGCGCTACTACTTTAAATATTATAAATCTACGCGCACTCACACGTCAGTTAGAGTTTAAAAAACTCAAGTGAATCACTTAAATAGATTTGTACAATTCAAAAATTTGATTATAACATCAGGCACACAATAGATTCAAGCCCTGATTTAGCATGGTAAATAAAGTTGGTGTATTTATAGAAATTCACCCCAAAACTTACATGATTCACTTAAGTTTTTTAAACTCTTACTGTGAGTGTGCATAGATTTACAATATTTAAAGTAATAGTGCATTATCAGAGTTCGACTCTGATCTAACAATTTCCAGATTTTCAGTGCTTTATAATAATAGATTCACATTTATAAGTCATGTTTGTCTGTTTGTGGGTGGTTAAAAATGAGACACTGTTTTTCTTCTGTGATAGGTTAAATAGATTTATACAATTCAAAATTTGATCATAACATCAAGCACACAATAGACTCAAGCCCTGATTTAGCATGATCAGTAAAGTTGGCATATTTATAGGAATGCACTCTAAACTTAAGTGATTCATTTAAGTTTTTTAAACTGTTACTGACGTGCGAGTGCACAGAGATTTGTAATATTTAAAGTAATAGTGTATTATAGGAGTTTGACTTCCAATCTAACAATTTCAAGATTTTCTGCACTTTATAATAATAGAAGTGATAGGATAATATATGCATTTTGAAATTAAACGTACATACAAAAGTGCCTTCTTTTAAAATATTATTTTATTGTAAAATCTTTAAATTTTGCTACTAATATTTTAATTATAGACCTTAATTAGTCGTCTGATTTGGCTTAAAATACAATCAATTGTACCAAACTAATTAAACAGATAATGAAGGAATTTAATTAGCAAAACCCAATTTAATTAAATCCCACCTTAATTTATAAGAGTTACTCCGGAAAACAAAAGAAAGCAAACCGATAAAAAGGGGGGCCATTTTGAAACGATCAACAGAGTGAGTACAGAGCATTTTCAGTGAATTTGAGCAGAGCATCCATTGCAAGAGAACAGCGTGGAAATTGCGAATTACCCTGGTTGAGAAAGAAGAGAAGTTAGACGTAGAAACTATACATTCAGAATTATAGTGCGAGTATTTGTTATCGTGTGTACATAGTGTACTTTTCTAACACAGCTCGGCGGGAATCAGAACTTTGTATAAACTGTAAATTAGTTAGCATCAAACTGTTTTGAGAATTAAACTAATGAGTTCACAAATTAACTTTTGTGTGCAGTAATTGAAGAATCAATACTGTAATCTGGCACAGTTGAATTAGTCGAACCTAAAAACCACAGCGAATAACCAGCTATTAATAATAAAATGTCAGTTTTCGGACAAAACTCTATTGGAGAGTTCGACGTGGAAAACGCGGCCGATTGGCCACTATACTTGTCACAAATTGAAAATTTCTTCATTTTAAATGGCATTGAAAACAACAAGTGGAAAGTAGCTGCCCTTTTATGTTTTTCGGGGAAAAAATTATTGAAATCACCAATAAATTATACCAAAATCCCGTAGATGAGAATGTACTTTTTCAAGAAATTATCCCAACAGCTAAACAAATTTTTTAGCCCTCGCCCATCCCGCCACATAGCATGCCTACAGTTAAGAAATAAAAAACAACTAGTGAAACAATCAAACAATATAATTTAGCTCTCAAGGAGCTAGCGAAAGATTGTGTGTACGGTGATTTCGTAGAAGAAATATTACTAGATTAACTGCTATGGCAAATGTCTGATGACAGGCTCAGTCAACAGCTGTTAACAGAGGCAAACCTAACCTATGAAAGTGCTATAAAGAAAGGAATAATGTATGAGCTAATTCTAAAACAGGCACAGGCCTTCAGATCAAAAGATAAAATTTACGAGCAAGTTTTCAAAACTGATAAACCAGAAATACGTTCATTTCAATGGGAACCCCAGAGAAATAACAGAATTAAATGCTACTGCTGTGGGAAAACAGGACACATAGCTAAAGACTGCAAATGGAAACAAAAAATGTGTTTCAAATGCCGAACTAAGGACCACCTTGCATGTGCATGCAGACAATCACCAGAAAGGGATGGTTGACAAAGGAAATATAGTCTGGACACAGATGGTGGAGCGTATAATATTAACTATATATCTACCAGTGGGGAAAGAGATAGGGCCATTTCGCAAGCATGAACAGAGATCATTAAATTACAAAATCAATTTGAAAAGGAATGGAAAGACTCTGAACAGAAGCAGTATAAAGAGCAAGGTTCTCTGAAGGAGCAACTCCAGATTTACAAACAGAAGATAGATATTTTGGTCGCAGAAAAAACAGAGCTGCAGTCATTCCTGGCATAAAGTCATCAGGCTGTAAAATGGAAATCAGCTGAACTTGAAGAATTTCAAGGAAGATTGAAGGCTTCTAGACAATGAGTAATAGAACTTGAACAACAAAACTCAGAACTTAGTGGAAAATTGCAAAGTAAACTTGCAATGTCAGAATTATCCGAACAGGTAGAGAGTTGGCAGCTGTATGAAATGGAGCCACAAGAAAAAATGGCCGAAAGTGAAAATGAACTAGACACTTCCAAAGATTTTTTAGAAGAATGGCAATCTTTAACCAGTGAGCTGCCAGATACAAAAACTGTAGAACAAGGAAAAAATCAGACTGTCTCCAAGTGGGAGAAAAAGGCACTCAGGGCGGTAAGGAAAAAGAATTTGCACAAATTTCAAGGTTACATTGGTTAATCGTAAAAATAAAGTTTTTCTCTGGTTTGGGAAAAGAAAAAATAAAGCACCGAGGAGTCGCAACATGGGGTTTTCTGGAGTAAGAGGAGGTATTGTAATATATGCATTTTGAAATTAAACGTACATACGAAAGTGTCTTATTCTAAAATATTATTTTATTGTAAAATCTTTAAATTTTGCTACTAATATTTTAATCGTAGACGTTAATTAGTCATTGTCTGATTCGGCTTAAAATACAATCAATTGTACCAAACTAATTAAACAGATAATGAAGGAATTTAATTAGCAAAACCCAATTTAATTAAATCCCACCTTAATTTATAACAGTTACTCCCAGAAAACAAAAGAAAGCAAACCGATAAAAGGAGGGGGGCATTTTGAAAAGATCAACAGAGTGAGTACAGAACGTTTTCAGGGAATTCGAGCAGAGCATCCGTTGCAAGAGAACAGCGTGGGAATTGCGAATTACCCTCGTAGAGAAAGAAGAGAAGTTAGATGGAGAAACTATACGTTCAGAATTATAGTGCGAGTATTTGTTATCGTGTGTACATAGTGTACTTTTCTAACACAGCTCGGCGGGAATCAGAACTTTGTATAAACTGTAAATTAGTTAGCATCGAACTGCTTTGGGAATTAAACTAATGAGTTCGCAAATTAACTTTTGTGTGCAGTAATTATATCATTGAAGTAATTACAATATTATTTCTTGTCAATCTTGTAATCAATAACATAAGACCTTAATAAGAGTTTTGGTGAATGTTTAAATAAATATATACATTTCAAAGACAACTTATATAATAACTGAAAGAAGTGTAATAAATAATCTCAAATTAAAATGCAGGAGAAAATATAAATCAAAACTCCAAGAATCTCAACATTACACATGAGAGAATACAAGAAGAAATCAAGCTTCAAAAACTGAATAAGAAAGAAAAATATAAATATTGAAATTAAAACATTAATTGTTATGCATATAATTAAAATATAAAAATTTGGTCAATAAGTAGCCATCCCATTGTAGTTAATGCAGAGAAAGGACACATGACATAAGAAGCTTATGGCGGCTTAACAACATAAACGAGTGAAGGTAATAAAGTAAAAAAAGAATATGGGCACATATTGAAGACAAAAACCGATTTGTATTAAAAACCTTAGTTATTGTTAAGTCAATATATTCAGCAAATTAGTAGAAGATGGTCCATATCAGTTAATCACAGTCAATATTCCATACATGAAGATCATTTCATCATCTGCAATTGCAAAGAATATCATTTACAAAGTGTCTTATCTTGTTTTGGGTTTGATTCTAAACAAAAACAAGACTATTAATCTTTTTATTCAAATTTCACCACAAAAAATAATAATCAAACAATTCCATATCAAAGGCAAAAATGTTTATTATTACACCCAATAAATCCATAATTTTATATATGTAACCTGCAGACCTTACCAACTCCTGATAAAATAAATTAGAGAGAATGTTAAGAGTATAGATTCAAAATGAAACTCTTTCCTTACTTCATGGGAAATCACTACAGTTCAACAAAAAGGATTAAATATCCTATCTATTTATATTGAAAGAAACTATAATACAAATAATATTTTAAAAATGCAAGCTTCTTTACTATGATAAAAACACACAAAATGTGTTTACTTTGATAGATATAGTTACAGGTGCTTTTCTAGTCAATGGAACAACTGAGCTCAAATTTGTTGCAAAAACAGATAAAATATTCTTAGTAATAAAAACCAAAGTATCCAAGATAATAAAATTACCAAAATCCACAAATAACATGAAACCAAGTGAAGTGAAAATGTGGTCATATAATGTAACTATTATTAATTTGATTAACACACAATTTTTAAGTTATAGTTAGTAGACTGCCAATAAGCGAGACTGCATAAAATATCAATGTTTTACAGGTGTCAGAATATTTTACAAAAAACAGATGGAAAAATTAATGATTAAAGATAGTAATATAAATGAATCCTAGTTTTTAATTATATGGCCAATTATTTAGGAGAATCATGATGTTTGAGCACCAAAATGATAGGCAAACACAACAATTTCACTCAGCTGGAAATTGCTCCAGAAATCTTTAGCTTATGAATAATTACACCATATTAGACAAGAAATTAATAAAAATCAAAGTAACAGCTATAATTAAATAATATGCTAAAAACATTTTTTTTAATTAAAAAAAAAAAAATCTAAATTATTTACAAAAATTTATAGTAGGTCATTAAATGTTGAGGTATGTAATCTCAACATAACCAAATAAATAGCCTATTTATTCAATGTACTGAATGTTTCTTATATGAGCAAATAGAGATATTTGAACTTAGGATTTTTCAGTCAATATTTGATGGAGAGGAGGAGAATATAGACTGAAAAATGCTAAGTTCAAATTCCTCTATTTACTCATAACCAAATAATATAATATGCATAATTAATAATAAATATAACTCAAATAAATAAAATAAACAACATTATGTTAAATACAAAGCAAATTAAAATGAACTGGAGATTGAAATAAAGCCATCTTTAAAAAAATTAACAACTAGTGTAGTTTGGGGGGTCATAAAAAGTTTGAGCTCTAAAAGTGACAGATTTAAGATCCATAGATCTTCAGCTCCAGAGGTCACTATCTACCACTATATTAAACTATGCAGGGCAAAAATGATACCACCTATTTTATTGGGTTTTTGGTGCAAGAATTTAAGTGCATGTATGATGTGTGTTATTGTTTTTAGTACAATATTTTTCAGCATTAAATAAACACAAAGTACTGAGAGTATGAAGAACAACTGAGAAATGGAACAGATTCACAATTTTGGCAACTCTTTGAGATTGATAACTAAAGTTGTACAAAATAAGAAAGGAACATAACTTCTAGATACTCCTTGCAAAAAAACACGAATCATTTTGATTGGAAAGCAATACTTTGAAGAGAATTGTGACATACAAAGGCTTTGGAATCTGAATTAAATTTTAGCATTCGAAAATGCCATCTACAACTTTCTCTGAGAATACTGTTATTACTCCTGTCAATAAAGATCACTTATGGTGATTTAGATCAATATCCTAATCAAAACTATCTCTTGTAAATTCCCATTATAATTTCTATGATATAACAAAGTTTTTATTTAAAACATAATTATTTACAGAAAACAATTACCTGAATGTTTAAAGTGTGTGTAAACTCACATTTGTGTTAAAACATCAAAAGTACAAAAAATAGTTAAAATTCTGATATAAATAGAGATGTGTGAGATTTTAGTGAGAAAAAAATATTTGACTATGAGTATAATGTATATACTCAAGTTTAGATTAATTAGAAGGGATTTGAACACAGGCTTTCATGCTCTATTTAGCTATTCACTCCATCTTATATAACAGATACTGTACCGGTCAAAACATGTATATCCATCTAACATGAGCTGGAACTCACAAAATTTACTTCAAACCCAGTCCAGCCCGAGATTTAGGTCAGGGACCAGCTTGAATTCGAGCCCACCCTCTAAGCTCCAGATCTAACACTTAATGAATAACATAATAGTGATGGCACATGAAAATTAATTTTAAATCCGGCCGACTAGCAAAGCTAAGCAAAACAATGAGACATCTATTAACTATGACTTAACTAAAATATATACACGCATAACTGTATGTGTGGAAGTGGAGGAAAAGGAATTCGAACTACTCAAATACTTTAGACAATAAAAATTATTAGTTTAATATACTGACAAATTATTATACATTGATAAATTAATTGCAAACATTAATATGTGCGTGAATGAGCAAGCGGTAGATGATTACATAGTGTCATTCACGCTATTATTTCTCATATGCTCTTTATTAGCTAAATAATATATGATAAATAAGCACACATTTTTGGTGGGTCCAATATTAAAATGCCAATCAATTATTAGAAAGAATTTACATAGAATTGCTATTAACGCTTTTATATACGGTTCTAGGGAAACATTCCAAGATTCATTACATATATAAGAAAACTATTTCCACACCATTACGGTCACGAAAATAAGTAAAACACATTTGAAAATTACATTTGATTATATGACAAAATATTTAATGAAAATTCTCTTAATTAGCACTGGTAAGAAGAACACTTTATTTTCCCCAAGACATATAGATACTCTTAAATACAGAAATAAGTTACGACGGTGGGATTGTATATGATTGAAATAAATTTAATTAATAAAACTAGTAATAGTTGGCCTATATATATATATTTTAAGCAGAGCACAATTTCAATATTATTACAGCACTAAAACTAGGTCATAAGCAAAAGAAATAATAATAATACGAAGTTTGGGCGGTACTGACATAATAGCCAAAAGAATAACTAAGAGGAAACGGTCGTGCTTCTGGATGAGAATGATGTCTAAGCCTCCCTTCTTGGTGAGTGCTTAGAGAAAAGTGGATAGGCATGGCGTGGCCCAGACTTTTGCTGGTATAACCGACGCGAGAGGCCCTTTATTTACGAAGAAGTGAATATGCATAGCGTATGCCAAACTTATGGGATCTCTGCCAGAGGCATTTTATAGGGAATAAGTCCCCATGGGACAGGACATAATGAGAAATCTATGGGTTCGATCTTGTCGTAACCCCCAGATTAGATTAGGAGCACGTAATATATATATAATTCACGAAGATAGGCCGAATGTCAGTAACGCAGTAATGATAAATGTCACTAATGACATTGAATAAGTTTTACTGCTTTAAAATAGATGACTCTTATTTGAATACTATAATTTAGACAAATAATACACTATGCAGTTATAATATATATAGACACAAGATTTTACTTAACTAAAATATTAAAATTTATCCCCTTTCCTTTTCTGATATTTAAAATAATTCAATCCCACCTTCATGGTTTTTATAGTAACTGGAATATTTAAATACAATATTTGAAATTTTAAGAGTATGGAAAATAAAAGAAGACTGGCAGTTATAGAAAATAATTAATGGGTCACTCTTTCAGAATTTAATAAAAACAAAACATTTTAAAAAATTTCAAAGGGTTAATTGGCTTAAGTTCTGGATTCACCCCGGGTAGAAAATTCAGAGTTAAACAAATATATATATATATTTACTAAAACATAAATAAAATGTTGGCTCGTAAAACAATCTGGCGAGTGTATTAATTAACAATACATTATATTTTAAGAGATCGTTATTAAACTTAATTAATGAAGGCTTACTTAAAAAGAAGAAAGGATTTTAGAAAATTCAACTCGTCAGATTGCTTGAGATTGGCATATTAATAAACAAAATAGACATATAAAATCAAGTAATGAATAACTATAAATAAAAGACCACACCAAAATTAAAGAAAGAAATATTGATAGATGAGTTAGGCTAAATTTAGTTTGAGGTGATGGATTGAAAAGTTATCTTGCAATTTTTAAAGTCCAATTTAAAGTACGGCACGTGCACGGCAATTGAAATGCAAGTTCTTCGGTGGCAGCAAGCTTCTATTAGCATTAAAGTTCTTAGGTCATGCTTTTACTTCACTCTTGGGCAGCAGAATAGTATGGCCGTGGAAGATGATGACCCATCAGGGCTGAGAAGGGTGGTGGGTTTACTACTACATCATTTTAAGTTTCAAGCGATGTGTAATATGTTTACAATACCGTTCTCTCAATAGTAGGTAATCTGTTCTCTGAATAGTAGCTAATCTATCTCGATTAAAATCAAGCTGTTTTATACTCCAGCCCAGGTATTTGAAGAATGCTTCTAATTACATAGTTTTAGCTTAACAATCTAATCTCTGATCTTAAAATTCTTACTTTTTCTTTATCTATTGTTTTCGAAGATGCAACAGTAAGATAACGTCCAAGAATAAATTCAAATCTATTTCCAGATTAGAAATAGATTTGACAAAATGTTTATAAAAGAAAATCTTTAATCTTAATCCCCATTTTAAGTAAAAACTTTAATTAAAATACCTTCCCCCGGTTAAAACAATTGTGTTTCTAACCCTTTAATTATTTTTAGACAATCAACTGTAGTATCTTCCATCTTGGTTTTTATAAAACATACATTTTAATAAAAAAAAGTACTTTAAAAGGAAAAAGTTTAAAAATGACATATAATAAAATATTTACAAAAAATCAATATTTTGTTAGTATTTTGCTCCTATATATATATATATATTTGAGTTGCACCTATATATTTTAATAAAAGAATTAATAATCATAAAATTAATAATAATAAAAATGTTAATTTAAAAGTTAAAATTTTATAATTTAGGTGCGCATCTCAAATGTATACATAAAATATATATACACGGCAAAAGGAGCAGGATGCGATATAGGGTTTAAACACAGGTTAGTAGGTGGAAACATGAAGCTCAATCTTAAGCTAAAATTGACTGCTTCAATACATACGACCACATACACATGAAAAAGGTAATCCATATTTTGTGCTGAACCAGCACTCATCAGTTGGTCCAGATCATCATCTTCCATACCTGCATATATAATGAGTGCTCAGTTTATATTAAGATAGAAAATCTTCAATTTTAATAACATGAGTATGACAACAATATTGGCATCAACAAGGGCTTTGAGAATTTCATCATCAGATTTTTAATAATATGAATGTCTGAAGAGTTGGAGGGTGAAGAAGGTTTAAAAATTTGCTAACTTAATATAAATTGAGCATTGATTATATAGATGAATGCTGATTTAGCACGAAATACTTGTATTGGAGATCATTTATTTTTTTCACATGTATGTGGTCATGTGTATCGATTATATAAGATGGAATTGATAGCTGAAGGGAGCTTGAAAGTCTGTTTTCATATAATCTCTAATTACAAAAAACTAATAATAAACATTATGGAGATTTTCAAATAGAAACACTCAGACACTTGTTACCGTTTTAGAGATATTTTCTGGTAATGTACATGATGACAATGATTTATAAGGATAGTATTATAACTAAATTCGATCTACTGTAAGAGAATTAATTTTTAAATGATTTTATGAGTAACAATTAAAGAACTGAATTTTCATTATCCAAATATAATTCAATATTTTATTTTGAAACTATGAGTGGCGATTAAGGATTATTTCGCTACCTACATTTTTTTCATTCTTATCAACGGAGAGATATTCTTTATTGCAGTCTTCAATGATGATAATGTAAAAGGTTACTCTTCGGTTAACCATAACTAATAATTCTTTATTTATAAAAAAAATAAATTTTATTACTTCATATCAATCGTTTAATTAATAGTATTTTTACTCAAATATATATACAGTAAATTTTATTTTCTTAAAATAAATTGACTTTTAAACAATTGATACAAATTAATACAATTTAAATGTGACAAACAGGATGTGGAGGAAGGTGGATGTAGATAAAATATATTTTTTAAAAATTCCAGATTTTTATACTTGTATCCAGGACAGAATTCACTTTATACGGTGCTCCTTCGAAATATAGTTCTAACTTTTATAAATAATGAAGCTTTTTTTTTTTTAAGTTAGTAATTGAATAATATAATTTAAACAAACTATATATTACTTACCTATATTGAAACTGTTGTGTTTATATAGACTCGGAATAAACACAGACCCGCACAAATACGATCAAATATATGCAAAAATCAGTAGAACACAACATTCCATATATAAAGATCATTTCATCACCTGCCAATTGCAAAGAACATTAATTTTTTTATTTAAATTACACCAATAATAATAATGAATCAAACAATTCCATATATTTATTATTATACCCAATAAACATGTAATCTGCAGACCTTACTAACTTTTGATAAAACAAATTAGGGAGGATATTTTTCAGGTAATACAAGAATGGGCCCAAAATTACCAAAATCCACAAATAAGTTCGAGTGGAGAATGAATATATTAAGTTCAAATCCCTCTATTTACTTTGACTAAATAATATAATAGGCATGATTAATAATAGATAAAACTCAAATAAAATAAAATAAGGTTATATTAAATACAAAGCAAATGAAAATAAACAGGAGATTGAAATACGGTTAAATATTTATTCAACTTATAATTGCTATACTATTAATCGAATATTATTGTATAGTTATAACCTCTAGTTGCAATGTACTTCTGGATGTGTCTAAGACATCCAGCTGTACCATGGCAGCTTGCTTTGGGGGTCAGGTATGACATTTCTTAACTTTTCTGTTGACTGGCATGAACTCAAAAAATCTGCCACTTTATGTTAAGTCTTTTTTCTTAATGAGAGCAGGTAGATTTACTTCTTTACTTATGGACCTGTTTCTGACATTGATTAATTCATCTATCCATTCAATTATATTCATCACTTAGTTACAAGAAATATTGAATCTGGACAAATTCATTGTTTGGAGGTAAGTTGAGCCATAATATTACTTTGCCCCTGGTTAAACTTCTTTGTTGCTTTCTGATTTCTTCAGGATTGGTTTCATTATTTGAAAATGCAAGGCAGATATCTTTGTCAGCAAGTGTGATATTTTTCCTTATAGATCTGGTGTCTTCATCACTAGGTCTTGGGTCTTCAATTGTAAATCTGTTTTTTTCATTTGTAATCACTTCACTGCTGGGCTAGTTAGTGACACATAATTCAGCCTTAGATAATCTCTGTGCCTGTGGTGTACATTTGTAGTTTGAATAATCACTGTCTGCAATACTTTTCTCTTAATCAAACCTGCTGAAATACACTTGGCCATTTTACATGCAACATAAAATTTGATGTCCAACTGCACTTTAGTATTTTTTTTCAATTATTTCCAGTAACTGTACTTGGCATAGAATACTGGACTTATAGCCCCAATAGTGATTGTGGACTAAAATGATGATATTTCCATTACTTCTAGCCACTTGAAATATGCATCTACAACTGGTCCAGAAAACATAAATTTTGGTCCAGAAACCTTCAAGTTCAGCCCACTAACCAGTTTTATTCTTTGATGGCATATTTGGTTTATCTTGCAATGATGCAATGTCAAAGTTTGAAGTAGGCCAACATGTGTAAAATTTAGATAAATTCATTTCTGACATTCCTTGGGTGCCTATGCAAATTTTAAGTATTTGAGATCACACCACATATGGAATCAGAAATATTAATCTCTAGATAATACAGTTATTCTTAAGTGAGAGCTCTAGTCTTTGAATCCAGCAAGCTAAATGCAGATCATCATGTTTTTTTGTGGTCCTCCCTAATGGATCCATTTCAGTAATCTTTAGAATCCAAATTTCAGCAATGATCCATTGAGCAACCAATTTTCTGTCAACTGATATATTTAATTCCAAATACATTATATTAATTGACCAAGATTTTGAATTTACTTTGTTTGTGGTCTCTGAATGCAATCAACTTAAGATATCTGTATGGGGAATTTATTTTCCCTCAATGTATTCTGGTTTAAAGTCATAGCCTAATAAAAAATTGAACCACCTCAGCATTTGCATTGAGGCATACTAACAGATTTCTTTATTGAATATAAGAGTTTCCAACAATGATCTATGGTCTCTATATTATGATCACAGTCATGAAATTCCTTAATGCCAGAGATTAAGGCTAACACCTGTCAATCTGAGAATATTTTTCCTTAGCTTTGTAGAAACACTTTGGTGTGAATAAAATGGTGAATTGTATTCCATCATTATTCATCCATCACAATTGGTGATATATCAGCACTTAGTATCAGAACCTTTTCTGAATCATAGTATGATAATATGATTGAATCTGATGACATATCTTTCAGTTTTTTAAAAGCTCTATCATGCTTACTGTCTCACTTCTAAACTGCATTTTTATCTGACAGTCTATATATTGGTCCAGAAATTCCAGTTTTATGATGTAGAAACTGTCATAATAATTGATAAGGCACCAAAAAAACTTGAGCTTCTTTTTATTCATAGGTCATTGCCTTTTTAATTGCTTTAACATTTTTCTCTGTTGGATGCCATCCATATCTATTCTATATCCCAGAAATTCATGTTATTTAGGTTCAAAAATGTATTTTTTCTAATGTTACCTTAATATCAGAAGCCTTGAAATTGCCTAAAATTTTCCTATTGGAAACCATAACTGTTCTGGTATTTCAGATCACCAATAAAAAATTTATCAAACTATAGGAGTGCTCCAGGTATTCCAGAAGAAAATTGGTCATTATCTCTATGGACTATTGCTGGCAAGACATAAAAGACAACTGGTTCACTTTGAAATAAATGCACATGGGTGATTATTGATAATGTTCTTTCAGATTGGTTATTGTCTGATAGTTCCAAGCAAGCATGGGTCAGATCGATGTTTGTGAAAACACTTCCACCTAACAGTGTGGATAAGTCTGTTTAACTGATGGTAGTAGATAATTCTTGACTAAGAGTGCTGTGTTGACTATACCACACCAAATCTGTTATGTTTACATAAACTCATACATAGACTTGCACAAATGCAGTTAAATATTTATACAACTTATATGCATATATTCACAAGAACAACTTATATATTGTTCACCTAATACCATTGGCTAAGTATAACATCTAACTGTCATGCAATTATTGAAGCAAGAGAATTCAGGTGCCTTCTAGGTGTGTCTAACACTCCCAGTTGTACCATGGAAGCTTTCCTTGTATCAGGTTTAGTATCTAGAAGCTTTCAGTTCAACATCAACTTGCCTCACTATTTTACAATGTAAAGAACAATATGCATACTTGATGTTCAACCCTGATAGCTATTTGGTTGTTTCTGGCATGACATCCAAAAGGTTTCTTTTTTTAGTGGGAGTTAGTGGGTTTTATGAACATTTTTACCTATTGACCTGTTTCTGTCATTGGTTAATTTATCTATCCACTCAAATCATTTGGTAATTTTATCTGCCCATCAATTTTTTGGTTGGTTATGATGAATACTGAATTTGGAGAAGTCCATTGTTTGAAGGTAAGTTGAGCCATAACAAAAAAAATAAATGTTTAAAAATATTCTCTGACTTTATGCTCAGAGAAGTATTCTATAATTGAATCAAAATGTAGCTGCCATGCTTCTTGATTTTCAATAGTAAGATCACTAAACTATTTAGCCTGTCTTGAATCATAGTTAAGCATACTTTTTTATTAGATTTAATGTAAATAATGTCTTTTCTCCAGTAGTCCATTGGTATGGATAAATATATCCAAAGAGCAATGACCCATACATTATTATTTTCTACTAGAAGTTAAAATTTTTTAAAATCTGTCTCCATTACAAACTCAGTAGATGAATTTTCATGTAGTTTTAGTATTCAAACTGTTCCATGTGCTTTTTAGTTTGTCCCCCCCCCCTCCTTGTTTGACAATTTTTCCAAAAATCCAAATAAATTCATGCTTTTTCAATTGTTCAAATGAAGTTTGTAATGATTGTTTTGGCTGTATTCAGAAGAGCATTAAAATTTTACACTGAATAGTTCCGAAAGATTAAAAGTTGACTTATTGTTGATTTTATAAGTAAAATATATATACTTTTTTAACTTTTATTTTAAAATCCTGGATTTATTTCCAGATTTTCTGTTAGTGTTATTATCTCAACTAACATTTTCTTGAAATCCCCATATTTAATCAAGTAACATGATGGTTTTTCAAATATGAAAACACTACAGAAATATACACAACTTTAAAGTTCCTTGCCAACAATATGAGGGTTATTATAAAATTGTAATTGTTTATTCCATGTGAAAGTGATTCTACATTACATTTAACTTGAAGAATCTTTTGATGCTTCTAATATTTCAAGAAGAGCACCAAAGACTTTACCTATTTGATATCTTATTGTTTTAATACTTTGAATGCAACATTCCCATCTTATACTAAAAGAAGATCTCATAATAAAACCTTTAATATATTTACAGAGATTGGATTATTTCTTTGAGGATGATTACAATAAAGCATAAAGATTTTGTGGTCTACCAAAGAAAAGTTAATGCATCAGGGTAAGTTTTAGTTGTACCTGTCAGAACAAGGTTATAATTATGACAAGCACAGCATGTAAAAAATGCTCTTGAATTTTTTTTCGAGAGTATGAACACCAGAAATTTTTCCTTTCATATTTGAACCATTATTACAGTCTTGATTTCTAATATTATTAATATTTAATCCTAGAGAATAAATTCTCACTATAGCATAACATTTCTCTGAAACTCCTTTCTATGAGGGAGCACCTAAAAGTAACCGGAAAATTGTAATAAAAATTGTTTATTTATTATTATGTTATACATTTAATCCCTTTAAAATTACTGACCATTTAATGTAATACACAAGTCTAAATGTGTTTTCATATTTCACAGTAGTCCGGAAATTTTTGCAAAGTGATGTCTTTTAACGCCTGTGTTGTTTTTGTTTTCACGATGTGAGGTCGAGCAAATAGGGTTGATAAATAAGCTGGTTTGTGCTGAATTTAATTAAAAATTGTTTCACATTCAATGGTTTGTGTATTAATGCTATAACTGGTGAAGCTTGCACTCTTCACTTTGGCAGTTGTGGGACCCCGATCAAGCACAGCGCTCAACTGGGCACAAACAGTCCAATTAGCTCATATCTGGCCTTGATTGTATCATAAAAACATTATCAATTATAAAAATAACTTTTCAACAAAAATCCAGAGTTTATTAATGTAAGAAGAATACATTAAATATGTTTTTAATTTAACGGTGGGAAGGAGATCATAGAAAGAGGAATGAACAATTTAGATATGATTTATTAATATCTTCACTTCAACATTAGCTTTTTAATAAAAAAAATAACATATCTACTTTGTGATTTGTGTGTGTGTATGTGCATGTTAAAATTTTCAAGTCCCTCAATATTACTGTTTTTTTTAAAAAATATAAATATCCAATGAATAAAAATAATAATCATACGTTCAGTTAATTCAGAAGTCAAATGACATTTGAACACCAAATCGATAGGATGAGCTTATAGTTTATTGCAACTGGCCAATTGAATACTTTTTTTATATTTTCTCCTAATAATGATTCTATTTTAAAGATAGAAAACATGTCAAGCGTGGCTGTTAGCATAGCGGCCTTCCAAGCAGATGGCCCGGGTTCGCTTCCCGGTCAACGCAGTTGACATATGAAAAAAAAAGGAAGATAGAAAACATACCTTTTTATTTGAAATGTAGAACTTGTTAAACAATATACTGGTTTCAAGGCAGAAGTTCAACAATTGATAAAAAGGCTTAAAAATAATTGGATGATTAAAATTACAAAAAAGATATTGGGTCCCTTTAGAACTTTTTTTTTTATGTATTCATAATAACGTAGATTTGGAAAGAACCTCATAATTGTATTATATCATTATACTAATAACTGACATTCTTCATATAATAATAATGATACAGTATTTCAAATTGGTGAGGAAATATTTTGATTAGTTTTTGAACTGCGTTAGAAAAATTAAAGAAAGCTTTTAATGATATATTCACCGTATTTCCTTATTTGAACAAATATAACAGCACTTTGTAATCTTAAAATTAGAACTGCACACTGAGAAATATCTGGAGAAATTAAAATGTAATGGTGATATATTAGTTTCAAAAACTATAGAAATATTTTAAGGACATATAGACTCATGTAATTATGTCATATAATATAAAGAACGTTCTCTTGTTTTAATTTATAAAACTAAAAGATTTGAACTCAGATTCTCTTTAGTCATCCACTTTATCTTATACAACCAATAAACACTACCACATACATGTGAAAAAGATAAACGATCTTCAATATGCCATTTTCATGCTAAACCAGCACTCATCCAGTTGGTCTGGATCATCATCTGTCACACACATATATAATTAGTGCTTGGTTTATATTAGGATAGCAAATCTTCAAACTTTAATGGACAGGCTTTACTCTTCTTGACTCTCTAACTCTTCAGCCATCCATAACATCGAAAATCTGATGATGGCAAGTTTAAAGCCCTTGTTTGCCAATTTTTATTGTTGTATTAATGTTGATCATAAATCATTCTCACCTTTTATATATAGGATTATAAGCCCATTTAAATACACAGAATGACACAGTCAACATGAATATGACAACAAAAATAGGAAAACAAGGGCTTTGAACATGCCATCAGATTTTTAATAATATGGATGGCTGAAGAGTTGGTGAGTGGAGAAGATTGAAGCCTGTCCATTAAAGTTTAAAATTTGCTACCTTAAAATAAAATGAGCAGTAATTATATATATGTGCAAAAAAATAATGATGCAGACTAACTGATGAGTGCTGGTTTAGCATGAAATACACACATTGGAGATCATTTATCTTTTCCACATGTGTGTGATAGTATGTCTCAGTTATATAAGACAGAGTGGATGACTAAAGAAAGCTTGAAACTCTGAGTTCAAATCTCGTCTAATTACATATAGCATACTATACTTGTATTTAAATATTTATTAAAAAGGGAATTCTTATGGATTTTTTGGGAGGTGACTAAAGACCGATTGTGATTTTAGAAAAACATTGAGCACTATAGATATAATTTTCGTTGCCAGACAATGCAAAAAAAAGACTAGAGTAAAATTATATGTTTTTGTTGAGTTGTTCAAGGCATTTGACTCAATAAACTAAGAAAATTTGTCCATTTAAAGTTTCTTTCCATTGTACAGATTTTCCATGATGAAATAACAGCAAAGTTATTGCTGATAGAAAAAATTGGAGGCATTTAAAATGAAAAAGAGTATATTTTAGTTCCAACTTTGTTTTTATTTATATGCCACTGGTCTTTGGGATGATTTATAAAGTTTCATAAAATACATATGAAGATATGTGATTTTAATCATGAAGTTTTTTATTAGACCACTAAACTTTACATAATCACTACTCCCTATGCTTACACAAACTGTTAAAACAGAGTCAAAAACTCTCCATACAGTAGCACCATCTAGTGCATGTCAAAGTAATCAATGGATCCAAGAAGATTTGTGCATAGAATCCCTATCTGGTAGACTGGAGATATTGGATAAATAGGCACTACATAAAGATTTTATGCACAAATCTTATTGGGTGGTGCTACTGTATGGAAAGTTTTGCCTCATGAATTTTTTTAATTTGAACTAACTAAAACAAAAGCAATAACTTTATTTTTTTAGCTTCTTCATTTACATTATATTGAGGATTTATACAATTATTTCCCATTAAAAAGATAATCTACAGAATGATCTTAATGTCCTGAACACAGTCTATAAACAATTTAATTGCTATTTAAAAATCCTGTGCTATTTCAATCAGTGATGAAAAATAATTTTTAGTAACGTTTTTTTAACTTAAATATAATTAACTTGATAAATATTTTACTTATTTATTAATGTTTATATTATGAGTTTAACAATAAAGTTTTTTTAGTAATCAATTTAATAAATTCCTTTTTAAAAATTGATTTTATATCAGTATTTACATGAATATTATTTTATTCTTTGAAGGAGGTTGCCTTGGCAACAGATTGAGATTGTTGTTGATATTGTTTAAGTGTTGACTGCTTCTATGTATTTGATTATCTGTATTTGATAATCTATACATAGTACTTTGTAAGAATAGATAAGTGCATGATCCCCCAACATTCATAAATATTAAGCTTCCTCAGATTATAATCATAGTTCTTATTATTTATTTTTGAGATAGACACTATTTAATAGTATCTTTCATGTACTATATTTAAGAATAGTTTTAGAACTTGTAATGTTTTTACATTTTTTAAAGAAAGATCATTAATGCTTTTGTTGTTAACAATCATTTTTTGAAATCTATTATAAACTCTTTGTCAGCCATTAATATGATATTTATTACCACTATTGCAAATTTCAGATGTAAAATGTAACCTTGGTAATATCAAGATATTAATTAAATAAGAACAATTTTACCTTTGTAAAGAATAATTTTCCATCGATTTCAGCCATTTTTGTATAGAAATTTACCACTTGCAAGCTTCTTGGTGGTTCTGCAGATCACCTAGCAGCCACAATATGCATAACCAAAAACTACCTTCATAATTAGCAATATAGTTATCTTTACATCATAATAATTAATAAAACAAGAAACAAATTGTGTAACTTGCTTTAAGCTTGTATTAAAATGTTCACTAGAGGGAGTTATTGGTAAGCTCCCTCTAGTGTATCTTTACACCAATTTGAGAAATTATTAATATCACTTTGTGATAAACTTAAATCTTCATAATTATTAATTACTTTAAACAATTTGTGTTATCAGCATATACCAATAACTTTGCATGTTTTATGTAATTTATTACATTATAAGTATAAATATTAAATATAATGATAGATATTGGTATACTGCCTAGAATTCAATGTATCACTGAATAATTAATATATTTTTTTAAAAAGGTATTTTGTAGTAATCCAATTACTATAATTAATTTAGTTATGTTAAAACATATCTTATTATTGATGTAACAAAAGCACTAAAAAAACTCATATAAGGATGCTCTATGAAATTCTGAAAATAAAATGGAAATATCATAAAATTAATTTGCATATTCTTCAGCTTTCTGGATGTGGTGCTAAAGAATGTAAAATCATATCTTCAATGGATTAAACACATGAAGTAAGCAAACAATAACAGAATTTGTAAAAAAAAAAAAAAGTTCAATTTTTAAGCATACATTTCATGGGAGAGGCAGGTTCCATTTACATTATAAAATTGATGTCAAAAATTTAAAAAAGTACTTTCATTATAAAAATATATATAAAGATATATATAATTTGAAAAGGTGTTGAGATCTTTCAAAAATAAATGTTTGATTCAAAAGAAATGTTAAAAAAAGCATCTCAAGATGTCAAATAAATAGGCAAAAGGTTTTTTTGGTATTATTCCTGCTATGATGTATTACTCCAGTGACATTTGCATCCTGTCATATTTATTCATTGTTTCCATTAGTCATGTCATGGCAACTAAGAATCCTGGAATGACTAATCTATATCAAATAAACTGACCCTTTAAAATTTCCATTTTAGAAGATATTAAATGGTTCAGTCCACAACAGTGACTTTTTCCTTCCACAATATCTCTCACATCATTTGTAAGTAATATGGTTTTATATTTAAAATTCATTTACAGCTAAAAGTTAATATATTTGCATTTTGTTTTGTTTTTTTGCTAAAACTTTGTATATGTTTTTTTTTTTTAAAATTAAAATGTAAAGTTAAACTTATAGCTAAAACTTTGTATACAGCTCACCATTTAAAAAAAATGTTTCAGGATTCTTTTTTATATTTCTCCTTTTTCCATAATGAATATAACTCTCCATCATAGGAAATAAGATGTTTTGTTTTTTTTTTAGATTTGAAATTTGGTATTACATGTGTTGGGCCTTTATGATGATACAAAGTGCTGTAGTATATTGGGAGATGGAAGGATGGTTTTGATGACACAAAGTATTGTACTAAAAAGGCCCAACTCTCAAATACCTGTTTTATTTAGTATGGTAATGTCTTTTTTCCTTTTTTCATAATAAATATATGTCCCCATTATTTTATTTTAGATTTTAACTTTCATATCACATGTGATATGACATATTATCCCCACTGACATATTATTTTAAGTTTGCGATATGTTTAAAATAACGCTTCCACAGAATCTGCAGACAAATTTTATTAATTAAGTTTGTTGGCAAATTCATTGGAGGTATTATTTTAAACATATTGAAAACTTAGAATAAAACATCACCAGAGTAATACGTCATAGCAGGAATAATACCAAAGTATCGACAAAATAATAGCATGTCACATATATGACAATATTTATGGTTCACAGATTGGTTTGTAGTCATTGCAAAACTTATTTAAATTTTTTATTCTTTGTACTTTTCTATATATATATTTCTGATTAAGAATGTGCATACTGACAAATATCTACTTATTATAATGGTGATTATAATGGTGATTAACGGAATGTTTATTATATTCACCTTTTCAAGTTTAAAATCTTTATGATCTAGGAAATTTACAATTGAGATTTCATTTATCTGAACATCCAATATGTATCATAAATTAGCATATTCTAGTTCATCAATATTTAATTTGCATATTCAACCATCAAAAAGCAATTATAACAGCACCAACATCATCATTAGTTATTTTTGTAAAAAAAAAAAAAAGGCAGGCCCCAAAAACTTTCCTAAAAACTATTAATCTGTTGATTTTGCATTTAAATATTCATAACCATTTTTTTTCTTTCTTCTCCTACCTCTCATCTTGCTTTTTATGGACTCATTCAATATATTATTCATATTTTATTTTGCCTTTATGTGACTTAAAATGGATAACCGTTCTCTATATAGATGTTTAATGCAAGCCAGGCGAGTCGCGTGAGACTGTGTTTTGGAATATTTATTTAATTCTTTACCCGAAATGATTTTTTATATTCAAATATTTTTTCCATTTAAATTCGTTTTAGTTAAATAATTTAATTTAAATTTTAATCAATTTAAATTGGAATTAATGGATCTGTAACACATGTGTGTGGTTTTTCTTCTCCATGCTTTTAAAAAATAAATACTGTTCTTTTCTTTGCGGTATTTTTATCACTATATTCTCGTTACTTATGCTGTTAATTTGTATTAATAGAGGTTAGATTCTTGATCCCTTGTTTAATACTAATCAACATTTCCTTTATACTCAGACTTAATGCTTTAAAAATTAATTAGGATTTAATTATTCGATTCACAAATATATTAAGTTTCATTATTAGAAACGTATTACAGCCAGAATTTTCTTTTCATTAATTAAATACAATTTCTTTTCAGTTCGGTTGTCTTAGATTAGAATCGTGGCTTAAGTGAAATCTCATTTATTATACCAATTAATTAAACCAATGAATAATCTTAATTTCTTTAATTATACACAATAGTAACATAGATAAAACTAATTAAAGTAAAAATCCGCAATAACTTTTAATTTTTAAATCAGATGGTAATCAAATGAATGAACCGAAATTATGTACTTCTAAACTCTTCAGTATATACACACATACTTTAATTATCAATCACGACAAACAAAATGCAATAATTATATTATCAATAATAAGATATAGTAATATTTTTTAAATTTAGAATTACCACTATAAGCAGTCGACGTAGTATATAGAGAACTCGTAACATTCTCTAAATGTAAAACTGTCTATGACACAAGTTAGCTCTGTATGGATTAGCGCAGTGGACAAATGCTGGATTCAGAAGCTAAAGTCCCTGTTCAACTTATAACTTTTGGAATTTAAACATCATCTGATTCCATGAATAATTCAGTTATTTTTATTATTATATAATATTTAAATTTAACAGTTTATTCTCTTACTCATGTATTGCGTTTTCAATCTTTTTGTTACTCCTAACATTCATCTATCCTTGCTTTTTTGAATGGTCTGAAGTCTCTGTATTGTTCTTCTGTTAAGTATATAAGTTCCAGATCCATAAATAAAAACTGGTAAAACACATTTATTAAAAAACTTCCTTTTCAGCCACATTAGCATATTTCCATTTAATATTAAGTTATTTCTATCAAAAGCACTCCAACCAAGTTTAATTCTATGATTAATTTCATCCATTATGTTTTTATTTATAGTAATAATCTGACCTAGGTATTTGTAGTTGTTAACTTTTTCTAACTCATCAATTTTTATTTTCATATTTTGAGAAAATCCATTGAATATTACTTTAGTCTTTTTAATGTTTACCTTTAGTCCTATTTTCTTACTTTCATCTGATAACTCTTGCAACATTTCCTGAAGCTCTGATATCATTAAAAGAATTAAAAGACTAAAGTGGAGTTGGGCTGGACATATTACTGGAGGAGATGATAATAGATGGATGGTTGAAATGTTAAACTGGATTCCAAGAAATTGTAAAAGATTCAGAAAAAGATCATATGTGAGATGAATGGATAAAATAAAAAAGTGTGCAGGGATGATGTGGAGAAGAGAGACTAGAGAAGATAGACTGAACTTGGGAGAGATCTTCATTCTGCAGTGGTTTGATATTGGTTGATGATGAAAGTTGTCTGGAAAAATTATTTAATTATATAACTTTTGCATAAATTCTTTCTAATCAATTGTTTGCTTGAAGGTTTGTGAAGATGGCATTTTAGATTTGATAATATGTTGGACTATTTCAATCATTAGATGTTGAATGTCTCAAAATTTTAAACTTTATTTAAACTTTTTCAAAGACAAATAACTATTAATAATAGCACACAAGTTAGTAGATAACACAGGTAAGTAGATTATTCAACATTTTGTGTGGTATTATTCTCTGCTCTTCTTCAGGTGTTTTTGGCCTGACCAGTGCTAATGCTAGCATAGAAGTCAAATTTAATTTTTACATTTTTAAATATCAAATTTTTAGTCAGTTTATTAGAATGTTGCCTTAAAATTCAATATTCAAGGATCTAAATATGTAAGTTCAATTCCTATACTAGTGTTTTCTCTGGTCAGACCAGCAACACCTGAAGAAGTTGGATTGATATGTAATTAACTAATCTGTTTTGTTTACTAACCTGTGTTATCTACTAACTTGTGAGTTGTTAGTAATGATTGTTTGTATTTGGAAAAGTTTAAATAAAGTTTAATTTTTTTTAGACATTCAACACTTAATGACAGATCATGGAAATAGTTCAACATATTATCAGATCTTTCTAGTGAAGTCTTTCATATATAAAAATATTTATTTGAATAAAATAAGAACTATGGCTTGCATTGAGTGGAATTACCGTGTGGAGTGTTTATCAATGTTTTAACAGCTTGTGTAAGCATAAGAAATGGTTATAGTATGATGTTAGTGGTTAATACCATAATTAAAAAACCAGAGAGATCAAATGTATAGATACTGAGTTGGGCTCAGATCTTTATGACTATACCAAGATGTGGATTGAAAACATGCTTTCATTTTGCACTCATAGCTTTATAGTTAACTAAAAAGGTAGAAAGTGGCTGCTGAAGAGTTGCATTAGATTCTAATATCTAGATGCAGGGTACCCAAATCCAAGCTTCTTTGCTGATGAAAACTACAAGCTAGAAACTAGTCTGGAGATATTAGATGAGTAGACAATACATAGAGATTTTATACACAAATCTTCTTACATACATTAATAATTATGGCTTGCACTGAATGACTTTACTATATGGAGAGTTTGCTATAGTATGTGAAGTAGACATAACATATGATGCTAATATACTGCCTTCAAAACTACTAGAATTTATTGTTTTATTTAGGATTGTAATACCTAATCTTAAACATGCTTTTATTGTTCCAACTTATAAAAAATAAGGGTAGAAAAAACTGCAGTAATAATTGCAGAATATCGTTTTTACTATAGCAAAATATTTTCAGGATTTTGATAAAGAGATTGTTTCCAGACATAGATGAATGGTTACCAAAGACTTGATGTGGTTTTAGAAATTGAAGAAGTATTATAGATATGGTTTTTGTTGTCAAAAAAATATAGAAAATGTGTTGATAGCAAAGATGTGCTTTATTGTTTTGATTGGTTTGGATAAAGCATTTGGTTCAGTTAATCAAGAGATTTCTAGCAATGTTTGAAATTAGTTAGTGTGCCATTGGTAATTTATATTATACAGTATTTACATGATGGAATGAGAGACAATGTTATTATAATTGGTGGAAAGTTTGTTGTTAAACATTAATGTGTAAAAACTCCAACTTGTTTCTCACTTTTATGACAATATCTTTGGAACAATTTATATCTGACTTTATGAAGAAGATATCAAAGTATATTGGTTTGATGATATAGTTTTTTTATTTGAAAGATTAAAAGCCAAAGCAAAAAACTGATAATTGTACAATTATGACCAATTGAAAAGATGATTTAGAAAATAGTCTTGATATTTTGAAAGCAATCTATGAAGACTTTAGTTCTGTAATTATTGATATTAAAAAAATTGAAGTTCTTTATCAGCCACTGATTAAAAAAATCTCTAGTAACTTTTTACTTGAATAATAGTTAGTCCAAGAATATGAATCAATTAAACATTTTGATATTTTCATAGATAGAAAGATAGACTAACGTTAAACAGCCATGGTCTTAGAAATTCTGCTCCTGTAATATAACAGATAAAGATAAGAAATTTCATCAGAATAATATAAATATTAGAACTAAATTATTTATACATAGTGTAATGGTATACATATGCCATTACATTATTTTAAAAATAAAATAAAAGGGGAAAATAAATCTTAAATAAAATTGATTTATTAAAAACTAAAAGCCAAAATTAAAAGAGTTATGTTACATAGATATATATCGCACAGATGGAAAACTTTAAAACTATTTTTTTTTTTAAAAAAAAGTATTTTTTTTGGAAGAAAAATATAAGATCTAAAGATAGATAAATATTTCTAAAAGAAAAAGTTGTATAAAAGAAAATAGAAATAAATGTTAATTAATTTCTATTCCAAAGTCATATTTGGATCTTAAAATGAAAGTGATTATTATTTTTTAATTAAATCCTAAGCAGACGAGCCCTTGGGCACTGTATAATAGAAAATTCAGATAAGAGAAAAAAATTAGATTGACTAATGCAAGCATGAAGCCACAGCACGGCCGAAAATGGAACATTAGAATCAGTGACATCATGTTAGAACGATTGGAGGATTGGAGATAAGGAGGCCAGATACCATAAAAAGAAAAATAATTGAATTTAAAGGAGGTGCTTGACTATTCATAGAACGATGCTGACCAGTTAAAACATCTTATAGCTAGCTATATTGCAGACTCCATGATGTAAGGGTCATGCAATAGATTTTGTTTTCTTTATCTGCACCAGCTGAAACAAACTCCTGATGGAATGAACAGCTTACAGCAGTTACATCTCCAAGAAACTTTGGCAAATAATATAATCAACAAGGGAATTTATAAAACAGACAAAGTCTAAGGAATCACCAGGATCAAACAGAAAGTATAGACTTTTATAAATATGAACTTTTAGATCTCTCAAACAAGTTTTTTTAATGTGCCTACTAAACACAATTTTTAAATGAACTCTTAATCTGATTATCTAAAGAACTTTTTCAAATACAAAAACCTCTAAGAAAATTTCTTATCTGACTGAACGTAAATTCAAACTAGTCATTTTTTTTTGTATAATATTTGCTAATCACTTCTATTTTTGCATTTCAGTTATAATTTATTTTATGTTTTATTTAATAACTAAATTATTAGGAATGTATTAAATTTAAATTGGGTGTAGATGGCTGCATAGATTCATTATGTTGATTATGTTTTAATATTTTTATACGTGAAAATATATGTATATATCAGTAAATATGACACCTCATGCTGAGTGTCTAAACATATTTACTGGTATATCTTTTAAGTTGTTGTCAGTGCAGCATCTTATGATGAGTGCCATTGGGTTTACCTTATTGCAAATTTCCCTCAGTAATTTCATCAATAATTTTATAATTAAAATCGTTTATATTTATTTTAATTTCAGGCTATTTGTCTCATAGTTGGGTCAATGCTAGTAGAGATATATATGGGCATTTATATTAATGCAGTGTGAAGCATGCTAGCATACAGAGCAAAGCCCAACTGAATGCATGACCCAAAGGCATAGTCATTGCATTGCAATGTACACAGATGTATTTCCTGCAACATTGACTTCCTTTAGCTCTATGGATAGGGACTATAAGTCAGCAGATAGACTGCTCTCCCCCATATGTAGCATTTCTCTTTAAATATTTTATATACAAGATTCCTTTGCCAGACACATATTACTGTACTGGATGAGGATTATGTCCTTCAAATAATATCACGCTGCAAACACACATTCTGATAGTGTGATTTTATGTGTTAGCATCTTCATATTGCAATGGTTGCATCTGTATATCTGGAAGCAGGGGTTGGGTTGGCTGCGAACTTTTAGTCTGAGATTGAATGATTGATTTTGAAAAGTTTTTAACTGAGTAATCTATGTAGCCTATCTATACTCAACATTCTAGGGTAAAAATATTATTAAAATGTCCATCTGCACAGACTGTCTTAAATAATAATTTAAATTTAAAAAATAATAACAAATTTAAGATTAATTTATTCCTCAATTTTAAATATATATGTGCCAATAAATGTCTTTTTTTTGTGTGTATTTCTGGCAGTAGCTTTTTTTTTTTTTTTTATTAAGTCTTTATTGAAATGTTATAAATAAGAATTTATATATTAAATCTCTGCATCTCTTTGAGCTAGTGGCATGGGCTAATGGTCAATATAAAATAAAAATTGGATCTTAACAGTATCTGCCTACCATATAAATTTTCCAGGTTCCAATAGCCTGGTGGCATCCTGTATAGTAGATACGGTAAGACTCAGATTTTCCCCGACCATTATAATAGGGATATTATTTTTTTTACTTTAATGTATATAAATATTAGAACTTCTTTTGAGCTAACATAAAAAAACCTTTAAATCTGTTTTGTATAATTCTGTAAAGGGCATAAAAGTATAGTATAGCATTACAATCTGACATTGATGTTATAGCTACATTTTAAAGTCAAACCTTTATTGGATTGAGCATACGAAGTAAAAGAACAATAATACACAACCTAAAGAAATACTTAATGGCAAATTTGAATGTGATTTTTATGGGGAAATCACATCCATTTATAAGTTATTGCTTTGATTGGAAAGATATGGATGGAAGTAAAATAAGACTACAGTTAAGAAATGTTTTAATATTTTTTAAAATATAAAGTTCTGGAGCACCACACAATTACAAACAAACAGATTAAGCATCTGTATTTGTTTACAGAATATTATGCAGGAGGGCAATGTTATTTTTTTATATAGCTATTGCAAAAACCCTCTTTAGTATCTTAGCCTTTTTATTATTAGTTTTTCTTATTCTTTTGGAGTTGAATAATCCTACTCATTTACAAGTAGTTATTATTGAAGTTTAATTTTTCCTTTAAAAACTAGCCTCACTTTTATCATCTTCCAATTCTCTAGAATATATCTTTTATTTGCAAATATATTAAAAATGAGATAATTTTTTTTTGCCTTAATCTTAGTATCATTTCAACCCATTAATTTTTAAAAGCTTCTATTAAGTCTTCTTCTATCATTATAATTATTCCATTCATTCGTATTTAGGATTCACATCAAGCTGAATCTTTACTTTAAATTTTAATTCTTGTAAATGAATATTTACTTTTTTCTATTTCTCTTGTATGTTTTACCATTTATCTGGCGATGTGATGTGGCTACTCCTTTATTGAAGTCAGGAATCTCTCAGTCACTATGCCCAGAAAATAATCTTTTAGTTTAGTGACATCTAGGGAAGAAATTTTGAACTATATTTTGAATAATTATTCCCCTTTTCACTTATATTTATTAATCACTAACGTTAATAGTAATAAAGTAGAGAATAAGTATTATAATTTCATATTTTGTTTCTAAATATAGATTCATAGAGTGAAAATGCTTTAATGTGAAGTCTTTAAAATGGAGGGCAACATTAAAAGAGGAGCTACCAAGAATTAAGATCGATAAAAATGCTCTTAGTGAACTTATCTTTCTGAGAAAAAAAGCTTAATTGAATAGCAAAAAGCTGAAGTTCTTTTTGAAAGGACTAATGACTGAATAAAAGAAAATTATTTGATGTTTGCTGTGAGGTCTGATTTCCTATTTTTAGAATTCCTATATGTACTTCAGAATTTTGGGTATGATACTTCACTGATTTATATTCGAGGATGGACAAATTTAATGTTACAAGTTCTTTTTAATGAAAAAAAAACACAGGTGATTTTTTTTCCCATTCGTAGATGCTGAAATTATAATAGACACCCCAAACATTGGGTGCAGAGTGGTGTCTGTACTCATTTTAGCAATGAATAATGCTCCAAAAGATTTGAAGTTCAGAAAAAGAAAACTTATTTCTTGCTGGATATTATTGGTACAGTTATACTAGTAAAAGACTAGTGACTGGGTAATATTAAATTTTAAACAATTTTAAAAGATCAACTATTTTTTATACAGACTACATAGCATACATTAACTTAAAGATATGGAAATAATGATATTGGTATTATTAATTTAATTGATCTGCTATTATTGAATTTTGCATGGCACATAGATTAACTATCACAAACACTTTAGTAATTGTAATTCTTGATAGCACTTCAAATATAATGTCATCTGATTACATTGTAGTTAAGTGAATTCATATTAAAGGAGTACTTTAACTGTACATTGTTAGACTGATGACAGATTAATATTCTGAGGTAAAATCAGATCCTATTCAAGTTATATTCATATAAATTTGGTATTTGATTTTTAGAAACATCTACTATTCATAATATCTTTCAACAGCTATTGGATATTAAAATTAGCTATTTGGATTTTCAAGATTTTTTACTGAGACTATGGAATTCTTTTGAAAAACAATTTTATGCACAAGCTTTCTGGCATCCATTGATTACTCTGGCCTGCACTGAGTGGCACTACTGTATGGAGAGCTTTGCCTGTTTTAATATTGTGGATTACCATATATACAAAAAAGTTCTGATAATGATTCTATAAATGAAGATAATGGTAGCTATCTTGAGTTTTGATACAATATGACTATTATGCATAGCTGCTACACACATGTATACTCAAGGGTGAAGAAATTATAATGAATAAGATACTAACAATCAGTCTAAGTTTCCATGCAATAAACAACTTGCTATATAGATGTGCATTCTAGAATGGAGAAATTATGATGCTATAAACTCTTTTTAATGAAACAATATTGACAGATTTCTCCAATAGCAGACACTGAAATTGTAATAGGTATGTAAAAAGTGTTTTTATCACTTTTGAAGAAACTTGAATCAATATATATATTATATGTCAAAGTGTTGATCAGGAAGTGAACCCGGGCCAGCTGCTTGGAAGGCAGCTATACTAATCACTAGGCCACCAACGTTTGACTGCAATCAATATATATTTATATCTATTTTACACATAATCAACTTAACATAGCTTTTTTTAGAAGTTAAAGCCCTAATTTAGGCATGGTCAATAATTGGTTTATTTAAAGAATAAGCTTTAGGCATAGGTGGGCCAACTATGGTTTTAAAACAACCATTGACAGGAGAGTGTGCCAATTTTCTAGCACATGTGTGGAGAGTAATTCCTTTCACAATTTTATTTACTTACTAGATCAGAGGTCAGCAACTTTTTAGTGGTGTTGTTCCAAACCTATGTTACAATATCAAAATTGGACTGGTTATAATACACTTCAAAATTATATATACACCTGGGTCTCGTTTTACATGATAGATAGGTTCCTCAGAAAACATGCGGAAATGAAATCGCGCAAAAATAGACGTAACTTACCTTGAAAAAGAGGGGATGCGGACTGTGATTTTTTAAAAACCACATAAAAGCAAAGCACCAATGTAAAATAACTTTAAAATTCATGCAAAAAAAAATAAGGAAATAAAATATGACTAATAAAAAATTTCAAATTTGGAAAAAATTGATACAAGACAAACTTTTTTTAACTATAATATTTAATTTTATTCAAAATAATATATTTTTATGCATAATTTACAGTACAATAATTGACATTTTTTTATACACATTTTAATTATTATCGCTACTTGCCGATAAACAAGTTTGTTTGCAAACTGGTAAAAAATCAGATTCTTCACAAGAGGAAATACAACTAGCGCCAACTTCACTCTCATGTTGTGTTAATGATTTTCTGGTGACAACGTAATTAGTAATTAATCTTTGAGACAATGATTTTATTAATTGTTTATGAAGCTCACGATTTCCAGACATACAACAATTTAGCTCTCGTTGGAATTTAAGAGCACATTCATGATTAGTGTCATTAATAAAATAATTAAAAATAAACTTGCGGATACTAAATGATTAATAATTGATTACGTTCTTTTTTAAAAAGCAAAAACAGAATGTGATTTAAAATGCAAAATTAACACTCACAATGTTTGAACAAATTTACATTATAATCTTGTAAAATTTAATATGTGCATGCATAAAATGTGGAAATCATGATTTTAATTTCATTATTGCATAAAATCTTACTATTATAAAGCACTGAAAATATTGAAATTACTAAGATGAAAGTCGAATTCCAATAATGTGCTATTACTTTCAATATGACATAAGTGCACAAAATGTATTATTTAAAATAATAGCGCATTATCGGAGTTCGACTTCCGAAGAAACGTGAATCGCGTAACTTCAAAATCGCGTTAAATAAATCCGCGTAGAAACAGACCCAGGTGTATATATACTTTTGAGGCCCATTATAACCAGATCTTATATTATTGGTCATTCAATATTTTAAAACACCTAGGATCATATGTAAAACATATGTTTTGTTAAATTATACTGCATTCCAAAGACATGCTTAAAATTTTTTTTGGCATGGAAAAAATTCATCCTGTTGGCACTTAAAAAAATGTGTATTGTTTATAAAAGTGCCGATTAAAATGTATAATAATTCTGAGTAGGCAAAGCGTATTTAATTTTCAATGGTTGAATTGAAAATGCTGATTACTGAACTCTAACAAAATAAAACGAGTATTTTTCTAGCATTTATCAAAAATGTTTCAAAGAAACTGATTTTTGGGATATAAAAAATCAACTTGAAATTGGAAGTTTTTCATATATTCTTTTTTCTTTAAAATTATGGACATTTGGAATTTTTCTCTATGACATATTTGTTTTAATTACTCAATAGACATTTAAAAGAAGAAAAAAAACAATGATTTTTAATTTTTTTTTCCACATGTCAAATGTGTTGACTAGGAAGCGAACCTGGGCCAGATGCTTGAAAGGCAGCTATGCTAACCACTAGGACATTAAAGCTTGACAACGATTTTTAACTTCTTTGAGATTGGAACGATATTATCAAGTCTCATGAACTTACAACTTTGTTCACACATTAACTTGACTATCAACTAGCAATAATTTTTTGTTTTTAGGTAAAAATATTAAAAACTTAAAATGTATTGTTATATACTGTACTTATGAATAGAAGTTTTTCAAATGAATTAATCAATATAATATTCTTCCTGAATATAAATTTACTTTAAACATGCAATTGCATACAAAAGTATCAAGGGTCAATTGTCCGTCAAAAAAAAAAAAATCCAAGCAAAATTAATTCTCCCTGGAGAGGGGAGGGGGGTATTTCCATTCCACTTAGCTCTTATCTTCATTGAAAAAAGCAAAGATCGAATGTACATTTATTGTACAAAATAATTAGTAAATTAAACTGAATCATGGTTTCCATTTACATGTGAGTCGCATATGCAAAATGTAAGTGATAGTGCAAACTCATGTGCTGTAATTAGAACACAATTTTCTACTATTTCAATTCAATCAGAGAGCCATTGATAATCGTTCTGCATGCGACATGTGCCCTAAGTTGCTGATTCCTGTACTAGATAATTAATTTTAAATGTTTATTATGCAAATTTTCATAAAATATTTTAATTATTTTATATTTAAAAAGATGTAATAAAATGGTTAAAATGTATCTAATTTAAAGTTGAATTTATGTTAAATGCAAATTTAGATTCTAAAATAACATTCCATATATTTACCTTCTTTACAGGCAAGTATTTATTCCCTTGCAGAGGAATTATATATTGTCAAAACAATTAGTCTATAATTTAAATACATATTAGTAACTGAAATATTTTTGTTTCCAAATACATATGCATAGGCAAGCATGCATCACACTTAGATCCATTTACCATTTTTAAAGACAACTGAAGGAAAGTAACTGAACAATTTCATATTATTAAAATGCACATGGACCTGTTTAGATCAGATGAAAGTAAGAAAGTAGGATTAAAGATAAATGTTAAAAAGTCTAAATTGATGTTTAATGGATTTTCTCAAACAAAGAAAATAAAAGATTGATAATGATGAGTATGAAGAAGATAACTTAAAACACTCCATACAGTAGCATCATTCAGTATAAGTTAGAGTGATCAATGGATGCAGTAGGGTTTGTGCACAAAATACCTATCTAGTGCCTATTCATCCAATATCCCCAAACTAGTTTCTAGCTTGGGGCTTTCATCAAACCTTCCTGCATCCATTGATTTCTCTGGCTTGCACTGAGTGGAGCTACTGTATGGAGAGTTTTGCTTCTGTAAAAGCAGCTTGTGAAAGCATAATATTTGATAAGTTAACAACTATAAATAAATTGGTTGGATTATAACCACAGATGGAAACATAGTGGATGAAATTAGTGATAGAATTAAATTTGGTTGGAGTGCTTTTGGTAGGAATAACTTAATATTAAAAGGAAATATGTCTATGTGTTTGAAAAAGAAAGGTTTTTAATAAATGTGTTTTACCACTTCTTACTTACCGATTGAGATTTGGACATTTAACAAAAGAACAATACAGAGACTTCAGACTACTTGAAGAAGTATGGAAAAATGCATGTTACAAATAGAGATTGAAAATGAAATTCATGATGAGAGAACAAACAAGTGTTACTGATATTATTGAAAAAATTAAGAGATTGAAGTGGAGTTGGGGTGGAAACTGGATGTCAAGAGATTGTAAAAAATACAGAAAGAAATCACATGTGAGATGGGTGGATGAAATAAGTAAGTGTACTGGTGTGATGTGAAGAAAAAAGGCTAGAAATCAGAGAAGATGGATTGAACTTGGAGAGATTATCTTGCAGTGGATCAGAAATAGTTGAAAATGATGATGATGACCTTTTACATTCATTTAACTATGTATGTTTAAATAATATTGCACTTATTATTTACTTTTCATCTATTTAATAAATTAACATCTTTGTGATATTAATAAACAAATAATTACAACTAATTAATTAATAAAATTATTAGTTTTTTTTAATTAAAATAAATTTATTTAAATACTAGATAAAGTATTTAGGCCATTTTACTCTTCTATACATATTCAGTAGAATCTTTTGCCATCCAAGTAGCTAGCAATTGTCAGGAACATAATTTGATGTATGTTGGATTCTGTATAATTATGTTTAGAATTATATGAATGAGGCCTAGGGAATTATATTATAAAGTAATGAGTATTTTTGCTAAGAGTTACCTTTAAAGTCCCCACACTTTATTATCATGATTTGAATGTTTTATTTATGGCTGGTATTCTCATGGATGTATATTTGTGAGCTGCACTGATCATCTTGATCACTGCACTTTTATATAGTCCTTACTATGTATTAAACCACTAAACATCACATGATCACCATTCTTTATGCTTACACAAACTGTCTACACAGAGGCAAAACTCTCCATACAGTAGCACCACTCAGTGCAAACTAGAGTAATCAATGGATACAGGAAAGTTTGTGCATAAAATCCCTATGTAGTGCCTACTCATCCAATATCCCCGGACTAGTTTCTAGCTTGTGGCTTTCATTAATGAGAAGCCTTGGATCTGAGAGCACTGCACCTAGATTTTGGACTCAAAACTTTATAGTTAGCTAATAAGGTAAAAGATGGCTGCTGAAGGATTGCATTAAATCCTAGATCTAGATGCAGTGCTCTCAGATCCAAGGCTCCTCACTGATGAAAGCCACAGGCTAGAACTAGTCTGGGGATATTGGATGATTATGTACTAGATAGGGATTTTATGCACAATCTTCCTGCATCCATTGATTACTCTGACTTGCATTGAGTGGCACTACTGTATGGAGAGTTTTGTTTCTGTGTGTCTACTTACTATGTATATGGAGCATTATGCGTCTTTTATATTAAGTTCCAAATTGATTATTTAATTGCTGTGGAGTATCAATAGACATTTTTTTGATTCAATTACTATATATATATATAATATTAATTTCTATAGGTTTAATGTGTAATTCATTAAAATGGGAATAATCAGCAACAAGCTACATACATTTAGGCATGCACATAAACACAAAATATAAAACATTTTATTGTTAACTGTTTATTGAATCATAAAACATTTTTATTATCAAATTTTAATTAGATTTTATTGAAAAATATTAAGTTTTCATAAAACTTATACAATTACAATTCATATAAAGTGCATCAGCATAAGTCAATTTTATACAAATTATTGCATCATTTTTAAAACATTACTAGTTTATCGTTATTTCTACTATTATCCAATAAAAAATATAATTATGTCAATACAGAACAAGAAATCAAAATAAAATGTCAACAATATTGTATATTTTCACAACAACCTAAACACAAATTCAGATTAAATTAACAACTTTTAGCATAATTTGTTATCCACATATATGCAGATGCCGATAATATAATCTAACACATAAAAGTTGTTTTATTTTCCTAGCATAAATATCATAAAAAGATGTGCTATCCTAATAAATTTAAAATTGAAAATTACCACTAGATGACGCTATAAATATATTTTAGGTTTTAATAATACTGTACTAAAAAAAAAATTAGCAAACATTTGTAAAATATTTTCATTGATTTAGCAATAATGAAAAAAAAAGCCTTTTTTTAAAACAATATAACAGAAATTTATATCATTAGTATTAATTTATTTTATATTCATCAATATACATTTTATTATTAATAATTATTTAAAATGGAATCAAAGAATTGTCTATGGAATATAATTCTAAAAAATGAAAATAAAAAGCAATAGTACAATTTAAAAAAAGAAATAAAATCAAGAAATTAATCACAGTATGGTATTATTATCATCTACAGTATGTAAAGATTTGTATAATCAAAAGAAATTTATGTTTCAAGTCTTACATACTTTGAATTAAATTTTCGTTTCTATTTTTATTTTTTATAAAAGAAATATATAAGTGAAAACTGTTGATAAAGTGGATGAAATTACTTTAACTGGAAGGAAAATCAATGTTATCAAATTTGTAATAAAATTGTTGAGAACGACCAGATCGGTTTTGATAATTATCGAAAAGATTGCTTAATTTGTATTAAGAAATATAAAATGAAGTGAAATTTCCAAACTGTTTATTTCTCAATGGTTATACAATTTTTTTGATACCCTCTTAAGATACATCTTTCAAACATAATGCATAATATTTACAATGATTAAGAGTAGCTTTTCATTGGAATTAATAAGCAAAGGAATGATTAACTCAATTTTTTTAATTTTTGAAATCTACTAATACGTTTAATTAAAGGCATTTAAATTTACTACAATTGTACAATATTTATACTAACACAAATTTCCAAAATACGAAAAAATAAACTTGTATCATTGAGATTTGAAGATGTACAATCAAAATGGGAAAATATCTATTATATAAACATATATGTGTGCTTATAAATGCAGACACTTTAATATATATATATTATGACACAGCATAAATACAACTTGAATAAATAACAAGCTAACTATTCAAAATTATACATGTCAGGTCAGGATATTATTCAAGTACATTAAGTCTCCAGTCATAAAATAATTCTCATTAGCAATTCAAAAAATATTTATACATTTTAAAAATCCAGCTGAGAGTCAGAAGTGTCACATGATACTATATATATAACTTTTAACTCAAAATTACATTTTTTAATAATAGTTATAACTGCAGTGGCATTAAAAGAGTAAAATTAAAGAATTTAATAATTTAAGAATTAAGATAGGCTTACTATACATAAAAGATATCACTGATAATTTTTTTTTTTGTAAAAATAATAGCTACACAGTTTACATTATTTAAAAAAATGGCGAATTATTTTTATGCTTCCAAAATAAAATTCCATTAGAATTTGATGGTGTTTGAGAAATCTCACGAAATTTCATGAGATTTCAGGTTTGTAGTCAATCATACATAAAATAATCATAGACTAAATATCAAGAGGAGGGGGAGAACACATATTTAGGATAGATCAAGTAAATAATTTTTTTCACACATCCGTAATATGAATTTTGGTAAAATAAAACGTATTCTAGTGAATTATCAGAAATTATTAAAAAAAGGCTATGGAAATTTAACAAAAAATATGTGAACAGAATAAATTAAGTACTACCTAAAAAAAAGAGAGTATTTTCATACCTTTAAACCAATTACTTATGAAAACAAAGAGAGAGAGAGAGAGAGAGAGAGAGAGAGAGAGAGAGAGAGAGAGAGAGAGAGAGAGAGAGAGAGAGAGAGAGAGAGAGAGAGAGAGAGAGAGAGAGAGAGAGAGAGAGAGAGAGAGAAACAATATTTAAAAGATCACCCATTTTTCTAATTTGAGAAAATGGAGAAGTCTACTTGATTAAGCTTTGAACAAAGCATTACAATTTCACTTGAACATCAGTTTTATTTAGTCTAATTTTTTTCTCAAAAATATTTGAGCTCAAATGACACAAGTAGATTAAATAGTTTTTATCTATTCACACATAATTTCTCAATTAAAAATCATATAGGAATATTTATATATCTAATTAGATTAACAACTCAGTGCTGGTTTATTGAACATGTAAAATACTCTCAATCCAAAGCAAAAGATAAAGTTTTTTGAAAAGATGAGAACAGACCATCTTATCCTTTTTACCTATATTCATTTATATAGGCCAATGTAAAGTGCTTTGGAGTGAAAGCTTAAGATTTTAAATTGATCACATTTTTTTTTAAAGCTATATTTTATCTACTGACATCAGTGAATATCTTCATGCTTTCATTCCAAAGTACTTTAAATTGGCCTATATAAATAAATATAGATTAAGAAAGTTAAAATGATCCATCTTTATCTTTCAAAAGAATTTATCTTGTGCTTTGGATTGACAGTATTTCATGTGCTCAATAAACCAACTTTGAAGTATTAATATAATTATTATAATATTAAGCACTAGGAAAAGTTTGTATCTATATATATCTAATTGTGTCCATAAATATGTATATATTCAAAATTTTTTATACTTATGTGCTAAGGTTTTAGTATCTAAATAATACCACAAAAAATTAACATTGACAATTGATCTCAAAGCACACGTAAATGTTTCACTAAATATAGTTATTATAAATGACTTTCATTTGTTCATTTACATAGAGCATTACCATCATATATTATTGTGAGAATCTTATAACCATATTTGAAAACAGAATTCAAATAACTTTTATTTTCATATTATTTGTAAATCTTCAATACTAGATATTTTAATTATAAGTTATTATACATTAAATCCCTATATCAATTATTTGAATTATTAACAATATGATATTAAAAATCACAATTTAATTAATTGTGATAATTAAAAATTATTATAAATTAGAATTCAAATTTAATTAATAAATTATTAACAATGCCAAATTAATAAATTACAACTTAACCAATATAACAGATATCTATTGTAAATATTATTTCTTCATTGTTGTAGAAATTTTTAGCTGAATTTCATTTCATCTGTTGTTACGTTTGTATTCACCAATTATATAAAAAGTTGTTGCTCTGTAAAGTGGTATAATCAAATATGTGATATAAAAGTAATGTCTTTTTTGTATTGGATGTAATCAATCAATATGCCATTCAGTAGAATAAGCTACAATGACATATATAATGTTTATCTGAAAGTAGTGACGATGTCATTTTAATTATAATTATACATTGCACTATTTATATCATCTAATATTTATTGTTAAATAGCTTTAGAAAAATTGAAACTTTATTTAAACTTTTTATATATATTCAATTGTTAAAAATAGAATACAGCTTAATAATATATAACTTGATATTTCAAATGGTATGATGTTTCTGGCCCAACTAGTGACTATATCAGCATGGTAATTGACTCAGGAATAATCACATATGTAAAGGCCCCTGGTTTGATCCCCATGCTAGTAATGTTATTGGTCAAGATAGCAATGTCTGACGAAGAGAGGGAAATTATACTACTGGAAATGTTATAATTATTAAAAAATGAATATTTGAAAAGTTAAAAATTTTCTATTAAAGTTATTAGCATTCAAAATGTATTTTTTCTACTATCTTTTCATTTCAAGCACTTGGAATCCAGCATCATTTTAAATAAAATTGTAATCGACTTTTACACATCCAGAAATGTTTTATGTTATAAAGAGATAATGAAAATGCTGTAGATTAAACTCTCTGATTTCTATGCATAATGAACCACTGGCTTTATTGAATCATGTATATTAGCATCCTGGTCATGTAATAGTCATGACATAAGATTGATAATTGAAATCTAAGGACTAAGTTTTTTTTAAACAATTTTCAGTCAGATTGCTAATATATATGTTTATGAGATTATGCTGTATTATAAGAGCACACAATATTTCTATCACACATGAATCAACAATATAGGATACTTAAATCTTTTTAAGCAGAGATGTTATCAAAATACACATTTAAAATTTTTATTATACCATTGTGGTCAGCATTTTCTTAATCACAACTCCTGGAATTATGGATTCTATAACGCAAAAAAAATGATTGAAATAAGTAATCAATAGTAAAAAGTTATTAGTTGCTGAAATAATTACAAAATAAATATTTTTCATGTACAAAAAATTGTTTCAACAAATTTCTTCACAATTTCTGTTGATTTTATATACAACTCTACATTTTAAGCAGTAATTCGGAAAGTATATTTTTCGAATATAAACGCAATTTCATGAGAAAAGTGGAAACTTAATGGAATGTAGTCTTTATGCTGTACTATATATATATATAATTGACAGATAATAACAATTTATCATTTTTTAATACACAGATCAGATCATTCTCAGAGCACACAAAGATATATAAAAAATCTTTTTCCTGAATTATCTTTTTATTTTATCAATATTTGTTTTTCATTTTATTTGTACATCTTCTAAACTGATAAGAAAGACAAAATATGCATATTGCATTTATAATTAATATTGGGAATACGATGCAATTAAATTTTAATTATAATTAATCAAATAAAAACAATAGTATTATTACAAACGTAAATAGCTATTGATACAAAATTTGTGTAGATTTACGCATGCGTATAAATATGAACACACCCACAATGGCTATAATCCTTATATAAGTAAATATTACTCGTTTATTCTGTACTTATATAAGTAACTACATATATGGTTATATCTTGAGGCAGCGAAAGCATAGGAGTTAAAGCAATCACTCAAAAGCATTACAGAAAAAATGATGTAAGAATGATTTGAAATAAATTTATCATACTTTTGAGAAAGATACGTTGGCTGCTGAACTTTTATTACCTCAAATTGAATATATATATAATTAAAATATAATTCTTTTGAGTACCCATTCGATGACTTGTCACCGAAAATGCGCTCAGATAAATTGAGAAAAGAATAAAAACCGCTTTGTAAACCATGGGCACATACTTACGCGAAAGAATTACACATTCAAAAAAAAAAGAAAAATTAATATTACCGTTAAAATTCAAATATTTAAAGTTAAATATAAACTAATAATGATTCAAAATATTTTATTTTCTATTATAGTTTTTGTGGAAAGTTTTTTTTTTTTTATTTGGAAAATTTTAATATATTAAAACAACATTTTGATACTTTTACAGTTAATCTATATGAATTAATATTTTTGCATATACTCGTGTCATTAATGCCAATTAGGAACATTTGAATTACTAATACCAATAAATGCAACAGCAAATTGTATTACAGAATTGATTATATACACATATTAAAAGAAATTGCCAAATGTCGGGAATAAAAAAATAATAATTATACAAAATGGCAGCTATGTTACCAGTCCATAACAAATGTAAACCAAACATGCAAAACAATCCAATATGTCTACTAAGATATCTGATCTAAAATGTTATGTTCTCGTGAGTCTTCTGCAGTAAGTACCGTTGTTGCAGTTTCTGTGGGAATACACAACGGAATAGAACTAGACCAGACTCCAGATGCTATGCATTGCAATAAACTAGGTCCTTGCAATAAAAAGCCATCATTACATTCAAATTCTACATTTTCACCAACAGTATAATGAAACTTGGGCTGAAGAATTTTGCCATCCATTGGTGCTCCAGGATAATTGCAAGAAGAAACACCTTAAAATAACAATAAACATTAAATGGCTATGGTTTACAAAAAAATTGTGCTATAATTAAATTTAAATAGTAGTAAATATTTATTCTTAAATTCATAATTAAAATCTTAACACATACGCACATGATGTTTATAATAAGTATCTTAATATACTATAAAGAATTGTTATTTCAATATTGATAGACAACATGCATTGAAAAAACTACTATAAACTATAATTGTTTGAGATTACTACAAATTATAATAAACTGTCAAACATTTACAAATTTTCTCAGACAAAAAATATAAATATTTCACACATTACATAATAAATATTTTTAGTTCAATAAATAATTATATACATATATAACATTTTCAGTTTTGAGAACAAATTGCTCTCATATCAGTTGAATCATATCTGATCATATTGCACCACGAAACAAATATGTAATTCTTATTTACATTTGAAATCTCATATATAAAGACTGCAAGTATTTTAAATGTAAACTCTTTTTTATAGAGCCTTAAGTGATATTCCTATGGGACAGTTCAATTTTAATCATTTAAAAACCCTATAATAATTATATATGGTAGGTAATCAATTGTCTAAAATACTTAGTAAATTGACTACCATATGATTGTTTCTCTATTAACAGATTTAGCCAGATTCTATATCTTTTAACTTGAGATTTAAATATTCCAATTGATGAAGCTTTAAATGTTGCTTCTCAGAACTACAATTTACCAGACCATACTACTGTCTTAACTAAGGATTGCCTTTCAAACTCTTATTTAATGGACAATGGATAGCATTATAAGAAGAGTTTTGACACTCTGACGGGCTCTCCCGTTTTAGACATATTTGGTGATTTGTTTATAGAGTACATAAAAATTCATGCTTTAGAGTCAGCACCTTTAAAACTGTCTGGCTCAGATTCATAGATGACATTTTTGTTATCTGGCAGCTTGGTATGACTTTTTTCACATTATAAATAAATATTCATACTCATATAAAGTTTACAATGAAAACAGAGACTGTTGGAAAGCTTCCCTTCCTTTATAGACTCATTATCAAAAAACAAAATAATATTTTATCTTTTTCCATTTTCAGAAAAATTACACTTACAGATAGTAGTCAAAATGCTATTTACTAGAGGAATTAAACTTTTAAATAAATCAAATCTGGAAGAAGGAAATCATATAAGTAATATCTTATAAACCAATGGTTATAATAATGAAATTATAAATAAAATTTTAATTCAGACTCGAAACAAACATAATGAAGAAACTAAGAGAAGATAAACTGCAATAATTAAAATCTGTATGACTTCTATAAAAGGAATTAGTATTTAGACATGTTCTATAATGCTATAATATAAAAATAAAATAAGCTATTAACCAAAATATTGTTAACATTCTGTCAAAGCCTAAGGACTCAGTTTCTTTTGAGATCCAGGAGTTTATGAGATTTCATGTGGAATCTCTCATGTGAGTTTGATCACTCATTACATCATGGTAGAGAAAATGAATATACTAATCAGTTAAGCAGGATTCATCATTATCATCACTCTTATTCCATGCTATAAATATGAGTCATAATACAGATTTCTCAAACACTAGGATCACATTCAGTAAAGTATCTTAATTTTTTTTATGTATTATTATTCTATTTCCATCTTCATATTTTGAAAATAATCTGTTTTTGTTATTTTATTGGTTGAATCTTTCATTTTATTATACATTAATACTTATAGTGCCATTCTAATGATTTTTTATAATAACATTCATTAGTTAATTGATGGCTGATGTGACCCAGTCAAAATATCACATTAATACTATGGACCATACATGAATAAACCAGGATAATGTGAATTATATATATGAAATAATCCCAGTACATACCACTAACTGAAATTAAATATCAAATCACTCTCCTAAACTTTTAGTATTTACTTAATGTTTGAGAAAGTGACTTGATATTTGATACACACACAACATAATCATACACATTTGTAAATTTTATCACACAAATTTTCATAAATAATTTAGATATATAGAGACATGGATTATCTTTATTATAAACAAATTTGATACATGGTATGAAAACAAATGCATGTTACTCGGGGTTAACATGACCAGCAATCAATAATAATTCCGCCTAGAAATTTTAAAGAGCTGATTCAGTGAATGAATATCTTAACCATAATTTCAGCAGTTTATTCATCCATTTCACATATTATTTTTAAACTACTAACATTTTAGATGATTTTACAGAATGATTTTCTAATTAGTTTACTTAAATGTTTTGAATATTAGCTAAGTAAAGATGTATTCCACATTTCTGCTGGTGAACTCAGATTCATAGCATTCATAGGGTGACTGTGAATGTTGTAGCATTAAAATGTACAACACTAATTTATATATAGGAGTTTGAACTCAAGACTTTTACAAGACCCTCAACTATCCATGCTAACTCATACTGCTGACACACTTGATCATGCACATGATTGTTTATCTTTTCAATGTGCGTGTGAGCAGTGTGAGATAGCATGGATAGTTGAAGTCATGTGAAAGTCTGAGTTCAAACCCCCTACATATTACATATTGGAGTGCAGGTATGAAAAAGGAAAAAGCCTGTCCTGTAGAAAAAAATTCATATATTAACACTAATTTATTTAAATTAGTAATTTAAATATTCCACTTGTTAGAGAGTTGGATTCTATTCCCATTTTTATTAATGACCTAATTGTTGTTAGCAATAAACCACATGGCCTATCACTTTGTCTTCTATTGTCTTGCTCCATGCTAACAATTTTAACATTTATTGGATCAAAAATGTGACCAGATTTTTTGCTCATACACCCAGAAAATGTATTTATATTCAGAGTTAGTTTTAGCTTGCTTATACAAATATTTGTGTTGGGAGATTCTAGTGGCTATATTTGCCCTTGACTCTCCACAATATACAAATTTGCAAGTAGTGTTGTGGCACTCAATTTTATACTTGATCTGAGCTAAGGAACAATATGTAAGTACCCAAATCTAATAGTGAAATCTTAAATTAGAAAATAACATACCATATATATTAGATTAAATATTTCCTATGATTTATTATAGTGTAAACAAAATACAATATGGGGAATTTCCATTATAAGGGTTGGGAAAAATTAGAGTCTTACCATATCTGCCGTACAAGGGTGCCACCAGGCCATTCGAACCTGGAAAATTTATATGGTAGGCAGATACTTAAGATCCAATTTTATTTCATTATAGACCATTAGCCCCAGTCACTAGCTCATGGAGCAGCAGAGATAATGTATACTTTATTTTTAAAGAAAGAAAGATAATAAAAAATAAGAATAAGCCACTGCCAGATTAACAATACACAGAAACATTTACTTTGCACATATATAAAATTTAGAATTATTTTAGTGTAATGTTTACTTTATAATTTGATTTACATTTTAATTTTTGATTTTATAAGTTCACACGGATGAATTTATTAATATTTTATTAAAGTGTCGAGTATGGATATACTATATAGATTGCACTCAAAAAAGAAAATATTCTATATCCCTTATTTAACCCTAGGCCAAAAGTTCACAGTCAAACTAATGCCAATCCATCTGATATATTGATGTATTCACTGCAGCATGAATACAACAGCACAATACTGTACTGTCAGAAATATACATCTGAACAGCATGGTTATCGAGAAGAAATGTCTCTCATCCAGTATAGGAATACTTCATCTGTCTGGTGAGAAAAACAATAAAAAAAGAAAACTCCATAGGAAGGGATTGCGGTATGCATCTTACTATCCCATTCCATAGGCTAAAGGATGATCCAAGGAACAGGGGATACCGTCTGCTTCTGAAGGTCAGTAAGAAATGGGATTTATTTTGCCCAAGTGCTGCATATAATGTGATCCTGCATGTAGTGGATCTTCATGCTACATTTACTAATTACACCAATACATCCAATCCATTGACCCAATTTAACTGTGATACAAATAACCTAAGATTTACCATCTCTTAAACTAACATAACTTACGAATCTATGCAGCCATTCATGCTTGACTTAAATTTAACATTATTTAATTAAAAGTTTTAGCTTAATGTGAACAAAAAAATAAAAAACATAATAAACATTTAAAACAACAGAAAAATTAAATTAATGGAAATGATTTTAAAAAAAATACATTCAATAAAAATAATTATTAATAAATGATTTAGTTTGGTCAGATAGGAATTTATATTTCTGTTTAAATATTGGAAATATTTATACTTAATGTTCATGAATTATATATATAGTTCTTACAGTTTAAAAGTCCATCCTTAATAGTTGCTTGTAATTTGGATCCAGTGTTAATTCCCATGATGTCCTGGAGAGACCGGTATGCTGTTGGCCGTTCTATTGGTATTCCATCCAGAGGTCCTTTATTGTAGCTGATATAGTTCTTTGCAGGACCCTGATGTCCTGGGGTCCGTAATATAGAAAAATGATATTTCATTTCTTCTTTTAGAAAAACTGAAGCGATTGAAAGTGCATCTTTTCAATCCCTTCTCCTTCAACTCTTCCGGACTTAACACATATAGCACACGTACTGAAAAACTCAAAACTATTTTTGTTTTTATATCAAACCTCTGGATTAACTGAACATGATGTCATGATGATGATGATCCTTTCACTGTGGTCCATTTCCTGAGGAAATTTTTTATTGGCTATTCTGTTCTTATTGTTTTTCTCTTCTATCTGACCTTTAATTATAAATTTTGAGATGCCCAAGGGCTAGTTTACTTAAGACTAATTATTTTCATTTTTAGCCTTTTACACAATAGTAATTAAATTTTGTACATTCTTAAAGATATATTTTTATCTTTAAATTTTTAAGTTTTTGTTGAAAATTTAGTTTTAAAATACTTTTTTTGTCAAGTGTTGTTAGCCGAGAGGTCATCGCAGCTGCCTTGCAAGCAAGTAGTTGCTTGCAGATGGTTGTGGGTTCGCATCCTGGCCGATGCTATGACATATGAAAAAAAAAACTTTTTTTTTTTAATAAAGTTTTCTTTTAATAATTTTCTATCTGTGCGATTTTATACATATAAGAGTTTAGATGATTTTTAATTTTCAATTTTTAATTCTTAAAAAAGAAGTTTTTATTTGCGAACTTTTTATTTTTAATTTCTAATTTTATTTATTAGAAGGTGTAGTTGTGTAGACAGTCACAAGACTAAACTACCTTTCTCAAGTATTCAATAATTGCTGATTTATCTTTAGTTACATTCAAGACAAAAAGCATTTATTGGCTACCAGAGCAAAATAGTTTGGCCTTAGGCCCATCACTAATAATAGCTGATGGTTCCTCAACACCACTGTTAAACATATCCCTGGCTACTATATGAAAATAGTCCTACATTTCCCTTTGTTTACAATATGTATATATTACAACAGGAACTTGGATGATGTCCTCTTCTGATGATTCATATATATCAACAGTTGGCAGCCGATGGTCCGTGGATCACTATTTGAATGCTCCACAAAGAAATTCAGATATTTAAATTTGCTAAGCTCATTTAATAAAATTTTTAAATAAAAAATAAATTTTGTTTAAGCCATATTATTATATATAAAATAGAACAAGAGCATTATATTGCTACTGTGACTATTGACTAAGCATCAAATCTGACTACGACGCACTTGTATTAATTCATACTTTAAAAAATTATGTTAATGGTCCACAATGTCGAAAAGGTTGCTGACTGTAGATATACACATACAGATGATTACATCCTGCATATAACTAAATTATTTTTTATCGACATGATGAGCCATCCACTTATTACTAACTTCCTTATTATTTAAGGGAGTAATCAAACTATCAGTTTGCCTAAATAAGTATAATTAATATTTATATCTAATGATTATGATAAAAGTATAAGTTACTTATATAATTGTTTAACATAAGATATTCAAATTATATTTCATGATCATCATACAACAAATTATATATATATATATTTATAGGTTCGAACTATACTATCACTAACTTCAAATGTGACTTTCTTTTCCCAAAAAATACCTATGGATATATTATCGTCTGACAACCTCATCCTAATAGTGACACTTATATTAAAATCTATCTATTTTTGGCAAAATCAGAAAGACAAAATATTTATATTAACTCATGATCATTTCAAATAATTTGTAGCACTTTAAAATTATTAAAAAATATTATTATAAAATCCATATTTCAGTTATTTCAGACTACATTTTAAATAATTATATCCTTAAAGTTTTTCTATGTCTATGTTTGTTTTTACTTCTTTTATGCTTTATATATATAAAATACATTTTGTAGGTTCATCCGTGTAAGTGTTTAATTAGATATTCCAATGTTTCGACTTGATCACACAAGCCCTCAACTAGAAAATAAATATTATATAATTGTAGAAGCCTGTAAACAGTGTCTATAAAGATAGTTGTAGAGGCACTGTACACACACACTATATATAATGTGCTGTAAGATCAATATGTCTCAATATATATAGAATACATTTAATCTTTTTAATGTAAAAAGATTTTGGTTTATGCTTTTTATCAGCCAATAATGGGAAAAAAATCCTCAGCAACTTTTAGTTTGAATGGTTGTCAGTTGCCAGTTTAAATACATTGACAATTTTATAAATAAAAAATCGAATTTGGATATTGAGGTTCAACACAGACTCCAATGTGCTGTTGCAGTTCTAACAAACTAAAATATAAAGTATTTCATCACAAGAAAATAACTACTATTACTAAGTTATCAGTGAGACTTAAATACCACATTGACACAAAGTAAAGTTAATATACAAGTTTTATTTAATTGCTCTCTCAAAATTTAAATATCAATGGCATAATCATAAATCAATCAATATGTTTTTCAGTTTGTTGAATATGATATTATAGAGTCCATTATTGTAAAATAATGATTGGACTGTAAAATGAATGAAGAATGCATGAACTTAAGCATAGTCTTCTTAGGAAAGGTAGATCTCATTTATGTTATAAAGATTATTTCAAAGATATTCTAAAGAGACGTAATGTTAATGATTTTCATTGTAAAGATATGGCAGAGAATAGAATACATTGGAGAATTGCAGGTAAAAATGGTGTCGAAGTATTTCAGAAATAAAATTTTTCTGTTTTAAAAATTGAAAGACAATATCATAAAATATCATATAAACAGAAATATGGACCAACATGTACATTAAGTGGATGTACCTGAGCTCATAGATCGGCTTTGTATGGTCTTTGCAAAACTTATTTTTATAGCATATTTCTTTCTTTTTATTGAAGTTAGAATGGCAATATTACAAGTGACTGCACATTATTATTATTATTATTATTATCATCTTTAACTGGAAATGATAATTTTTTACATCCTAAAATATTGAGTAATAATAATAATAATAATGATTATGACATTTCAGATAGTAATTTTCACATTATGGACTTTGATAAGGTTGGTGACTCTGAAGTTATCTCCAAACCTTCTTTGTTTGATATTTCTGATGAAAATAAAAATACTTCTTGCATTGTCTATGAAAAAAATAATAAGACTTAACTTCAATAAGTGGAAATTTGATAAAGACAATAAAGAAATACTTAATCAAGATATTTCCTTTTATAGTGAAAATGTGCGTTCCAAAGTTAATAGCTTTACAAAGAATAATATGAAAAAAATTTACCCAACGAGAGTGTTTAAACAATCAGCCAAACATCAACAACATTTATTTGTATTAAATGATAAAGAAAATCATAATAAGCTTCCTAACTTTTATATTAATAATTCCAAATCTAAATGTTTTACTAATTTTCATATAAAAAATTATCTTTTAAATAATAAATGTATAAATAATCAAAATTACAATTCGCAATTTTCAGGGTTAAATGATGGTTTAAGATTTAATTTCTATCAAAAACGGTTTAATAAAACTATTAATGCACCAAATGTTAAAAGTTTTTGGAATAATGACAAATACAATATAGGTTATGATAAATATAATAAATACTTTCTTTCTAATATGCCTGCAAAGATTAGATCATCAGAAATTAAAACATTTTTGGAAAATAAATTTCAGGTTAAAGTTGGGTGTTGTAAGATTAACATGTTCAATAATAGATCTTCCAGTTTTTATATTTCTATTCCCCAAAATAAACATGGTGAGTTTATTTGTCTGATTTTTGGCCTCGCGGTTCTTCTCTTTCCTTTTTCTATTGTAATTTGGCCCATAAATTAATACTTCTTGATTGATTTATTAATATTTATAAAAAAAGGGAATATATATATATTTTAATTTATTTTACTGGATATGGGTGGTTTTTCTTGTTTTTATGCCAACATTAGAGGAATGAGAACTAAATTGAATCAAATAAAAAGTTTTTTTTGTTCAGAAGATTATGATTTTATCTTTCTCACAGAAATGACAAAATTTATGATGATACATTTTTAGATGATAGATATAAAGTTTTTCATGCAGATAGATGTCATGAAGTAATTAAAAGAGGAGGGGGCACTCTTATTGCCATCAGGAAAGAGATTGTTCATAAATCTGTGCTTTTGAATTCTAGATTTTGTGAATCAACATGGTGTGAGGTCTCCCTTGATCATCATAAAAAATTATTATTAGGGAACGTTTATATAAGGCCAGCCTTGTCTTTCTCTGACTTGGATGCTTTACTTTGTACTTTTGAAGAATTTTTGATTAATTATAAAATGAATATTATTATTACTGGAGATTTTAACATTCCTGAGTTATTTGATAATGCTTCTTTTGATATTTCTTCATTATCACACAAAGCATATAGGATGCTGCAATTCTTTAATTTTTTGAATTTGAAACAGCATAATTCCCATTTAAATTCTTATAATCGAATACTTGATTATGTTCTGAGTAACTTACCTGAGATTAAATGTTTTTGTGTTTCATCTCTTAATTTTCCTATAGATTTACATCACCCACCTATTGAATTTTTTGTTAAAATAAATTATTTTAAGTGGCATGTTCCTTTAAATATTAAAAGATGTTATAAAAAGGGGGATTATATGGGTCTGTGTAAGACAATTTCTAATTTTGATTGGAGCCCATTATATTCCTCAACAGATGCTAATTATAATATGGACTTTTTTAATCAAGTATTTAATGATCTAATTGATTTTTATATACCAAAAAAAAAAACGTGACTCCCACAATTTTTATTTCCCTTTTTGGTTCTCAGATAAACTTAAAAAAATTATTAGAAGGAAATTGTATCATCATAAGCAGTACATTAAAACACGAAATATACTTTTTTACAATAATTTTATTAATTATAGAAGATTGGTTAAAGCAATTCAGAAAATTGATTTTCAAAACTATATTAAAAATATGGAGCTCAATTTGTCAGATAATCCTAAAGAATTTTGGTCTTTTATTAAAACTTCTGGCATTACCAAAAGAAAATCTCAAATGGATTATAATTCATCTTTATGTGCTGATGACTTTTCAGTTCACTTTTCAAATGGATTATAATTCATCTTTATGTGCTGATGACTTTTCAGTTCACTTTTCTGAATTATTTGGTAATTTTCAACTGTCTGGGTTTAATTTGATCAAGGGATGTTTTAATGATAGCATTTCTATCGATTGTTTCAACAATAATGATATTATATCAGCTGTCAAAGAACTCAAAACACATTCAAGTATAGGTTATGACAATATACCTTCTTTCATTTATAAAGGTTGTGTAGAATATATTGCTGCTTCTTTATGTTATATTCTTAATTGTTTCATTAAAAATTGTATTTTTCCTAACTCTCTAAAACTTGCCAAAGTTATACCTATTTTTAAAAATGGTTCAAAAGAACCTATTTTTAAAAATGGTTCAAAAGATAATGTTAATAATTATAGACCAATTTCTGTGCTTCATACAGTTGCATGCATATTTGAAAGATGTGTTTATAAAAAAATTGTTAATGACATAAATAAGATTTTGGTTCCTGTGCAACATGGTTTTTTACCTGGAAGATCAACTGAAACTAATCTTTTAACAATAACTGATCACATTGCTAATGCCTTTGAGAATCAATGTTGTTTAGATGTTGTTTATTTTGATTTATCCAAGGCATTTGATAAAGTGGATCATTCCAGGTTGCTTTTCAAAATGTATAAATTAGGTTTTTCCTATAATTTGGTTGCATGGTTTGAATCTTTTATTAAGAAGAGAATAGCTTATGTAAAGTTTAAGAATAATTCTTCTAATCCATATTATTGTAATATAGGAGTACCTCAGGACAATATCCTTGCACCATTATTGTTTAACGTTTATATTGATGATTTGGGAGAGAGGAGAGAGTTTAGAATTTTCGCATATTTTATGTTATGCAGATGATTGTAAAATTTTTAGGAATATAAACTCAATTAATGATTGCATATTATTACAAAAAGATATCAATAATTTTGTGAAATGGTGTAGAGATAATAAAATGGATATTAATATGGATAAGTATTCAACAGTTTCTTATTCCAAAAAATCTGAAATGATAATTTGTCCTTATTATATTGAAGATCATAATATAAAATTTGTTGATATTCAGAAAGACCTTGGAATTATTTTTGCAAGCAATGGATCATTTCATCATCATATTGAAAATGTAGTAAATAAGGCTTTTAAAATTATGGGTGCAATTTTAAGGCATGGTAGACAATTTAGTAGTTTTACAAAATATAAATTATTTCTCTCTTTGGTTTTGCCAATTTTAGAATATGGATCTGTTGTTTGGAATCCCAGTTCCAAACAAGATATTAAAATTCAATTGGTTTATGACAAATTTTCTAAGTACATTAAATTAAAAGACCATTATCTATCCCTATCCATTAGAAGAAAAATGAGAGATCTTAAAATTTTATATAACCTTGTGAATCAAAAAATTATATTAACTAACAAAATTTCAAATATTGCTTTTAATAATTGTTTACATAAAACACGTACATTTACTTTATTTTATATTAAGGTTTGTCGCTCTAACATATTAAAATTTTCACCTTTGTTTCGTTTGCCTAATACCTATAATCATGATTTTATTAATGAAAATATTTTTTCTTTAGACTTTAAAAAAATTGTTACTTATCTTATAAAAAAGTATGGCATATAATTATATTATTTTCATCATTTTATTATTATTATTATTATTTAATAGTATTAGCGATTAAGCCAATGCACATGCGCTTTAAAGAGATTATATAAATGAATACTCAATTTTCCAGACACGAGATATAGTATTTTAGAAAGAATGGAATGAATCACCCATTCTTTCAGACCCAAACGTTTATGTATGGGCAAATCTTAAGTGTGTGGAAATAAGAGTGTGAGATGTTACACGATCACTTTAAATTACATTTATTAAGTTTGAACGAATGACACTTTGCGAAATCTTTACAATTTACGAACCGTCATTCTTTAGTTGAAATTAAACATATATAATGAGATATTATTTTATATAGCGCGAATGTTTATTTATGTAATAGTATTAGCGATTAAGCCAATGCACATGCGCTTTAAAGAGATTATATAAATGAATACTCAATTTTCCAGACACGAGATATAGTATTTTAGAAAGAATGGAATGAATCACCCATTCTTTCAGACCCAAACGTTTATGTATGGGCAAATCTTAAGTGTGTGGAAATAAGAGTGTGAGATGTTACACGATCACTTTAAATTACATTTATTAAGTTTGAACGAATGACACTTTGCGAAATCTTTACAATTTACGAACCGTCATTCTTTAGTTGAAATTAAACACATATAATGAGATATTATTTTATATAGCGCGAATGTTTATTTATGTAATATGTAATAGTATTATATTATTATTATTATTATCACTATCTCTACACATATATGCTATAATAAGTGCTCATATATTAAGATAGCCAATTCTCATACTTTAATGGACAAGCTTCAATCTATTCCACACTCCAACTTTTCAACCGTCCATCCAATTGAAAATCTGATGATGGAATGCTCAAAGGCCACCCTGAGACTGAGATTCTTGTCACACCCATGTTGACCTAAGGTCAATATGATCCCTCATGTACAGGACATAATCCATTTAATACATATACAAGGGTTGGGCAGACATCTCTACAATGTAGTAACTGTATGTAAATGTTTACTATGCAAATAGTACAAAATGAAATAAAAGAAAAAGAAAATACGATTCTGAACAGAAACAAAATTGCAAAGCTTAAATATCACATTAAGATTGATTTAAATAAATACTATTTTCTAAAAAAAAATTACGTTAGTAACAAAAGTGTATCAGTGTTTACATGTACAATATTTTATTTAGTTATTATTATATGTTGATATAATTTATAATTTTCAAAAGCAAATACGTTAATAAAGTTTTTTTTTTATTAATAGTTTTATGACTGAATCATCTTCGATATATATTATATAAACAAAATAACTGAATGACTTATTTATTTAACCAAAAAAACAATTTTTGGACAACTTAACTATTAACAAAATATTATAAAGTGATCTGTGAAAATTCCAACCAGGAGATAGAATCATTAATGATATTATTAAGTTTCATATCTGCCACTGTAGCCATAGATTCAACAGTCATTAACTATGTGATTGATAATTTGTGTTTGTCCACATTTATATAGATCAGTAGTTAATAATTTCCATTTATTAAGAATATAAGTATAATGTTCATGGGTTGTCTTGAATCTATTGAGACTACAGTTAGTATAGAAAAATCCAAATTCTGCTGTCTTTATTATTGGATCTGGAAAAAGACATTTGTTTGGAACATTATATGAATTCATGCCTTATAATATAATTTTTGATTGATAGATTCTTGGTTTAACATCCATAGAGTGATTTTAATTTGAGACAAAGCTTAGGTAGTAAAAGTACATTTTGAGTTATAGGCAAACCCAGTCATTCAACAGCCGTTTACACATTTTCTGTGAAGCTATTTCTTTTCTAATATCTAATGGAAAAATATGTGAAAGAAAAGGAATACACCATGAAGAAGGTATAGTAGTAATATCTTTACTGGTAATATTTAATCAGGTATCTAGAATTTTAGTGTGGAAATTTCCTGTAAATAGGGGCAATAGTATTCATCAGCTTAACATGTTATGCTAAAGAAGCTATGTTCATAAAATATTTGCATCACAACCTCAAATAATGCAAACTAGATTTCCAAAAAAATTATTCATAGAAATTAATTATGATCTGACTTTAGCTAAATAAGAAAAATGTGTGAGGCTACTATACAATGTTACTTTTAAATATTATGGGGGTAGGATTGCGTTTCAGTCTGTTATTGCAAAAGGTTAAATTCAAATAAGAAGATAATTCCCTGTTGTTTAGATGAAAAATTGAGTATGCTGTCTACATTGGATTAGAAATAAGACCCCATCTTTAAAAAATATTTCTAATCCTTTCATATCCTTATTGAGAGATTTTACTGCTCAGAAGTTAATTAAAAGTTCGAATGCTAGACAATATACTAATTTTGATAGTTCGCAGATTTCATTAATAATCTGTGTTGTATGATTTTCAGAGTAATATTATTTGCATATAATTTTTATACTCTATCACTTAATATTTTTGGATGTACAAAAAAAAAAACCACTTTGCTTATAGTTAGCAAATGTGTTATTTTAAAACAGGCAAAACTCTCCATACAGTAGTGCCATTCAGTGCAAGCCAGAGTAATCAATGGTGGCCAGAAGGATTGTACATAAAATCCCTATCTAGTACTGACTCATCCAATATCCCCAGATTAGTTTATAGCTTGTGGATTTCATCAGTAAGGAGCCTTGGATCTGAGAAATGGTGATCATGTGATGAAATATGTTATTTTCCAGACTAATTAGTATAAATTTATCATTATATTTACTGATATCTGTTCAGTTTTCTGAAAAATTTGTAATGCAACAGGCATTTAAAATTTCAGTGGTTTTCCTCTTTGTAAACTATCTCAAGACTAATATGACTTTAATTTTCAATACTCAAAATTGATTAATGCAATCTATTTCATTAAAAACATTTTGATCGATGGTTTTGTAGAATAATTTTTCTTCATTTAACTTCCAATATATTTCATTATAAGTATTTTGGTTGATGGCTTCAAAGAATAATTTTTTTTGCATATACCTTATATATATATATATATTGTAACCCCTCTCACCTATCACTAACATTAATAATTACCCGGGGCGCCAATTCTATTAATCATAGAATAAAATATTCATTTAATTTTACTTAAATTTACTCATGAGGCTCTTAATTAAAGATTTACCTAACCTAACTCAATTGAGGGATACAGAGGTGTATGAAGTGTACAATGTACCCTAGATGTGGGAGAAAATAATTATTAATAGGAATAAACATCTATTAATTTCTCTTCTAGAAAAATAATCAATTAGTAAATTCTACCAGCTAAATTTAATTTAGTAATACTTTATATCTCACCTCCTCCCATTATCCATATACACTGGACAACCTCTAACACATTATACAATTAACTAATAACTAAAATAAAATAGAAAGTAATATTTCAGAAATTGTAATGTATAACTCATTATAATTTAAACTTATTAAATTTATCATTAATAAACCTTAATTACACACTAATCTGGTTAAATGAACTTATTGTTTAATCTAAATACTATATTAAAGACCTCAGGGAATTAATTCATAGTATGGCTTGATTTGATATTTCTATACTCAAATTATTACTTCAACGCTATAAAATAATATTATAAATCAAACAATACCCTAACTAAATATTTACAGTTAGATAATGAAAGAAATAGGGTACATTTTGATTTCAATTCACCATCTCAACAAAATTAAATAACAAAACCCTTTTAAAATGATCAGTAGGCAATAGGCATCTCATATAGTGCTTGAATCAAGGAAATCAACATCATCATCTTGAGATTTGTTATCATTAAATAAAATACAGTTATATTTTATTAAATAAAATAAATGTGTAAACATGTGTGGGGATGTAGAACACGAATGAATGTTAAGAAGAAATTCCAAAATACAAACTTAAATAACAAAACTTTTATTAATCAATTAACACAAAATATATATATATATATATAGTAAATCAACATTTATCTTTTGTTGATACTGACACAATCCAATAAAGGACTTAAGATCCTTAGGAATAACTCATACATAGTATGTAACATTATATAACCCATTAATTTTATATATCCGCCACACTTATTCTTTAAAGTAATTAATAACTTGATAACATTGGTCTAATATGTTAAATGAATTCAATAAATTCCTATTATCTATTGTGACCATTGGCCATTTAGTTATTATGGATTACTGGTGGACTGTTACAAGATAAACTAATAAATTTGCTTTACACTTTAATGACTAATTACCAAAATTACCTTTTTATTCAACATTTATTGAATAGTAATTATTTTCCAACTAAATTTTCTAACAACATAATTACCATTCTAAAGATTACATAAGCTAGGATTTTGCATTGTTATGTTTAATTATATGAAATAACTCAAAATAAGGGGATTTACCTGGAATAATCTGAAATCATCTTACCACAAAAAAAAAATAATACTTTTGTTAACCAAATGCAATTTTGCTTTTAAGTAAAATATACTATTAAATTTAGGTTTTGCTTTGCCAAATATAAATAAGTCTTGGTGCTCACCAACCAATATCCTGTCCTTGATTAATTATTTATACAATTATAATCTAAGAATAGAATAAATGAACTAAAATTTAAATAACTATTACAAATATTTTTCAATGATAAGGGAAAAATTCTGCATTTAATGATAAAAATTTTTTTTATATTCAATTAAATTTAATACTCTGTGCATGTATCTGTCTTATACAGTGTGTCAAATACTATAATTAAGTAATGTCAATAAATCTCATCGGTTTGCTTATGATGTATTAACTATAATCATAATACGGTTGGAAGTGAAGATCGACCAATTTTATTCATCAACTATAACACAGTTGTTTTATAAGACATCATACTTTCCTTTTATTCTTCCTTTTATCACAAACTATTATACACTAGGCTATAGCATGAGCTGGAAAACATCCAATACTCATATGGGTTCACAGATTTATAACTCAAATAGATAAATATAACAACCATCTTTCATACTAAATAACTGGTGGAACAACACATCACCAAATGAAAACTGTGTGGATACGACAATAACTTCATATATGTTTGACTCAATAATTGGTGGAATAGCTCATCACCAAATTAAAAACTGGGAAACTGACATCTCTATAGCTTCATCCACATTTAATTCCATATCAAATATAAAAGGAGGACTTAATCCACTCCTATCAAAAATATGCTCCAATACATGGAGAAGAAAAGGAATATTCAATTCAATACACTACATTGCTCTACACTAGATAAATTATCCACATTCAATACTCATCTAACAACTATAATCACTTAATCCCATAAAATATTTATAAATATTGCAAAACTTTACAACATATAGCCACAAAAATACCTATCATTTTGTCACAACAAAGAAATAATAATTCTCTTTTGAACAACAACTGAATTCTCCAAAATGATCGATCATCCGATTCCTCCCGAATCCGATTGATCTAAAGACGTTTTCAATGGCAATTACACAATCATAAATAACTTTAATAACAGACACACACCTGCGTATAAGCATACGAGATACAGATAGTTTAAAATTGCAGTATACAAAAAAAAAAAAAAAAATCACTATTAAAGTATTAATGATTACTGCTAAAATTGGTAAAAATAAATATCTCACATCTGATAACATTTCAGATTTGGTAATGTTTAAAGGTTCATTTGAAAATAAGTATTAACTACTGAGCAAAACAAGACGAATAATTTCTTTTTTTTTAATATAATATAATGCATTTATATTGGCACAAATCAGTAATTAAATTCAGCATAAGTAAATAATGAAATTGTACATTATAAATAAAATAGCTGTTGAAAATAATTATTTACTAACTAATAAACGAAATGCCTTCGGTAAGATTTGATATAATTAATTTTTTTATAACTAATTGTTCACCCCTTTTTGAATGGATTGTCCCATTCGTTTATTGTGTGCAAGAATTATCAACGCACACGCGACTAAACTTATATTATTAAAACAATAATGATAATAAAAATAAATTACCAGCATAATACATCTCTTATTATGCTATTTGGAGACGTTCTGGTAGAAAATAATACAATAAGGATACATGTGATAAATATATTTGATAATAACACATTTTTTTAAAACTAATACTATATACTAAATATACCGTTACATAAAATAAAGTTCTCTTCTTTTTCCTTTCTGAATGAAATGAAATATAAGTTCATAAAAGTTTTCACACGACGATCCTTGTTATATCTCCAAAGAGCAAAAGAAAATAAGTAAACTGCACAAACGAATATAAAACAGTAAACACGAAGATAAACATACTGATGCATCAAATAAAACACTTCCTGCAGGAGAAATAAAATAAGATTTGTTAACAACATAAAAGCATACTCAATGTTTTTAGTTTTCACTAATGAATTGCAATTAACGTTTAAAATAATAGACTTCCTTAATGAACAATGTATTTTCTTTTTTTTTAATGCAAGTATATTATAAGATGATATTTTATTCCTAAGATATCCGAGATATTCAATTACACTTTTATACAGTCAGTCATAAATAGGTATGAGAATTAATCACATTTATTGACACAAACTTGTCGTCAGTATATATAACAGCGTCACTTTATTTGTTTTGATAATTTCTTTCCTGTCACTATTTAAAAAAAGCACATAATTATTAAAATATACTTAATGATACTTAATTTTATATCCTTCATTTCAATGATAAAACATAGGCAATTTAGGTGCTAATGAAGATATATGATAATAAGGTTGCATATTTCCTGCATATACTTTAAATATTAATTTTTTTTTTCTTTCTTTATACTTAACGTAAAATTGACTTTTAATAGTTTTGATAATATCTAACAAAAGTTCATATTTTTTCAATATATACCCGCAATACGCAGTAAATTTTCTTTTCCTGTTATAATTAAAGTCTTTATATTTAATTGTAATACAATAATTAAATCTCATTTTCTCCTTCCCAGTTAACTTTACATTTAAATGAAGCAATTTAAAGGTTAGATTAAGTTTTTCCATTTTTCCTTAAGTAAATAATAATTTTTATTGAACAATTAAATAAACACTTACATGTATTTTGGCCTGCGTTAGAATAGTTTAAACCTTCAGGTAGGAGCCAACTAATGTATCTTCTGTTGTTTACGTGCACATTTCGTGAATGATAAAAGCAATTAAAATTTTAAATTGCTCTTTGGAAGAGAAATATACAAATTTGCAATTAAACTTTGCTAATAATAATTTAGTTATAGTTATACTGGTTTACTATAACTTTTTTTTTTTTTTATAAAGTTTTAATTAACTGCCTTTCGAAGTAATAATGAAATGCCCACTTGAAAGGTAATAGTAGAATGTCCTCTTCAGTGATAACAATGGAATGCCCCCTTGACAGTAGTAAGTACCGACTTTTATAACCTTTTAGAATAATAATTACATCATATTTATCCTCCAATTATTCACGATAATGTCACATCAATAAAGAAATGATTGTCAATTTCGCCGCCTACCGCCTAAACTCATTATATATGCAAAAAGAAACCAGACAGTAAAAAAAAAAAAAAAATAGTGGTAAAAAAAAAAAATCATTTCGTCTTTTAAATAAATGAAAGATAAAAATATTACATTAATAACTAAATGTTTTTAAAGCAGTATAACAAAATTAATGACAATAGCTTTAATAAATGAAATATTTTTCATTATTTGTCATAATATAATTCACTTGTCCATAATTTATTTATACATCTAAATGTAATTAAATTAGTTTGTTTTAAACACTGTTATTGCTATAATTAAATATTTGAATGTAATAATGAAACACGTGAGCTAAAAATAAAGTTGGATAATGCATAAATGTTTTAGTATTAATATACTATAAGTATTATCCTGATACTAATTAAAATAATAATGGGAATAATGATGAGTAAATTATATCCTGCTGTTTATGCTATACGTTTTAAATGTACATAACAAATGGACCAGAAAATTATTCTAATAAAATGATTACTGCCCTAAGAGCTGATAAACCAAGTAAATGTCAACCTAGACTGTATTGACTATATACGAAACAAACCAACCCTCTACCCTATTAATGGCTATATCCTAAAATAAGACCAAACATAAAAAAAAAAATCTTTTGATTACATTTGCACCTTCCATTGACTATATTTTTAAGTAAGAATAAAAAGTTTTTAAAATTTCACGTTATTTCATTTTTTTTTAAAAGGGATTATACTAGATATTATTTATATACTATTACACTACTACAATGACTACTTCTGGTGTCAAACCAGAAGGTCACAATATATATATATATATATTGTAACCCCTCAACACCGATCACCATCACTAACAAATACTCGGGGCGCCAATTCTATGGATCATAGCATAAACTATCAAACTAACTTTATCCTAAATTTACCTATGAGGCTCTTAATTAAAGTTTCACCTTAAACTAACTCAGCTGAGGGATACAGAGGTGTATGAGGTGTACAATGTACATTAGATGTGGGCGAAAATATTGTAATGAATAGTAAATAAAATATCTATTAAATTCTATGCTAAACAAAAATTAAATTGGTAAAATTCTACCAACTAAAATTAACTAATTATAATCTATATTCCACCCCCTCCCATCATCCACATGCATTGAACAACCTCTAACATATTAGAAAATTAAACTAATAACTATTTAGAAACTATAATATATAATTAGTTGGATCTGAACTTAACTAAACCTATCATTACTAAATTTTTAATTACACACTAATCTAATTAACTGAATTTATTAACTAATCTGAATTAAAAATTTGAAGATCTCAGGGGAATCTGTTTTATGGCATGGCTTAATCTAAAACCTATATCTCTCAATAACTATTGTTTAATATTATGAAAATAATAATACAAACTAAGCAATACCCTAACGAAAGAAATCGGTACATTTTGATTTCAATTCATCATCTAAACAATTACTAAATAATAAAACCCTTTTAGAAACTCAGTAGATAATTGGAATCTCATACAGTGTTTGGATCAAGGAAATCAATATCATCATATTTGGAAGTTTCTTATAATTAAATGAAAATACAATTATGTCACATTAAATAAAATAAATGTGTGAGCATGTGTGGAAATATGAAACAACGAATGAATGTTATAAAAGAATTCTAAATACAAATTTTGAGTAATAAAATATTTATTAATAAAACAAGAAAAATAGCTAAGCAAACATTTAATCTATTTCTCCTTGATATCAGTACAAATTTTGGATGTATTTAGCATCACTAGTTACAATTTTCATAAGAATAAATAACAATATTATCTCTTAAATTTCAAAATTAACGCATTTTATCTATCAAAACATCTTGATAGATTTGTGAAACACTTTATATTGGTAACATTAAATAATGAACCAAAATTAAATCCATATATTTTACTATAAAGAAAATGCTTTTTTTATAGTTATCAGCTACTTCTGATAACCTATAGAACTGAAGAAATATAACCTTATACTTCTAGTAATCAACTGCAAAATTTACCTTGTGTTCAACATTTTGTTTTATAACACTCAGTTATCAATTAACTTAATAAATCTATGACAAACAACATGGATTAAATATTCTAAATACACTATAAAATAAATTAGAATTGTGCATTTTACTTCAAATGCACATTAACTATAACTAAAGTAAAGGGGTTTGAAACCTAAGAATAATATCAAACTAGGTTTTGCAAAATGAAATTAATAGCTCCATTAACTAAATATATTCTTACCAAATTATATCTTGCAAAATAAAATAAATAATTCCAGTAATTAAATATATTTTTATAAAACTATATCTTGCAAAATGAAATAACTAATTCCATTAATTAAATGTATTTTGCCTTTGCAACATTGAAATAAGTATTCTATTAAATAACTATATTTTTATTTTGCCAAAATAGAAATAAATAATTCTATTCATTAACTATGTTTTATCTTTGCTTGCTTACTTAATCAAATGGTGACTGAATGATAAAAATTAATGATATGAAATCTAAATGATCACCACAAAATGTTTTAAAATGATAATTAAAATTATACATTACTGATGGATTTTTCTATATCTTTCAAATTAACACTTTGTGCATGAGTCTGTATTATGCTGTGTGTCAAAGAATAAATAATTAATTTTAATCAATCTAATCAGTTTGCTTATGAAGTTATAATATGATCATAATATGGATGAAGGCAATGGGCAATCAAGCTTTAATTACTAACTTTATTACAGCTGTTTTGTAAGAAAATCTATTCTGCTTTTATTCTTCTTTTTATCAATAAATTATCTGGCTCTTGGCTATAGTATAAGCTGGAAAAAACATTCAATAACACATGGGGATAAAAGATTTCTACAATTTAAATCAGATAAATATCAACATAACAACTCCCAAGTCTACTTCTGAGACTAACTAAACTGGTGGAAATAAATCTCTTCACCAAATGATCAGGGAGACAATATACTTAACTTCATATACTTTAATTCATAATACCAAATATCAAAACTGGAGGATTCAATCTACTCCTATTAAAATACTTCAATACACAGAAAAGAAGGGATTACTTGATCCCATACATACTACACTAGGCAATCTACCCATGTTTAAATATTCAAATAACAAAGAGGAGAGATTACTCAATCCCATAAATACTATAAAACATTGCTAGCATTACTATGTATAGCCACAAAAATACTTTTCCATTCAAGCATAATGAACAATAATTCTCTTAAATAAATCACTAATTCTTCCAAACAATTGACCATCCTCTTCCTCCAAAACCGATTGATTATATAACATTTGTAATTGCAATTAACATATTATTATAGCTAAGTTTAACAATGGGCACACATATACAAGCATAATAATATACAGACCATTTAAATCCCAGTAGCAAAGAACTACTGCTAAAATATCACTTACTAATTGTAAAAGCAATAAAGAATATTTCATATCTGATAATATACTATTTAGGACTTGGTATCATACTAATAATGGGTGGAAAACAAGGCAATAATTTCTATTGGCAAATAAGATAAAATAATCTTTTTTATAGTGCATTTACATTAGCACGCATTTAAAGCAAAAATTTGGCTTAGACAAATAATAAAAATTTATATTTCAGATTAAATAATTATTGAAAATAATTATTTTTTTAAATCTATTGAAAATGCATAGATATAATATAAGAACCCATCAAATGTGATTCTTTTAAAGAAGAGCTATCACCCCTATTAACATTACATGGATGCATCCATCTCTTACCATGCACGTATATTATAATCTAACACAAGGCAAAACTTATATTAAACTAATAAAAAAAATTACCTTGTACAATATTTTTCTTAATATTGTACATTTATGAGACGTTCTAGCAGAATAATAATAATACATATAATAATAAAAATAAAAATAATAAAACAACCTTTAAACTGTCTACATATCAAATACAATTAAATAATAAATAAATAAAGTCTTTTGTTTTCTTCTTCTGGGTTGAAAACAAAAGCATTATAGCTTATATATGACATTCCTTGATCATGTCTCCAAAACGAATAATAATGATAATAAGCACACAAGGATAAATATTGACAAAACAACACGTTTCTGCAGGAAAACAAAACAATATTATTTTAATTCCTAAGAGCAAATTCAATGTTCTCAGCTATCAACTAATGAATTGCTGTTGACATTATACATGAGGAATTTTATTAATTAAGCAATATATTTTTACAATGCAAATAAAGTAGTAGTTCATACTTCATTCATATGATATTCAAACGTTTTATTTTATATTTTTAAGGCCATTCAGAGTATATGTAATTTTTTTAGCTAATAATATTTGTCTAGATGAGTTTATTAGGAATATTTTTAGACAGAAAAGTTTCACAACGGGTGAGGAATTCATTTAATAAAGCAGAGTCATATATTCCTATTAGTTTTGGAAAACGTAAATATTAATAATACACTCAATTGCACATTTAGTCTTGTATTTTTAAATAGGTAAAAATAGAAATAATTACGAAAATGTTCTAATAATAATGAAGATAAAATTAAATGATTCATGCACATTCTTTTAAATCTTCTTTTATAATTAGCATAAAAGGTTCACAAAGAGTTCTGAAAATGTTTAATAACTGTTCGCAAATTACACGCTGCAGTTATTCCATTTAAAATATAATTAAAACTTAAGAAAAATAATTTTGACAAATAAACACACATTCTTCTTTCTTCTTTCCCATTCAATTTGAAGTTTAAATTAGGAAAATTTATAATACTATTATACATTCCCATTTTTACTTTTAATAGCGGCAATTTAAACTTAAATAATATAGTATAGGCACTTACATGTATTTTAGACAAAGGTTGGAGAATTTAAATAGTCAGCCAAGAATAAGACCAACGTATCTTTTAGTGTGGTTTAAGTACACATATCTTTGAAACAATAATATACTTTACTTTCAGCTTGAACTTTGGAAAAAAAAAAATACTATTAAACTTTGTTTAAAAATGAAACAGTATTGGAAGATCTTTTAGCAGTTTGTAGTTGTAGTTGGAGTCAGCACTGGAGTTGGAGTTGAAGGACTAATAGTCAGAAGGTAGTTAGTTGTAGTTGCAGTCGTTTTTATAGATTTTTAAAATATTATCTCACACTTTTTCTCTTCCAATAGCCAAGATATCTGAAAGTTCAAAGATCACCAGACAGAGACCAATTAATTGCTCCTCCCATTACAATAACACTTAATTTATGCAAGAAACTTTGTCTTGAAAAAAAAAAAGAAAAGTGGGGAAAAAAATTATTCTGTCTTTTAAATAAATAAAAAAAAATATTAATATTGAATTGAACTAAGAATTAAATATTCTGTACTTTAAAAACAACACAATAAAAACTAATAACAATTGTTTTAATAAATAAAATATTTTTTGGTATAATTATTGTTAATAATTCATTAATCCAATGCTCAATTAATTCACTTTAAATGTAGTTAAGCTGGTTTTAAACACTATTATTTATGAAATTAAATATTTGAATATGAGATGTGATATTTAATGATTTAATGAAGCATATGAATGAAAAATGTAGTTGAATAATGATATTGACCTACGTGAATATTTACAAACAATGCACTATAGACACTAAACTGATATGACTAAATGACTATTTTAATGATGATGAGTGAAACATATTTCACTGTTTATACTATAAATTAAAATATGCAAAGCAAATGAACTAGAGAATCACTCAAACAACTCCTAATATTTATTTATGAACAAATAAAACAACTTAGCATCAACTCAAACTGAACTGACTATGTTTATAACAAGCCACCCCCTATCCTATCATTAATTATACCCTAAAGTAAGCTACTAAACATCTAATAAATTTTAAATTGCACCTATAAGTACTTCTAATCATAGTTTTAAATCATAAATAAATTTTTTTTAAAAATTTCACGTTATTTCATTTTTTTTTAAAGAAGATAATATCAGATATTACTGATATAATACCATACAATTACAAATAATATTTCTGGTGCCAAACCAGAAGGTCACAATATATATATATATAATCTTTGTCAATTTAGTTGTAATTTACTTATTGACATAGTTTTTAGCAAATTATACCTGTGATTGAAAGCTTTTTTTGATCTCACAAATTCTCTGAAAGATACTCACTGTTTTTCCTAGCTTGCTTTTATTTTTTGTATCTTTACAAATATTCATCTGATGTTAGTGCATTCTGAATGGGTTTTGGAATCTCCTATTCTCTTCCCTTTCAGGATCTTTATTCTTTTGATTTTCCTTTTATTTTCTCATTTATTTCATATCCGGTTTAGCATTTAAAATGTTAAACCTTTTGTTTATTTTATTTCTAAAAGCATAGTTATGCTCTGTAAGTAGTAATTGTGATATTGAACAAACTTAATTTTTTTCATTCAAAATTTATAAATGAGTAATTCACGATTTATTTAAGCAATCTAATCTTCCAAGAAGTTTCTATTATTTAAACTGAAGTTTTCAATCAATTAGTGAAATAAGATAATCAATTTTATTCCTACAAGGTTCACCTTTAAATATTCATATATATATAGTTAGTACTTTGGATGCTTAAAAATGTATTGGCAATTAAAAATATTGTTGAATTTGTAAATACTTATTATTTACTGTCTTTTACTATTTCCTAGTTTGTATGGACTAATATCATTTTTTTTCTTTGAATTTCTAACTTGCATTTTAATCAACAATTACTAAAGGTATATCTTGTTGGCTAGTTTTATTGAATTCTGTTCTTCACTTGATCATTAAATGTTTCAATTTATTTTTTACTTGCTTAAGTGATTAGGACATAGATTTGTATTATGAACAGATGTTCACAATAACAAACTGATATTGACTATACTCAAATATAGTTCTTGAAATATTCTTCCTTGAAATAAAAGTCATCCCAATTTTTATTTTTGGTTTGAATCTATTGTCTATTCAATCTTTCATTTTGTCTTAGTTCACTTCTAAGATGTTGAATGTTAGTGATCTCTTCTTCTCTTGGCCATAGTCTTTCTATTCCCTTTCCAATGACAATCATATTGAAACCGAATGTTGTTCTTTTCATAGAAATATTTTAGCTAAATATCCAATGGTTTAAATCTACCATATTATACATTTTCATATCACTGAAAAATCTATTTGGCTTTTTTCAATAATGTGTCAATTGTCAGTCTTTAGACCCAATGATTGATATTACAGCACTATAGCATTCTATTTTGTAGTAGAATTTACAATTTTCAATATTGCATATAGGACTACTCTTGATTGTTTAGCTTGCAACATTATTATGATCTATGGTTACCAAAATTATTCTACATTATTTCTGGAGAATATAGATGTTAATATTGAAACATTAAAAAGCATAAACAAAACAAAGAAGAGTATATAAGGCAAAAGAAATATAGAATAATGAAAAAAAGTAGAGAGCTTTCTTAAAAAAATTGTTAAAGAAGTTAAAGCAAAACATTTTATAAAATTAACACATAAAATGCAAAGAATAATCCTTATGTGAAAAGATTATATCTAGATATAGTATCTTGGATTTGATAAGTTTTTACTGACTATCTGTGAGAATTCATGGGTTCACAAATAGTGAATTTAATAAATATATATTTATTTTACTAATATGTTAGTGTTTGTATTTTTAAGGTCACATTCAAAATAATGTATTTTAGTCACTTACAGAAAGGCATTTCATGAGACCAACGACCATTTTCTTGGCAAACGGAGATTGCATAACCTTCAAGTGCATAACCTTCTTTGCAAACATACTGAATAAGATGCCCTGCTTGATATGGTTCTGTTCCTAACAAATGCCCATTTTCTGGTATTTCTGGGATAGGACATTTGACTTCTATAATATAGAACAGAACGATTATTTATTAAATATTATTAATAGCATTTTAGTTTTTAAATTTTATAATAAAATTAATTATATTAAATAGAAATTCCTTTCCTACAACTTCAAGGGAAAAAATATTAACCATATTTACAATGAAAATATGTGCATAAAATTCTAATATATCATTTTATTATTTATAGGTAAATGCAAAAATATCCTTTAAATAGCCTAATGTAAGTCAAAAGTCTCTCCTATACAATCCCAAAAAAGAAATCATGAAAGCACCACATGCCAGGCTTTCCAAATAATGAGTGCATCTGGTTTTAACATTTCCATTTTTGTTTTGTTTTTTAACTAAAAATAGTTACATGCTCATTTATCTTAATATTTGAAAGAAAAATTCTAAATCTGAAAAATTAAAAAATTCATGAGTTAGATTCAAATCATACTTTAGAGTTATCAACAAGAAATTTAATCATTATAACACAAATTGTCTATTTTTGATTATTATTAATCCATTACAGGATGAAGATCTTTTTGACTTTAATCTAGTTTCATTTCATCACAACTTACCAGAAAACTTTATTATTTCATCCATACCACACTTGGTCTTTTTCTAGATTTTTACAATCTTTTAGGATTCATCTACTACTATTTTTTTAGCAATATGTTCAGCCCAACTGCATTTCAGTCTCTTAAATTGTTTCAAAAATGTCAGCACTCCTTGTTTGTTGTCTCACCTATGTATTTCATTTTCAATATCTTTTGTTATTCCTCACATACATTTCTCTAAATTTAGTTGAGTGGTATGAAATTTCTGTATTATTCTTATGTTAAGTGTCCAAGTTCCTGATTCATAAATAAAAACTGATAAACTGCATCTATTAAAAATCTTTTTCAAACACAGAAGTTGTTCCTAACAAAGGTATAACATTTAAGTTTAATTTTATGAATATCTTTCATTATGCTTTTATCTGCATCAATAATTTGATCAAGGTATTTGTATACATTCTTTTAATTCATGATTATCAATGTTTATTTTTTTTTCTTCTGGAAAAATCCATTGAATGTAACTTTATTATTTTTAGCATTTTTCATCTGATAACTCTTGCAATATTTACTAAAGCCCTGAAACATTTTTCACAAAAACTACATAATCTTCAAAATTTAAATAACCACTTATCTTTCCAAGTTTTGAAAATGTAGAATTAAATTGGCAATCACCTTTCTCAATATTAATCTTATTAACAGCATGTAATCTAATCATTGCTGTTGCATTTTGATAAATATTCTTCAGAATATAATATTTTGGGTCAATATCTTGGTGATACAATGATTCAATCAGCATAAAAATGTCTATAGATAAAAGTGCCTTTTCATAATCTACAAATTCAAAGCATAATGGCAATTCACATTCATTGGACCTTTCTATAACTTCTCTCAATACTTGAATATAATCCATTGTGATAAACTACTTTTAAATCCAGCTTGTTCTTTTTATTGATTAAAGACCAAACTTGACTCCTCATGAGATGTAAATAACTTATAAAGATTTTGTATAAAAATAATAGAACTTGTAATCACACCATTATATACCACAAATATGATATATTGAAAGCATGCTCAACAGTAATAAAGCAGAATATTAAAAAAGTATCTTTTCTGTGAGTATATTCATTAATTGCCAGATATTACATTGGCTCAGAAAAGAAGAAAATTAGTCAAAGTTGAAATAATAGATTAATAGGTCTGTAATTTTTAATATATTTTTTATCAACTTTCTTAGCTATCAATATTATTATTGCATTCTTCCATTCATATGACTCCTTTGTATCATTTAGTTATTTAGTACATAACTTTGCAACAATTTTTCTATTTCTTCATTTACTTTTTAAAAATATCAATAATAATTTAATAACTTCCAGTAATATACTATGTTATTCTTCTCCTTCACTTTCTTTGCATATCTTCATATAATCATATATATTACTTATAATACTTCACTCATATACACTTTAATGCAAATAATTTTCTTAACCTTCTTCATTTTCTTACAGTTTCGACTGTCCAGCAGTCTTCGTCAGAGCTTAATCCTCCTTACAGTTTTAATTAAGGTTAAACTGTAAGGAGAATTAAGCTCTGATGAAGACTGCTGGACAGTCGAAACTGTAAGAAAATGAAGAAGGTTAAGAAAATTATTTGCATTAAAGTGTATATGAGTGAAGTGTTATAAGTAACTTCCAGTAACTTTTCGCTTTTTTATAGATTTAATTGCATATCTCAATTTTCCATTTAAAATACTTTGCAATTTAGAAGTTGAAGTAATTCTAGGAGATACTTTGTTTTCTTGCTTTTTTATTTGTCTTTTAATTCTTTATAGAACTCTTCCATACATTTCACAATGCCACCAACCTTTTTAATAATAGTTCCGTCTTTTCTTTTTATTACACAAATAACTTTCCTTGAACACCAAGATGTTCTTTTAAGATCTTATGACTTTTTTATCTTCCTACTATGTTTCTGTCTTTCTTTCTTTTTTTTTTTTTTTATAAAATAAATTTTATTAATAACAAATTTTATACAAGTATTAGCATATATACAGGAGAAAAAAATAATTTGCATGTCATATGATATATAGCTTATAAAAATATAATTATTATGATTAATGTTTAAAGGCAGATGAAAATGATTCTGATTTACGCAGATGAATGTATAATTTATATGCTTTATATCATTCTAAAGTAATGTACGACTAATTAAAATATTCTCTTACCAATCTTTACTTATGGTATTTCTAGATAAGTATTTAAAGCATATAAATATGTATTAAATTACTCTTTATTATTAATTTTTAAGGTCTATTTTTGTTGTCAAAATTACAGAGCTGTTAGAAAGTCACCTGGTTCTAAGAGTATGAATAATTACTATGGCATTATAAGAATAATTTTTTTAATATTTATTTAGATGAATTGTTTAAGATTGTCTGCTTTTGCCATAAGAATGAGAAATATGGACAGCTTTGAAAAATGTGTATCATATCTTCAGGATGATTATTATACAAGACACATGTGGGATCCAGATTTAATTTAAAACAGTTAATGAGGAAGATTTTGGTAGGAATTGTTGCCAAGTAATAGGTTAAACAAAATTTTTAACCATGATTGAAGAACATGCATATTTTGGAATCAGGAGGATTGACCATAGATATTTATTACAATATATAATTTTTTCAAATCTTTAAATGAAACACCAACCAAAGATTTGATATTATAATTATCCAATAGATATGCATGTTATCAGCAAAAAAAAAAAAAAAGGATGACTTAGAAATAAAATAAGCAATGTTATAGGTTGAGTTCTGGCTTTTAGGATTGGACTAACTAAGGTTGCAATATATATTTTAACTCTGATATAGGAGACAAATGGTTGAGGACATATTAGATTAAGACCATCTTTAAAAATAGAAAAACAAATACTTGTAATTGATAGATGTGATGATCCCCAGATATATGATTTTATTGTGGACATGAGATTTTTAACAGTAGTCTTGAAAAGATGTTATCCATGTTTTATAGTAAACAAGTATAAATACGTTTACTATAGGGTAAAGTGGTTTTGGACAGTAAGCTTTTATTTTGTATTGAACTTCCTGATGACAAGATGATCTAGATAATGATTTAATTGTGTTTTAGATAAGTTTATTGGAATTCCAAGAAAAGATGAGTTTGTACTTGTGAAGAATAAAGGTAGATTCCTGATCTATAGCTATCTGCCTAATGGATGACTTATAAGCTTATATTGTAGAATCCTGCTAGTTATTCAAATTTGTTCAGATATGAAGAATGAGAGAAATATCCTGCAGGTTCCTGATAAGTATCAGGACATCATCAACAAAAGATATTTTAATAGTAGTTTCAATATGAGGGAGAAATAAACCTTCCGGGCTCTGCTCTATTTCTTTGATCAAGGAATATATATATATATATATATATATATATATATATATAATGCAAATGTGAGCCCTGTGGAATACCTTATCTTGGTTTAATGAAGAGGTACATATTTTTTAATCTTGATAGGTCTGTTGGTTAAGATAATTTTTATGGAAGAAACTAGATGTGTATGGCTTGGCAGAAGTTTACTTAATATCTTAAACAAGTGCCCATAGTTTACTAGATCAAAAGCAGCTTTAAAGTCAACTTGGACTGTGACATGATTTATTAATTTTTTTTTTGCATACAGTATTAACTCCTGTGCTAAAAGAATTGAGATAAATGCATATTTTAACTGCATAATATGATGAGGAAATCTTAGGAAGAAAAGGATAATTTAGTTGTTAAAAATGATTCTTGCAAACACTTTTGGATCAATATCTTCCAGTGAGATGATATGAAGATTGTTTACTGAGGGATATAAGTCATTTGATTTTTTTTCACATTAGTCATAAGTTAGGTGTGCAATATTCATGTAAACAAAGTTGATTATAATATTTATCTAGAATAAAAGTGATGATATAATGTAGATGCTTGTAAATATTAATTATTAGCTGGAATAAGATCATTTGTTAGTGAGGTCTGTAAAACCACTAAACATCACATGATCACTATTTCTTATGCTAGCACATTACTGTTATTAAAACAGGCAAAACTCTCCATACAGTAGTGCCACTCAATGCCAACCAGAGTAATCAATGAATTCCAGAAGGCTTGTGCTTAAAATCCCTATCTAGTGCCTACTCATCCAATATCCCCAGACTAGTTTCTGGCTTGTGACCTTCGACAGTGAGAAGCTTTGGATCTGAGAGCACTGCACCTAGATCTTAGGATCTAATGCAACCCTTCAGCAGCCACCTTTTATCTCTACTTAACTACAAAACTATGAGAATAAAATTGAAAACACAATAATATTTTCAATCTAAGCTCAATAGCTTCTGGCATCCATTGATTACTCTGGTTGGCACTGAGTGGCACTATTGTATGGAGAGTTTTGCCTGTTTTAAAGTTTGAGGTGTGTGAACATAAATGCATACTTTCCTCAAGAATTTCTTGCTTTAAGACATAATTATTTTGATAAAGTTGTATATTACAGTTAATAGGGAGGTTGGGGGCAATAATCTGTTTTTGGAATGGGTTTTTAAGGGATTAAAAAGTTTGATATCCACATTGATGCCTGATACAAGAGAATTTTTCTTTAACAAAATAGGAATACCAAAAGCATAATAAGGAGTTGATTTTGCACAATTTACAGTAGTTTTTGTTAATGTTGAAAGATTAAGGATTACTTTTCTAGGCCTATATATCATGACATTTTAGTTACAAAAAGCAATTAGTTGTTTAGCTTCATTTTGCAGCAGTGAATTGCATTATAGCTTGAAGAGTCAAAATAATGAGATCAATACATTATCTTTTAAGCTTATTTGAATGATAATCTAATTGATCAGAATAACAATTATTTACAAATTTTTTAGTAGTGTCCATATTTCTGTCAAAGAGGTATTGCCACTGATAAAAGTAATTACTGACAATTAATATGTTATGAGATATCATTGATAGTCCATTTAAATTCATTATTGGTACTTGAATGTAAATTTATGAATTTCTGGCTTGTTTTGAAGTGCTTTATGTGAGAGTTACACAAGTGTTATCAGATAATGAAGTACTAGACAGAGGTCAGTAAGAGAAACAAAAAAGGGAGCAATGAGAGAAAATCCTTAATCTCCAATAAATGACACAACATTTGGAGGGTAAAGTAAAAATAGTACTACCAAAGCCAGTTAATTGAGTTTTAGTTTCAAAGTGAATGGTAGATCATTATAGGAGCAATTAAAGTCACCACACAAGATAGTTAGATGAAGCTTATGTAGGATTTTACCTTGGGCAATGAGGATAATATTTACTCTGTCTTTTGCTTTTTGGCATGAATATATTTCTATAAGTTAGTAAAACTGTGACTGAAAAATAAAAAAAATAATGACTGCACTAATTGAAGTGAATATTAATTTTTAAATTTTGTTAGGACAGTTACACTTTATGCTGGTTTTGTATTGGGCTATATATTTACTGTTTAGAGCATAAGTTTCCAAACTTTTTTCAGGCCACCACCCACTTTGCAAGACATAAATTTTGTAACCCCCTTTCCATTATAACAGCTTTCCATGTTCAATTCACTTGATATTTTTGATGTAAATATCAACTAATAATATATTACAGTGGTGAATGCATGCTTCATCTTGAACATAGTTATTGCTATACCAATTTTGATGAAATGTAGCCTGTATGTCAAGATTGTAAAGTGTATGCTTGAATAACATTATGCACAGTTTCATACAATGGTTTGAATATGAAAATTCAGAATATATATTAAGAGATTGCATTACATTAGTAAGAATCTTATTGCAATAATTAAAACATCATCAAATATATTACAAAATTGTTTATTTCATACATGAAATTTTATTCGATAGTTTAAATATGAAAATTTGGAATACATATTAGGAGATTGTATTACATTAGTAAGAATCTTATTGTAATCATTAAAACTCCATAAAATGTATTAGAAAATTGTTTATTTTGAACTTAACAAAGTAAAAATACAAAGAAAAAATAAATTAATGTGAAGGATGAACCTGATGCATTTTTAAAAGTTTGTTAATAATCCGGTTCAACGTCCATTAAAAACAGTTGTAAATCACCATGCTCAGTTATATGCAATTGGTTCTTTTTCTTAGATAGTACATTCACTATGGCACTAACCCCATGCTAGCCAAATGAAAATGCAATTAAAAATTTCTGTACTATTCCCCATATTCCAGGGTAGAGTGTCGATATCGATTTCTGAAGCCAGAACTCTTGGTATCCACTTTTGAATTTTATTTTTAGTTCTTCATTTGTTGTAAGTTTTATGAGTTCCACTTCTAAATTTGATGATCCTGCTGTGTTTACATGTGAGAAAAAATCTAGAATCCAATTTGGTATATTCATGTTTAGAATATCCTTGAATTTCTCTTTGAAATCAACATGGAGAACCTTCAAGTGTTGGCAGTATGTAAGTAAATCTTCCTTTTTGAGAGCCACTGCTGATAAATTTGAAAAGTGGCTATATTCCCCTCAGCTCAGATTCCACTTGAACAGAAGAAGTTTCCCCACACAAGCAGCAATAACATTTTTTGTTCTAATTAAATTCAATTCATCACCTTGTAATTGTAGATTGACCTCATTAAATATTTTATAGAGGACTGTCAAATAAGCTATATCATTTTTGGATGTGATTAGGTTGGCCCACAATCTGTCTTCTCTGTTTTCTAGGAACTCTAGTACTGAATCTAACAAATTGTAAAATCCAATTCAGATAAATACCCTTTGAAAGTCAATGAACTTCTGTGTGAAGCAGCATACCATTGAAATCTTCATCATTTTCACTACAATATTGGCTAAATGATCTTTCACTCAATGAATGGCACTACTCTAATAATGATATATGCAGGAAATCACTTAAATTCTTTGCAAATAAATGGTGATGATAAAGAACACAATGTATAGCAAGCGTATTTGGTACTGCTTATTTCAAGTGCACTATGAAACCCTTGTGGTACCCTGTTATTGCTGGAGTACCATCAGTAGCAGTGGACAAAATATTCCAAATAGGAATGTCTTTCTTTTGAAAAAACTTATTCATAGTATTAAATATAAATTCTCCCTTTGTATCCACTTCCAAATTTTTAGCAAATAATAATTCTTAACAAATTTTTTCTTCTTTTATGAATCATACATATCATAATAGTAGTGCTTCATTATTTGGGAGAATTGATTCATCGAGTTGAATGAAAAATTGGCATTTCTTCAAATAATCACACAATGATTTTTCAACATTTTCAGCCATTTTATTGATTCTTCTTTGCAATTATTACTCAAAGGAATTTTCCTGATGATATCTGGTGCTAGTTTATGAAGCACAGTGTTTATTCTTTTACTACCAGCAAGATTAATTCCTCAACCAATTGTGTGGTTTCCCCATTTTTTCAATTAATAATGAAATATTATAAGAAGATTGTAATCTATCTTGTTTAGTGGATGATGCAAAAAGTTTTGATATAGTTGGACCTTTAAAATATTTTTCTTTTAGTACTTAAAAATAGAACAAATATTTATCCTTTTTGTCAGCATACATTTTAGTCAAATGCCCTAGAAGGCTTCATTGCTTCATTTGAAAATACTTTTTGGAAAATCAAGCACATAGGTAATAATTGGTTCTTAGGAATCTGAATAAAGCCATATTTTAAGTACTCAATCATGTACTGTCGACATTTCTTCTTAGATTCAGATATAATGAAGTAATAAAATTTGCAACAATATTCATAAAATAAAAGATTTAATTTACACTTTGTATAACTCCACTTATCTATTACACTTTCAACTGATGATTGTTGGCAAAGCACACAAAAAATAATGAAATGTATTCCTAAACCACTGGTATTTATAGATTTGGAATACAGCCCGAATCGACTTGCATGCATTGACTTGTTTGCGATACCGTTATACTCATGCTGTGAACAAGTCACTGCAAATACCCATATTCCTGTAGAAACATGCCGAATTGCATGAATTACCTACGTAATGGTTATCCGACATACTACTAGTTAAGACTTGTCTGTTGCATGGATAGACTAAAGCATATATGACATGATCCAATTTTTACAATAAGCAAAAATGAATAAATTTTTTTAAATATATAAAAAATTGAAGTTAAAATATTCTATGTGACACATTCAATTTTTTATTTTGCACGCAAGCGCATTTTGTTCACCTGACCACAACATTGTCCAAATAATTATAAATAATAATTAATAAATAAAATAATTACACAAGATATAAACAGCAAACCTACAAAATATAACCACAGAAAACAGTATAATAAGTTTAGAATAATATTTGTTTTGTCTTTTCACTCTAGTTAGCAATTATAAATTTATTTAAACGCACATTGATTACGTAAATAACATTCATTAAGGCTGTAGCCTCAAGCACATGCGTATAAAATGCGATAGTAGGGACCTCTACAGGTCTTAAAACCACAAGCTTACTCAAGTTGGTACTAACTAGGCTAACTCAAATTTACAATTTTATTTCTTTCTTGCCATTATTATTTTCACTCGCAATATTAAATTATATAAAATTGGGTTTATTTTTGTACAAATCAATTAAAAAAGCGATTTATATATATTTTATATATATTTTGGAATGGAATATAATAAAAACATTAGCTATTGCAAACATAGCACATATATATGTATATATATATGATCTATTTTCTCATTGAGTAGAAAATTGACATCTATTTCTACCAGACATGGTCAATTTTCAAATGATTAAATAATTGAAATAGAAGATTGGTGAAAAAATTGATTGTGTAAGATGGGCATAAGATGAATTAAAATGCAGAATTTAAATGATTATCCAATCACAAAATCATGAAAATAATTAATTTTTACATATATATTATTAATTTTTTCTATAAGGAGCCACCAACTCCTAGACTGCTTGAACACCCCTCAAATGCCTCTGAACCCACTACTGCCTCCTAGAAGGCTTCAGTGCCCATTGGGGGGGTGATACAACCCACTTTGGGAACCATAGATTTAGAGTGTTAATAATGATTGGTTTGGTTGATAAAGTAATTTTTGGTTTCTGTAATGGCAAACATATCTGCATGGTGATTATTAAAAAATTGATATAGCTGTGAGATTCAATTGTATGAGTTGAGTCCTTGCACATTTTTTGCAGGAATTTTAATGTTTGAAATATTGTTTTTGAAGAGTTGGAGTGGCACTTTTTGCTGGCATGTTTGGTATCAGAATCAGATAGTAGCCTTTTTATTACTTTCTTTAGCCAATGAGATAATTTGTTAGGTGTTTCACAAAGAGGTTTTATTTTTAGTTCTGAATAATTTTTAGTGTATGTGGTGTCTTGATTGTAGCACACAACTGAATTGTGTGAATGCATTTTATTCAGGTCCATGAGTTTAAATTATTATCCATAAGTGAATTTTGGGATTGATTCTCTTAACTGCAATTTATTGATGGTATATCTGTGAGAGCATTACTGGTGCTGCATCCTTGACTGGTGTTATATTAAATTCAGGATAGACAGTATTTGCAAATTGCAAAGCAGATCAGCCCACTTTGGACATAAGTTCTATCTAAAATGGGCATGCTGTTTTAAGAAATTACATTAGCCCATAAAGTAGTCTCATGCATATTATTGCATAACTGATAAGCCTCTCAATTTTGCCACAACTGTTGCAATTTCAAGCACTACCTTGAAAGGCAATATGTCCACATCTGGAACATTTGAAGCAAAGAGATTGCTGACCTCTGATATTAACTATAATAGAAATGAATTACATAAAAATATAATTTGGAAGTTCATCTAGTACATGTTCCAATTTCATTTTTAATGTGATTTTCCAGAATTAGTGAGAATTTCAAATTTTATGTTTGGAATAAGTTCTCTCAATATATTTATAACTTGAGCAATATCAGCTATATATTTTTGTAAAACCTCTTCTAAGAAATCAGGTGGAGTATATGGCCATGTACAATTGGATTTGGATCCTTAGTTACATAATATAACTTTTTTAAATTTAGATGTTTGATTGTGTTATCTGCCTCTTCTCACTGTTGTTTTGAAAAATATTCCAATGCTATAAAGATCTCACTGAGAAGGTAACTGTAGATTTAATGGGTTTAATCATGTTGTTTTTGTGCAGCTCTTCTAAATAGTCATATAGTGAAAGATAAGGTAGAATTATCTGATGGATCATAATTTTTTATCATGTTAATAATTGATGTGGTAAAGGAAAAACTATTTGCAAATATTTTTCTCCAATAATCATTTAAATGGTAGATAGAGAAGATTAAAAGAAGAGAATAAGATTTGATGAAGGTTGCATGGTACAGTCGAAACCGTAATCAATAATAAAAGTTTTTTTTGCTGAAAAGTGTAAGATTTTTGAAATTCAACATTTAATTTATTAAAAAAAATGTGTTTAGGCTTTTCAGTTTCTTCATTTGTTCTGATGGAATTAAGGTCTATAAATTTTGTACTGTTATTAATATTAAGTGTTGAGGTTTGTGCTAGTTTGTTTTCAAACATTCCCCCCCCCCCATTATTTTCGAAAGTTCCACAGGATTAATTGGAACGGAAACACTATTATCATTAAGAAATGCTAAAGATTTATATTTTCATAGTGTGCTTTGTGAGCTAGAGAAGATTTTATTGAGCGCGTCTTTTTTTTTTCTATTTTCTTAAATGTTTTCATTTGCTCATCCCATGTAGCATTTTTAAGATAATTTCAATTAGCGATGTTTGGAGATTGTTAAAATATTATTTTTATTATTGTTTTTTATGACATTTTTCTTTAGTGAGCTTTTACTTTTTTCTCTTGTTTATCTTGATACAAAGTGCAAAGGTTATCATCGGCAGTTATTTTTATACTATCATTTGTTTGGAGATTGTTAAAACATTTTTATTATTGGTTTTTGCGACATTATTCTTTAGTGAGTGGTTACCTTTTAGTATTTTCTCTTTTTTATCTTATTGTCGGCAGTTATTTTTATACTATCACTACTTTTTTCTTCTCTTCTGATTTTAGACTTTTTATTCTTTTTGTAAAACATTTCAGTTCTTAGTTGATTATTTTCTGTAAACGATTTATGGGAAATTATGCCGATATTGGGAAATACTGATTTGTTAATAATAACAGCTATTGGTAATAACAGCTGTCAACTTTTATTAAATTTTAATAACAAAACTATATATTCTAAATTATACTTTTTTTAAAATCGCAACTGCCAAATTAAATTTTTATATTGGCAGCCATATTAGCATTCTTCTTACATTTTGAGATTTCTGTTTTCTTTTAAAGCTGCATATAATATAATGAAAGAAAAAAGTTAATACCAATTTTTTTTATCTTATTCATATGAGAATGATCCACTTTGCCTTCCAAATAGATCCTTTAAGAACATGAATTACTCTAAAATCTTAGATTTTGCAATATTTTTGGCACTCTATAAAAAGGTTTTCCCCTTTATTTAATAAGAAGGATATATGCAAAATTTTGTAAAGTTTAGCGGATAAAAGAAAAAAAAAATTCTGATTTGAATTTTTTATTTTTATTTTAATATAAAATATATAGTATCTAATTGTGCTAAATAAATATTTTAAAAATTAAAAAATAAATTATTTCTTGAACAAAGCTTTGTTATATTATTTGAAATAATAATTTCATGGTCTATACAATAGGTGCACATAAATTAGAAACAGAGCAGTATAAATATTAAACAGAAGAAATAGGATAATTTTGTTGTAATATGAATTTTTTAATTGGGCATGAAAGTTTAAATTATTTGCATTAAATGCAACATATAGGTGAATGTAAGTTCATGAATGAAATGTGTATGGCAATTTATAGTTAAGAAAATAGAAATTTATTTAAATAAATTCACTCTTCTAGCTTTAATTGAAAAAATAAAATTAGTCAGTTCTAATAAAATGTTGTTTTAAAGTTTTTTTCTTAAAAGAGATCTACTAAGACAGTAACTCTCAAGCTTCCTAATGCCTTAACGCTTTAATACAATTCCTTACGTTGTGGTGACCCCCAACCTTTGATTTTGCTACTGTTATGAATCAAAAATATGTATTTTCCAATGGTCTTAGGTGACCCCTGTGAAAGGGTTGTTGGACCTTCAAAAGGGTCATGATCCACAAATTGAGAACCGCTGTTCTAAGATAATTGATTGGATTATTCATTCAATTAACCTTACCCCCAGAAAGTGAAAAATTAAAAAATTAGAACTGAGCATGAGAAAAAAGTATTTTTCATTAGAGATTAATATTTTTGAAATGTTGATTACATGCATCTATAAAACTGGTATCTATAACTATATTTATAATTACATCTGTTAATAATCAATGCATAGAGGCTAAAGAGGAAAAAATAATAATAAAACTGGAAATTATTAAGTGTACAAAAATATTTGTATTATTATTATAGTAGTTACAGGTAGAATTAGTCTGTTACTGCTTATAATTGGTAAATCAATGAGAGTAAAATCAACCACTGACATTATGTACTAGATCAATTTACAAATAATTTGATAGAAGCAGTGAGGATATACTTCAATCTCCAGTGTCATGTTTTATAATGTTTCAATATCTCTCATGTCTTCTATTATTATTATTCTGAAGAAGTCTTCCAAATGTACATTTGTGCTTGCATAAATGAATCCAAATACTTTTAGCAGTACTCTAAAATCTACACTTTGTGCCAGTATGAATGACTAAATGAATCGACCATGTAAATCTCCTAAAATGGCAAAACTCCTAATGAATAATCTCCATATACATGAATCTCTCAGACAAATTAAAACCATCAGAAATTTATGAGCAAAAATATAAATATATTATGATATAAATTGTGCAATATTTCTGAAAATAACTCATCAAACCAGACATGTAAAAGCCCCCAAAAGCCTTTTACTATGCTTAATATTTTATTAAATGAGCAATTGAAGAAAACAAACTGTAAAAGACTTTTATTTTTAAAGTCATGATATGTTATAATTTCTCTCGAAAATTAAAGTTAAAAAGCATTTCATGTCAATATTTTAAAATATATGATATTATGTTTGCTAGTATATAAATTTTAATATGATGAGAAAAAAAATCGAGTTTTAAAAATTAATCTAGTTAAAACTTAGGCTTCGATATAAAAATTAATATATCTAATTGATTATTAAAAAAATTGTGCAATGTAATTACTCATCTTTCTTTTTGTTGATTAAGAAACAGTTCTAAATATATTCAGTTTAATAATTTTAATTTCTAAAATTAAGAAAGAACTAAAACTAAGTAAAATATTTAAAAACATTCATAATTGTTAGTTTTAGTATTCAATAAAAATGTTAGTATCTTGCTTTTTAAATCAATGAAAAATTTAAAGCACAATTAAAAATCAAGATCTTGTAAAATATTTTTATACTTTCACATAGTAATATATGAATAAACAGAAAGGATTAAACTCATGTGGACAGAATTTAAGTTAATAATGGGTCTGACTAATAAAGCAGTTTTATGATGAAAATTGCTTTTTTAATCATGTTTTAAAATATATTCTTTGCTATATGTGTTTTAAAGATATTTGAACAGATGTGAAAAATCTGTATAAGTTGAATGATATTATAAATGAATTGAATGCAGGCTTTTTTATTGTTTTACATATATAATTGTAGGAAAAATCTTATAATAAATGTAAATCATAGAGGGCCAAGATGATTGTAGTCTTTAGAAAGTAACGTAAGTTATAAGACTGTAAAAGAGGATTATGAAAGTGCTGTGTACAACACTTGGATTTATCATGTGACTAGTTTGCCCAATCCTATATATCTTAAGTCAGAATATAATTAAAGTAATTGCCATGTTTTTAATAAATGTTCCCTGCAGAAAAGATAGATCGTAGATATACATGTAAAGTGATCTTGTATTAGTACTAACTATGAAAGAAAACTCCCAATCATTATTTAGGTTTGAATATGCATTATATGATATTACATTAGCCAGTAATGCATGAACTGAAGTTGTAATTATTCCACATAGTTCTGTAAATGAAAAATAACATTCCTGAATTGAAATAAATTGAGATACTACTGAACCTCACTGTACTCGTTAAAATACGTATATACGACAGCCAACCAGAATGTGCCCTTTTCTCGTAAAATCTTTGTTGTGTGTTTGGATTTGATTGTCGTTTAGATGGCTATCATGACATTCTGGTTGGCTGTCGTATACGTAATTTAACGAGTGCAGTGAGGTTCAGCAGGATCTCAATTTATTTCAATTTTCAATTATCTGCGTTTCGCAAATTAAAATATTATTCCTGAATTGCATAAATATTTTTTCCCCATTTGTTTATTAGACAGAAACCAACTTTTATTAGTTGGTGTTGGCAATATTTTGAGCTACCTTTATTTCTTAAGTACTTATTCACACAAAACGGCTGATTTCATAAACGATAATAAATTCACACTTCCAATATTCAACTGGTTTAACTTATCAGTTTGTCATGCAAAAATCGGTCACATATACCAATTCACACATAATAATTAAAATCGGAATAATAAATTAATCTAGTATTTAAATAAATACTAATGGGTTAAAATAATTTAAATTCATTAAGTAAATTTTAGATTCTGGTAGAACCTAAATAATATTACATTCACAACAGCTGTGATTTTGATGAACTTCACCGAACACTTCAAAATACGCAGATGAACGAACGTTTGCATTTTTGAATTACAAATACAATCGGGAAAATTCAATAACCTCCATTATAATCTTTTCTTATTAATTAAAGTGATGGGTTCAAATTTACTTTAATATGATAGTTTAGCAATACACTAATATATTCTATTTTAAAATATATGTATATATGATTGTGTTAGGCTATTTAACTCCCTTATTATATTAGTTGTTAACATTTAAATTTCAGATAAAATTATGAGGGAAAATGGGTTTCAAGTTTTCATAATTTCCAATCTTTTATTATTTTAGTATGAGTTATAATTTACTTGACTCTAGAAAAAAAATTTCTGTTAACTGAAAAGAAATCCTTTGATTCTTCCCTGAGGTCTTAAAACATACTTCTGAAGCTACTTCATACGATCACGCAACTACAGTGATTATTATTATATGATTATTCATATTGTAAATGAACATGATGGTGCATGAGATGCTCACCAACATGCATCAGCCAGCATGATGAGTTTATTGGATTTTTTTATTTCCGAGTTTAAAATCTAAAAACACCATGTGCATTTTTCTCAGTTGCCTGATAGTTATTAATTAAAATATCAATTGAGACTTCTTGAGGCAGGATGAATATATGTATGAATGAACTTTTTTTTCATTCAGATATTTACAATGAAGAAATTATGACTTTTATGTACAGCAAGGTATAAAGTTGCCAGCCTAAACCGTGACTGGTGGCCATAGGTGAGAAGATGCTAAAAATCTCTTGATTATGGACTACTTGATGATCCTTTATTCTGGTATTGACAATTGCAGATCACTTTGAGGTGAAAGCAGATTGAAAGAATTGGCAGAAGAAATGTCTAACATTAAATGGGATATTGATGAATTTTGTTGAAAAGACAACGTAAAAGGTGGACATGTACTTCATTACAAAGTAACAAACATTGAAAGCACAAGTAGAATGGGATTTATTATAAATAAAAAATGAAAGAATACATTATGAAGATTGATGATGTATCAGAAAGAAGAGATTAGTTATTCAATTTAATGGATGACACAAAATGCAGATAATTTAGGTCTATACCCAACATATTTTCCTTGTGATGAAAACACAGATTTTTGATGACTACACAAACTGCTTTTCATCAGACTAGACAGCATTTTAAAATTGCCATGAGAGATTTTTCTGCTAGAATTGATAAATGATTTAAAGATGAATGTAAATTGGGTTATGATGTTAGAAATGAAAAATGACAAAGACTTAGTGAATTTGCAGAAAAAGAAACATGTTGATACAAAACTAAAGAGGTGCAAATTATCAAGAAAAAGAATATTAGAGCTGGTATTCTTAACCTTGAGAAACATTTTAATAAATTTAAATTAGAACTTGCAAATCATTAAAAATATTAATAGACTTTGAATATGATTCAGATTTAAATGAAAAAAAGATATAATTGTAAATTGGCAACAAAAGCTTCAGAAAAAAGACAGAACTATTATTAAAAAGAGAGATGACATCACGAAATGTGTGAAAAAGTTCTTTATATAAAGAATTATATAGTAATAAATAACAAGAAAAAGTTCTTAACCTGGGATACCTATACTCTCTGGGGAATGAGAAGCCTATTCAGGTGTTTAATGAATAGCAGGTAAATAAGTATATTATGCTATTAATATATTCCAAAAATAGTTATATTATCAACATTTCTGAGCTATTACTTGTCAGTACTCTCCGTCAGCCATACCAGCAACATTTCATGTCTCTTTTTGGACACAGACACAGTGAAGTTGCATAGACTTTTTTCTCACTCCAGGATCTGATAAATCAAAATGACCAGTTAAGATTTATGTACTGAATAACGCTTTTATGAAAACTTAATTACTGTTTATTTCTTATTATAATGATTAGGGGATACCTGTTAATTTAATAAAAACCAAGGGAGTATAGGGATCAAAAACACCGTATAAAGCTTTTATAAACACTTTATTACTATTTATTTTTTATTATAATGAATAGGGGATACTGAATAATGTAGTAAAAGCCAAAGAGATATGGGATCAAAAAGGATGTCAATCCCTGCCCTACAGTATTAGATCTGAATTTCCTAGCATTTTAATTAAATAAAAAAGTGAACCATAAATTGAATCAAGAAAGAAGAAAAAAGTTCCAGGAAATGATGCAATTGTAACTGATATTTTAAAAGCAGGAGGTGAAGAAATAGAAAAATTGTTGATAAAGTTATATACCAAATGTTTAAATGAAAAAAAGTGTACCAGATAATTGAAAAAATGCAGTAGTAGAAAGAGGATAAAAAGATGTTAGAAATTAGAGTTATCAATGTTATATAAAATCTATACACAATTTTTACCCACAATAATACAACTGATCTAGAGCAAACTTTTAATTTTAACTAACCAAAAGTACAAGCTGGATTTGAAAGTAGTTTTAATGCAGTGAATAAAATCCAAGTATTGAGAGAAGTTATAGAAAGGACCAATGAAAATGAGTTGTAATTATGCTTTGCATTTGTTGGTTATGAAATTCTATAAGCATTTCTATGGTAATTGAAGTATTGGATTATCAAAATACAGACCCAGAATATTGCCATATTCTGAAGAATATTTATCAAAATGCAATTACAATGATTAGATTACATAATAATACTAAGAAGATTTACAATCAGATTGCACATCAATGCAATTCAATACCTTCAAAACTGTTTACAGTAGTTTTATAAAAAATATTTTATGTATTAAAATGGAAAACTAAAGTAATAATAATAGAGATTATTTAAGTCATTTAGATTTTGCAGATGTAATTATTTTGCAAAAAATACTCAGAAATGATGGATTTTCTCAGAAAAAAGTAAAGATTGATAATGAAGTTAACAATAAAAATACCTTAGTCCGATTACTAATACAGACTGAAACATAATGAATAAAATTAATCATAGAATTATGAATCTGAAACTTGGATATTTAAAAATAGAACAGCAATTTGTAGACTTCAGATTGCCCAATAAAATATGGAGAAAACTGTGTTAAAAATAGCAAGAAAACACAGAAAATGAAATACATGGGTGAGAAAGCAAGCATCATTAATATCATTAAAAAGCTGGGATGGACATATTTCTAGGAGAGATGATAATAATTGATCAGCTGAAGTTTTAAACTGAATGCTAAGGCATTGTAAAAGACTTGGAAAACATATGAGAAGTATGGATCAAATAAGGAAGTTTTCTGGTGTGCTGTGAAGAAAGGATGCTAAAGATCAGAGAAAATGGATTAAAGTCAGAGGATGTTCATCCTGAAATGGATCAATAATGACTAAAATGAGATAATTTATTTAAGAGGCATTTTTATTTAATCTTGAATATATCCACATTTAAGAAATAAAAATACAATCCAATAGATAAAATAATGTACGTCTATGCATTTTAGAATAAAATGTAAAAAATAAGATAGATTTAATAGCTATAAATTATAGTAATCAATTAAGCAAGTCATATATAGCATGATATTGCTTTTATAAACTTATATTTACAAATATGTAATATAGAGAGTGTACCAATAGCTTAAACAAGCTCAATTCATAAGTGCGGTAAGAGAAAACATTTAAAATCTCTATCCAGAACATTCTTATCCCCAGACCAATTGGTTTTAAACTTATGGCTCACCTCAGTGAGGAGCTAGAACATCCAGACACTAGATCTAAAATATCAACTCAAAATCAGCACTTATTTATTATGAAAATTTCAGAGTCTCTACTTAAATATTATGTAATAAATAAGTGCTGGTTTTGAATTGATATTTTAGATTTAGTGTCTGAATGTTCTAGCTCCTCACTGAGGTGAGCCATAAGTTTGAAATAAATTAGTCTGGGAATAGGAATGTTCTGGATAGAGATTTTAAATGTTTTCTCTTATTGCACTTATGAATTAAGAGCTTGTTTGAACTATTGGTACGCCCTCTATATTAGCTATAAATTAATAAATCTAATTGACATGAATTCCATGTTTCTATTTTGTCTTTTAAAGATTTTATCTTTTTTTTTACTTTATAAAAAACTATAGTAATTGGGAATTTAATTAATATGTATATATATATTTGAAAAATTAATGAGGTGAGGGGAAACAAATTTATTGATATGCTGACATTAAGTTAAAGACAGATACTTTAATAACTTTTTAAAAATACATGTCATGGAGAAAGAGTGATTGAGGGAAGAAAATTAACAGTAATCTTTTTTGATTGTATAAATATAATTGCATTAACTATACCTACAAGCAACATATATTAAATTTTAAATTTCCAGAAGCATATAGTTGTTTTATAGAATATAAGATATTTATAATGACAGGAAAAATGGATTAAGGTAATTCAGTAATATATTTTTATTGATTAAGATAATTGAACAATATAATTGTCAATCCAAAAGTTAAAGAACAAAGAGTTATTACTTCTTTATTCTAAAAGCATCTTTCTGATTTAAATATGGGGAAAAAAAATTGGAGTTTTTATTCTTTATTCCAGTTTGAAAAAAAAGAATTAAGATATTCCAGAAATTCTTTGATGAAATAAAAAAAAAAAAATAATCATTTTCATAATGTTGACAAAATATTTCGAAGAAAATGTATATTTTTCTTTATTTTTTCTTCCTATTATTAAATCTTATGGTTTGGTGCGCTGTTAACTTCTAGCTATCAGATAAGCAAACAAAAAAATTTTCTTTTAATTTGTTTAGTCTGAGAGCATTAATATTAATTATTATTGTGTGTGAAAGTATAATTAGTGGTTAAGAGTATTTGAAAGATTGAAAATTGTGTTTTTTATTTGTTTTAAAGTTTTTTTCAGTTTGTTATTTATATATATAGAAATTTTTTAAAAAGTTATTATTTATTTTTTGTTGTTTTATTATTTATATATTGTTATTTTATATATAGAATTATTATTATTATTTTTTTTTTTTTTAAAAGTTATTTTGTTGATTAGTTTTTTGTAAATTTGTTATTAAAAGATTTACTTTTAAGAAAAATATAACGTTCGAAAAACGTTATTTATATATAGAAATTTTTTTAAAAAGTTATTATTTATTTTTTGTTTTGTTTTATTTATATATTGTTATTTTATATATAGAATTATTATTATTTTTTTATTTTTAAAAGTTATTTTGTTGATTAGTTTTTTGTAAATTTGTTATTAAAAGATTTACTTTTAAGAAAAATATAACGTTCGAAAAACGTAAAATAAAAAAAATGGATTATATTTGTATTTCAAAATGTTTATATAATCGGGAAAAGGAAATTAAGCGTGCTGTTGTAGAATGTACTATATGTGATGGGGTATATCACTTGAAATGTTTAAATAAGACTAGGAAGGATGTAAAAGGTTTATGGTTATGCAGTCAGTGTATTAATATGATAAAAGAGGTGAGAAAGTGTTTTCAAAGTGTAGATAGTCGAATAGTGGGTGGAGAAAGTAATAGTGTAATGGAGATGATTAGTCAAAGAATAAATAAGATAGAGGAAGAATTGAAGGATGTAGAAGTAAAATTAAAATCATTAGAGATAAAATATGAGGAGATAAAGGAATTATTGTGTAGAAATGATAAGGAAGAAATAGATAAGGAGGATCAGAAGGTATTAGAACATGTTATGGATAGAGCAGAAAAAGTAGATTATGAAACAGTATTGATAGGAGATTCAGTAATTAGAGAATGTGGGGATATAATTGCAAGGAAAAATAGAAGTAGGTATGTAAGAGTATGTTTGCCTGGAGCTAGAATGAGGGATGTAGCAGATAAAGTTAAAAAACAAGATAGTAGAGATGTATATGTTATGGTGGGGACTAATAATTTATTAGAATCATCAGAGAGAATAATGGATGAGTATGTAGATTTGATTAGGAATTTGATTATGATTAAAGGAAGAGTAGGAATAGTTGGATTATTACCAAGGTTTGACAAGAGTTATTTGTTAGATAGGGCATGTTCTATAAATGAGAGATTGAAAAAATTGTGTGAGAGAAATAATGTTATGTTTGTGGATGTGTGGGATTGTTTTATTGGAAAGAGAGAGTTATATAGTAAAGATGGGTTGCATTTAGGAAAACAAGGAAGTGAAGTTTTAGGGAGTTTGATTTATAAAGAATTTTTTTCGGGAAACTTATAAAGGGGGGTGGGTTTTTAAATTGTAATATTATTAAAAAGAATGGATGGAATATAAGAAGTAAGCAAAAGGAATTTGATTTTGATATAAATATAGATATGGAGAAGGAATGGGTTTGTAAAATTAATGGTAAGAAAGTAATTTATAAATGTAATGGAGAAGAAAGAATTAAAAGAATTTATAAAAGAGTAGTTAGGAAAGAAGAAATTGTTAAAATTGGGTTTTTGAATATGCAAGGTGGTAGGAAACCAGAAAAGTGGATGGAATTAAATAGAACAATTGAAAATGAAGAGCTTGAGGTATTAGCAGTAGTGGAAACACATTTAAGAGAAGAAGAAGAACCTATTTTGGAACAGTTGGTATGGCAGGGTATAAATAGAAAAGAAAAAGAAAAAAGGGGTGGTGGTATAGGTGTTGTATCAAAAAAATATTTAAATATTGTTAAATGTCAAGAACACTTGTGGTTTGAAATAAGGTTGGGTAGACAAGAATGGATGGTGGCTATAGTTTATATAGCTACTGGAGATAGTCAAATTATATTGGAGTGGAATAGTAACATATATGAATGTTTAGTTAAGGATATACAAAATTTTAAAGAAAAGGGGAAGAGAATAATGGTTATAGGGGATATGAATGGACATATTGAAGAAATTGATGATGTAGATAATAAAAATGGACAGCTTTTGAAGAATTTTTGTCAGAAAGTGAATTTGAGTATTGGAAATTTATTAAATATTTATGAGGGACAATACACATGGTCCAGAAATAATATATTTCACACAATAGATTATGTATTGGTAGAGAAAGAGGGAATAAATAAAATACGGAAAATTAAGGTATTTGATAATGAAGAAAAAGTATGCTCTAGTGATCATAATTTCATTGTAATTGAAATGGTTAGTAATGTGATGGAGAATAGAAATAAAAGTAGAAATAATAGTGAAAGATGTGGATGGAGAGTAAATGATAAGAATAAGTTGGAAGAGTATAAAATACAAGTTGAAGAAATAATGGAAGAGTGGGTTGGGGATGAGTATAAGGATTGGTGTAAGGAAGTAGAAAAAGTTGCAAATAGGGTTTTAGGTGAGAATATTGAAAAGAATAAAAGTAATAAAAAAATTAAAATTAGTAAAAGTGTAAAAGAAAGGAAAGAAGCATGTAGAGAATATAAGTGTGCTATTAAGAATAAGGAAAGTGAAAAAGATATTAATGTTAAATGGGAAAAGTACTTAGAAAAGAAGAAGTTGGCTAAAATAGATATTTATAGAGAGAGAATGAAATTGAATAGTAAATTGTTGGAGGATATTAATAAAAGTGGAAGAGATGGAAGTAAAAAATTTTGGAATTATATTAAAAGGAGAAATGTAGGGGAGAGAGAGTTAGTATTACTAGATGATGAGGGAACTGAGTGTAGTTCTAGAGAAGATTTAGAGAGAATCTTAAATAGTTATGTAATGAATATAGAAAAGATGTTAGATGTGAATGATAGAATATTAGAAAATATGAAAGAATATAGTAATGGGAATATTAATTTTTCAGAAAATGAACTAAATGAGGTAGAGAAGAAATTGAAAAGTGGGAAGGCAAGAGGTTTAGATGGATGGGCAGCAGAGATGGTAATGAATTTAGGATATAGGGCAAAAGTAAAGTTATTATCCTGTTTTAATAAAATGGCACAGAATAGAGTTTTCCCAAGTAGTTGGAGTAATACAAGAGTAAGGTTATTATTTAAAGGAAAGGGTAAGGATCATAGAAAGTTGAATAATTATAGACCGATAGCGGTAACATCAGTTTTATATAAAGTTTTCTCGTATATGGTGGCTAGTAAAGTTGTAAAATGGATGGAAGGGAATAATGTAGTGGGTGAAATGCAAGGAGGTTTTAGATTAGATAGGCGTATAGGAGATAGTTTATTTGTAGTTACACAACTTATGGATATGAGTAGGAATGCAGATAAACGGTTATATATGAGTTTTATAGATATAGAGAAGGCATATGATAGAGTAAATAGAAATAGATTATGGATAAGTTTAGCAAATTTGGGAATGGATGAAGCTTTAATAGATATTATTAAGAAATTATATGAAAACAATTATTATATATATCAATTAGAGAATATAGAATCAATTAAAGTTAAAAATGGTGTGGGACTAAGGCAAGGATGCCCTATGTCACCTATTTTGTTTGTGTTGTATTTGAGTGAAATGGAAAGAGCAATAGAAAGATTAGGAAGAGGGATAGAGATACCGTTAATAGGTAGTAAGGGAGTATATATTTTGTCAGGTCTTTTTTTTGCAGATGATATATTTTTGTGTGCAGAAAAAAGAGGAGATATGGAAGTTATGTTGAGGACATGTGCAAGGGTGGGTAAAGAGATGGGGATTAAATTTAGTGAAGAAAAATCAAATATAATGATGGTTAATACTGAGGAAAGAGAAGATGTAGAATTTTTATTGGGAGATATTAAGTTAAGTGTGGTGAATAGATATAGTTATTTGGGAATTATTTTAAGTAATCAGAAAAATTATTTGGATGAATGGGAGAAAAATTGATAAATGAAGCAAAGAAAAGAAAGGGATTGATAAAGAAATTAACAGTATTTTCATATAATAAATATGATGTAGCTAGAATTATATGGAAAGGAGTTGCAGTAGCAGGGTTAACATATGGTAATGATGCATTATATGTTAGTAAAAAGATATTAGATTATTTAGAAAAAGCTCAAAGGGAAGTAGGAAGACATGCATTGGATGCAGAAGTATGGACAGCAAGGGAGGCAATTCAAGGAGAAATGGGATGGTCAAGTTTTCATATGAGAGATGCAAAAAGTAAAATGAAAATGTTTGGTAGATTGCAGTTTATGGATAATAAAAGAATAGCTAAAATAGTATTTAATTGGGTTATGAGTAAAGGGCAGGTAACAAGATGGGTGAGAAAGGTAATGCGGTATGCAAAAGATTTGGATAAAGAATTTATATCAGTATATTTGTACAAAAGATGGGATGATTGTGTTAAGAGGATTATTGAGTGTTATAGTAGTAAGGAATGGGATAAAAGAATAAATTTATTAATAAAGACTAGGGAGTTAGAGAGATGGAGAAATAGTATGGAGAGTAAAAAGAGTTTAAATATATATAGAAATAAACAGAATATTAGGTGTGAGTTAATATACGATAATAGTAAGGAAAGTAGTTTATTGTTTAAGGCTCGAACGGGATCTTTAGCTACAAAAGAATATACATGTAAATGGAAAAATATGGGTGATTTATTTTGTAAATTATGCAAGGAAGGAATTGAAAATATTAGGCATTTGTTAATTGAATGTAAATGTTTGAAAACAGAAAGGGTACATATAATGAAGTTGTGGAAAAATAAATATGAAAAGAGTGATTATACAGAAAGTGAATTATTGGTTTTTATGCTGGGTTTGGGAAAAGATAAGGGGGATTTAGATATAAAGGTTATAGAGTTGACAAAAATTATGTTGTGGAAATGGGATAGAGCAGATTATGGGTAAATTTAGAGTGGGGAATGTAAAAAAAAGTGGCTAACAGGTTTATCTGGGCATAATTGCTGAGATATTCTTGACTTCGTTTAAGGAGAAGCCATAATACATCACATCACATCACATCACAGGATCGATTCTGGCATGTACAGTTCTGGTGTTCGAACTTCTTACGAACTATTGAGAAATAAAGTCATTAGCATTTTCTTTTAAATCTTAAGTTGCTCTCTTGTTTATATCTATATTCATTTGTAAGCTATTATTAGCCATATCAGTATCCCTATTTACAGCATTTTGGTTTTATTTTGCTTAGTCATCTTTGCAATGTCTTCAATTCTGCTGTAATTTATACTTTTCTTATTCAGATTTTTACGTTTTATGGATTTGTATGGTGTTCTTTTCTTTTTAACTTTTTATTACAGCTAACTGTTTTGAATGAAGCATATTTAATATTTCTATTTTATTCAATAATCACTTTAGCCACCAAAATAAAAATACATCTACTTGTCTGCTCCAACTCAATTTTCAATATTATTTTTTCTCCTGGCCCCCCTTTTTTTTCAAAGCACTTTCTCAACTAAATATACTATAATTAATATTACGGTTTTATTTTAGCTAAAATACAATCAATGTTATTGATTATAATTCTGACGTCAAAATTAAATATGTAATTATTTTTAAAAATAGAAAATAAAATATATTGAAATAGCCCAATGCAAGAAAAGTCTTTCATCACAATCTCTTAGAAGTAGAATAATGAAGATGACATAATTTACAAAGCTAATCAATTTCTAAGTGGTGAAAATTGTTGGCAGTTTTTCTCTTTTGATTTACTCTCAAGTAATTAAATACTTATTTATTGCTGAGTAGAAGAATGCTCTAGTCAGTTAACTTGCTCAGAAATGTAGCTTTTTTGGGAAAAATTAAAAATATATATGGATTTAAAAGGTAGAGTTTGGAAAAATCAAGTAATTGTACTAACTACTTTATTATAACATCATACCATTATCAGATTTTCAATGGTATAAATGGCTGAAGAGTTGGAGGGTGGAACAGAATGTAGTTTGTCCATTAAAGTTTGAAGATTTATTATCTTAATATAAACCGAGCATTTATTATATATATATGTGTGTGTGTGGAAGATGATGATCTGGACCAACTGATGAGTACTGGTTTAGCATGAATTACATATATTGGAGATCATTTATCTTTTTGCACATATGTGTGTCATGTGTATTGGTTATTTGAGACAGAGCGATGGCTGAAAGTTATTTGAAAGTCTGTGTTCAAATACTCTACATATACATCTAATTTCCAAGTATATTAAATTATACTTGCATTCTAATATTGAAGTTATGTACTTTTATAATGTCCATTATAGTTTAATTAATGTAATAACAATAAAACAATAAATTATTAACCTTTTCCAGTTGTAGACGGTTATAAAAATGACTGAAAGTACTTCTGTTTTTTTAGAATAGTTATTTGCAAAATTTATTAACACCATCAATAATTCATTATTTTATTGCTATATATATATATATGTAAACAAAAATTAAATTAATACTATAATATTACCTTCACAATGAGGCAATGGTACTGTCCATTGCCCACTTTCTTTGCAGAGTGCTTCTACAGGACCTCTTAATGCATAACCATTTTGACAGCTGAATTTTGCTTTACTTCGATAAGTGTTTCCTGTAGTGTGAACTTTCAAATGGGAATCAGTAAAGACAAGATCAGGACAGATTAGTGCTGTAATATAAATAATATATAATAAATATTTATCTTATTTAATTAAAATTGTTTATACATTTTGGCTACATGTTTATAATGATTAAATATAGTAAATAGTTTGTTGAGATTTCAATTTATTCTTATTAAGTAAAGATTTGATTGGAAAATGTTTCACTCATATTATTAGAATATTAATATTTAATATTAATGAAAGCTTTTAAACCTAATCAAAATTTGAAAGACAATAAATAACATACAACACAGATATATATATATTTCATAGTGAATATTCCTCACATACGATTTAACTTCAATTTTTATCAGGCATTACTTTTCAAAAACTTAGTTACATTATTCATTTTAAGCCAATAAACATCACATGATCACTATTTCCAACCCTGCCTAATAGGATAGTGGTGGCTATGGTTATTAAAAAATCAAAGACACTAAAATGTATGGGTACTGAACTGAGTTCAGACCTATATGACTATATAAGCTGATGAGCTTGGATTGGAAATATTATAGTGTTTTCAATTTAAATCTCATAGTTTTGTAGTTAAGTAGAGATAAAAGGTGGCTGCTAGAGGGTTGCATTAGATCCTAAGATCTAACTGCAATGCTCTCAGATCCAAGGCTCCTCACTGATGAAGGCCACAAGCCAGAAACTAGTCTGAGGATATTGGATGAGTAAGCACTAGATGGGGATTTTATGCACAAGCCTTCTGGCATCCATTGATTACTCCGGCTTGCACTGAGTGGCAATATGTATAGAGAGTTTTGCCTGTTTTAATTATTCATTTTAATTTATTACTTATTAAATATTCACTAAATTTTGTTATATGTTGGTAATTTTATAAAGTGAAACACATTTTAATAAATTGGCTTTCTTTTTGAAATAATTGTATAAGTCGAAAATGGAAGCTTCTGTTTTTGGTTTTGCAATACATTTAAATTGTTTTATTCGCAATGGATTTTAAACAATTTTTCTAAATTTTTTTAAAAATGAAAATCTTGTTACCTTTCATTATCAATTAACATTATTTTATTGATAATTGTTTGTAATAGAAAAATGGAACTGTTTCAATTAAAAAAAAATCATTGTCTTAAAAAAATTGTTTTTCTATGTTGTTAAAAAGTTATGAAGCTTTAAGAAGCTCTGAGGAAGTCTGTTGAACAGTCAAAACTGTATACTATCTGCAAGTGGAAACATAGTGTTACATTATATATGGTTTCATTATTTATATTAATAAGCTTTAAAAAACTATTAAAGCTGTACATTTATTGCCAATTTCTATCTCAACCAAAATAAATATCTGAAAAATCCTGATTGAACTTGATTGAATAGTTAATATTGTAACCCTGTACTTTGTACATTGTTTTCTTTTCATACTCTTATAAGTTAGTTTGCTATGCTTATTAATGTTTAAAAAAAACAGTAAATAATAAATAGTTTCATTATATGCAGGTTATTTTTTTTGTCAACATGGATATAAAAGGTATCCCAATCTATGTTTCCTATTTGTATAATCAGTTAGTGTTTTAGTTGTTTGAAATATTGTATTGAAATAGCTTTTATTATAATGAGTTATGTACTTGTTTAAAGTTAAAAGATAGTTAAATTGTTTTAGGAGTTGAAGGAGTAAGTTATACTGACTTATATAATACTTGAAACTACGTTTCAGTTGATAAAGTTATTTGCTGAATTAAAATACGTTTAATTTCAATTAAAGATTGTTAAATTAGACTTAAATATAATATGTTGCTCTATAAAAAAATTAGTTAAGATTTTAATTATAATTAGCTATTAAAGATAGGTATTTTTAATTTTTTAATTTGTATTTTATTTATTTTTGAGCCATTTCAATTAATCACTTGAGGTTTTTTCCCCCCATATGTCATAGCATTGGCCGGGAGGCGAACCTGCAACAACCGTCTGCAACCAACTGCTTGCTTGCAAGGTTGCTGCGTATTTACCGATCTCCGCATGTGTGTGTACTTTTTGAAAATTTACATATTTTGAGTGATTTCTTCAAAAGAAATTTATCGATTGCATGCTTCTTGATGGGCGCTAAAGCGCCGTCTACTGGCAAAGTATGATGCACCCAACAGTAGCATATTTTCTAACAGTTAAAAAGATGATTCCAAATTTAACTTTTTTTAAAAAAAGGTATTTTTCTTTTAACAATAAAAAAAAGTGGAAATGACACTCTAGAAAAAGTAATTAAAATACTGGTAAACAGACTGCCAGATTAAAATTTAGGAAATAAATGATTAAAATAAGTTAATTAAAAAGGCTGTTATTCCCATTCAAAAATATGAGCTTGGAAATAGGGTGTTGGAAAAATAAACTCAGACCTCAGTGAATGTAATGAAGTTATCTATATTCAATGAATACAGGATCATAACTGCAAGAGATCAATCTGAATTTTACAGATAACTCCAAATCATATAAATAGTGCTGAAAATTATGTTGATGATGATTCTGCATTATTAAGATTATTCTATCTTTGATCTTTTATCTTTCTGTCATTATACTGCAGTAATATCTGCTATTTCAAGCAAGTCTACCATAAAAGAGTAGAGAAGCTGTTATCCACCTTAATCTGTCAACCTGGCAGAAGCTGACATCCCATCGCTGAGTCCTGAAAGAGAAGCTGTCTATATATGAAGAACCATCTGAACATATGTCCTCTACGTATTTATCTTAGAAGAGGAAAAGTCTGATGTACAGTGCTTCAGGAAGAACCAGTCACCAAACCAAGATCTAATTAATATATACATATCCAAAACAAATGTGATGTAGTGATTTAAATCTTCATCCACCATAGCTATGATTTTAAAGAATCAACACCACAAATACCTAAAGATTGACCATGAACAGTTAAACTGAAAGAAAAAGTATAACTTTAAATTAATACTTAGTAAATTATCATTTCCAATTTAATGAAATATGTTAATAAATAGTTATGTAATTAATCTATTAACAAGCAGGTATGGCAAGAGCTTATAGTTTGTTCTATTTAAATATCATGCCACAATTTAGTCAGCACTAATTGCAATAAATTAATTTATAAAAGGTAATTAGCTTATAATTGCTATTAAAAATATATATTAGTTATATCATTATTTCCATTTTATTTAATAATATGTTAATTCAGTAAATCTATAAATTATAAGTGGAGGGCAATTGTGCTGCATCGACAAGCTAGATTGGGGTTCTATTAAATAGATGTAAGTTTAGCTAACTCGTCTGGTATTTGAATTATTATTGATAAGAATGTATGGCTGGTATCAATCAATTCAGGTTATGAGTTACATCTGATTGTCATTCTTATGTAATGCATTAGTATTAGATCATTGTAACATCATTTATGACTGCTGATCCCATACAAACATTATCTTATTTTGCTTAAATAGTGATGTGTGATAGATAATCAATTCCTACCACATGCCAGCCATTTACTTTCACACATGTTTAGTAATACATATGTGACTGCTGGCCACAGTATGTTATATACCTGGTAGAAGATTAATTCCTACCATAGACATACAATTATCACATGTATTTGTCCTTATATAACTATTGTAGTACAGATGTGAATTCCTGTATTTTACAATTTATTTATTACCTATTGTGTACTAATAACATAACTTGTAATTGATCACAACAGTCAAATATTAAGATTAGCTTTAATTTATAAGCTTATATCAGTCAGCATTAGAACAGTGTGTATGAGAGTAGTTAGATATCTATGCAGTAGAGTGGAATCCATTCTTATAATGATAACAATAGTATTCTAAATTAGTATCAAAGTATTTTAAGTTTTTACACCACCATATACTATATCTGTGCATAAGTTAAATGCAAATGATAATTAAAATAGAATTTGGAATGGTTTAGTTACTTTAAGTTAATTTATAAATCAATTGACTAAAGACTCACCAATGTATGTTTTGTGTTGTATATATGTGAATAAATAGTGTTGTTTCATTATTTTTGGCATTTTGTAATCTTTATTTGCAATCAACATTTTAGGTAATTAGTTAATAGTCTCTTATTTTCTTCCTGATCTTAATGGGCTGTAAAGAAAAAGTTGGTATTCTGTAATGTTAGTATGTGGAAAGCACATGTGGATTGTCCTCAGGTGATTGGCATGTGGGTTGTGCAATTCTGACAGTTACAATAAGATCTATCATATTTTAAAATTATATCATTTGTTATAATATTATTGTATGATAAGTTGCTTCTCACCTTCACTATAATTATTATTCATCCTTAACATTAGTAATCCTTTGTATAATATCATTAATATTATTATGCAAAATTTATTTAAAATATTTTCCAGCAGTAGCAAACTCTTCATACAATAGTGCCACCTTGTGCAAGCCTTAGAAATTAATGGATGTAGGAAAGTTTGTGTATAAAATCCCCATACAGTGCCTACTCATCCAATATCCCTGACTAGTTTCTAGCTTGTGGCTTTCATCAGTGAGGAACTTGGGATCTGAGAGCACTGCACCTACATCTAAGGATCTAATGCAACCACAAGCTAGAAACTAGTCTACAGATATTGGATAAGTAGGCATGAGATGGGGATTTTATGCACAAACCTTCCTGCATTCATTGATTACTAAAGCTTGCACTGGGGGGCACTACTGTATGGAGTTTGTTACTGTTAAAAACAACTTGTGTAAGCATAGGAAATGGTAATAATGTGATTTTTTGATGGTTTAAAACTATTTTTCTTTAATACAAAACTATTTTGTTTTCTCTTAATGCTCTAATTTACCAATATTTAACCATAATTAACAACATCTCATTACAGTTTGTTTAATTACTTTTGGATTTTAGCATTTAGCTAATTTTATATAACAGTGATATATGAGTCTGCATTGCAATGGTTAAATCATGCGTTACATTTAAACAATTTTTGTGTAACAGAATTAATTGGTCTATACTTCCACATATGGTAAGAGTGATTGCCACTCCCCCTTTTACATTTATTATCATCAGTTTTATTTTATAATATCAAAATAATAGAATTGTTTTAAGGGATTAAACCAGCAAGCATCACATGATCACATATGACTATATAAGCTATTGAGCTTAGATTGAAAATATTTTTTTGTGTTTTCAATTTCATGCTCATAGTTTTGTAGTTAAGTAGAGATAAAAAGTGGTTGCTAGAGGGTTGCATTAGATCCTAAGATCTAGATGCAGTGCTCTCAGATCCAAAGCTCCTCACTGATGAAGGCCACAAGCCAGAAACTAGTCTGGGGATATTGGATGAGTAGGCATTAGATAGGGATTTTATGCACAAGCCTTCTGGCATCCATTGATTACTCTGTTTTAGCACAGGTGGCACTACTATATGAGTTTTGCTTTGCTTTGTTTTAAGGAATGCTTCTTACAATGTCTTAGTATAAATTCATTGTAGAAATAAAAGATCATAGTCATCATTAGTATAATCTAGATTTTGGAGACAAAAACAAAAGAAAGTATTGTGAATTAAAATAATATCTAATTAATTAACTAGTAAAATAATTCCATTGGTACATAAACTAGCCATTTAGAATTTAGCTTATGAATATAAAAAAAAACTTATGTGTACTTTTTAATGAAAGATTGGTACTGTTATCTAAATGTCAATATAAATACAAACATTTACATTTTTTAAAGGATCAATTAATTCTTCTAAATTCATCACTATGTGTTGATAAATAAAGGATACATACTTCAAATGAAACTAGTACATATAATTTTTTTTATTATCGATATTTTTGGAAATTTAAAATGAGTTAAAATAATAATTAACATTTACAATTTTAAATAAAAGTAAGCAAATCAGAATTTTAAAACAATCTTTCAAGTCGACCAAAATGGCCAGCTTAAATTGTAATTTTACAGCACCGTCGAATACATTAATAATTATGGATTTGTTATATCAAAGTCTAATAGAAATTTTCAAAACAATAAAAATGTGCTGTTTTGTATATATATATATATAATGAATACTTGTTTAATTCTATCATGCATAATAATTTAAAACAAAAAAGACTCAAATATTCTTTGGATCCTTCGTTCTCTAAATAAGTGACAAATGATAGAATATACAATTTAGGAACAAAATCTAATCTTTGTTTTGCAACTAAAATATGAATCTACATATTAAATTTTTAATAACAGTTTTGTTTTACATGCATAAAAATATATATGCAGTAGTGCCAATTATAATTTTTTTAAAACGTATTTTAATCAAAATCTAAGATTTTATTAACTATAATTTTGATTACTGTCATGGAACATTTTATTATTTCTTAGCACTTAAGTGATAATTAATTTTTCTTGAGAGCAAAACAAAAAAAAATCATTGTTACAATTTACAAAATCTAAAAATGTCTGATTTATTTAGTTGGCATATAATCGCTTGCTTTTATTTGAGTACTGAGAACCCCCCCCCCATTTTGTTTGTTAATTAGTAAAAAGAATTAAATAATCTGAGAGAATGAAAAAAAGATGAAATAAACGTTGTGAACATACTTTGAGCAGCCTGAAAAATCAAACAGAAAAAAAATCCCATCCTATTAATACAATCATCAGATTCAATACTTAACTTCATGGTAGTTAATAAATAATTTATTTATTGAACAATATATATAAAACAAAACAAAACAACTCCAAACGAAGAGATTTGTGTGAGGAATTAGTTATTCATAGAGTCATTAAATTCCAAAATAATATATATATTAGAATAATAAAAATAAGTAAAATATGGGGTAAAAAGTATAGATATAAATAGGACTGAACTATATGATTAAGTGCAATGACAGAGTTTCAGAATGATTCTCAACTGAGAGAATTAAAAAAAAAACAATTAAATTTGTAATATTTAAATACAAGCATATTAAAACTGGCAAAACTCTCTATACATATTGCCACTCAGTGTAAGCCAGAGTAATCAATGGATTCCAGAAGGCTTGTGCATAAAATCCCCATCTAGTGCCAATACATATAGGGAGTTTTGCCTGTTTTAATAACAGTTATGAACAAGCATAAAAAATGGTGATCATGTGATGTTTACTGGCTTATAAGCATATTATATATCCTGAACTTTAGATGTAATTAGAGAGGATTAGAACACAGACTTTCAATCTCCCTTCAGCTATCCACTCCATCTTGTATAACTGATACATGTGAAAAAAAATAAATGGAGATCATTTATCTTTTCACAAGTGGTCACGTGTATCAGTTATATAAAATGGAGTGGATAGCTAAAGGGAGCTTGAAAGTCTGTGTTCAAATTCCTTCTAATTAAAACTAAATTTGGTAAATTTAACATAACAGCTATTCTCTACCTATCATTAGGTTGGTATATAATCTCCCGAATCTTTAAATATAAAATTATTTCATTATTTTATTTATACAGTGTCAATATATTAAGATATAGATGTAAATATCCAGTATTTTAAGGTCTAAAATAAATAAAAAAATTATTATTTTAAAAAATGCTATTTTCTATGAATACACACACTTAAATATACAGTATATTGTAATACATATCTAAATAAATTTCCAGATAAACAAACAATTTTCTTACATATTTAAGTTGTGATTAAAACTAGTTTTTCTGTGAGAAATGAGACTAATATTGAAGCTATTTTGTGGAAGAAAAGTGCTTAAAATAGTAAGGACTTACTGAGCTAACCATAAAATTACCATATAAATAAAAAAAATAATGATTATACTAGTGATAATAGATTTATAAAATCTATAACAAACCATAGCAGGTCTTTCAGTTAAGGTTTTAATCTTCTTTAATTATCCCTTAAATTCAAATATAGTGGGAAGTAAATGTCATCAAGTCATATGAGGAGAGAACCCATAATAAAAGAAAAATTAAAGAGGCCATTTTCATAAATAGAAACAGGATAACTATAGTCAATTGACAATATACTAACGTTAAAATTTGGGAATCTTGGGATGTGATTTGATGACGTTTCCTTCTGCTGCATTTGTATTTAAATGACTGTAGAAGAAGGTTTAAGAAATTAACTGATAGTACTTCTGTGGTTTGTTATAATTTCTATAAATATATTATCATCGTTATATTCTTTTTTTTTTATATATTACCATATAGGTAAATAGTCTCTAAAATAGTTTTATACTTTTCTTTTAAAAAATAAAAAAACTGATTAATAAGCAAACTGTATTGGAATTTAGAATTAAATAAAGATAAAATTATTAATAAATAATTAATATTATGTAACTTACGTTGACATACTGGTGGCAAATTGGACCAATTTCCGGATGGTAGACATATGATTTGAGAAGGACCAATAAGATGAAAACCTTTTTTGCAGGAGAAAATAACTTTAGTAGTCATCATTGTTGCTGTATTGGATATAAAAAGATCTTCTGAAACAGGAATTGTTGGGCAATGAACAGCTAAAAAAATTATAAAAAAACAAACAAACAAATTACTGCAAAATATATATAAATAAATTATTCTTTATATATATTATGAATATATTCGACAAGAGTATGTAGATAATTGTCAAAAATTACAGTAATAAATTTTAACAATTTTTGCTATTTTCTGAATCAGGCTTTATATATTGTAACGGAATATAATATGCCGTCACATTATTTTAAAATTAAAATAAAAAGGGTCATAAATAAAAATTGATTTAGTAAAAAGAAAAAAACTTAACTTAAAAACTGAAATTTAAAAACTGTTTAACGTATATATAGATCGCATGATGGACAACTTTAAAAACTATTTTAAAAATTAAAAATATTTGAAAGTAATTTTTTTTGTAAAAAAAGTAAAGATATAAAGATTTGATATTTTTGAAAATAGAAATAATGTTGATTTCTATAATCTTAGAAAATGGAAATGATTGTCTTATTAATTAAATGATTGTTCAAAAACAAACTAGCCCTTGAAGCATTTAAAATAAATTAAATGGTCAGATAAGAGAATACAAAGAAATTAAATGACCAATGCAAGCACGAAAATGACAGCATGGACCATAACTGAAACACGAAAGGATTAGTGACGTCTTGCTGGTTGAATCGCAAGATTTGATGATAAGAGGCTAAGAAAAATATAAAAGCCAAAAGATTATTATAATTGTTATCTTAGAGCTGACTATGAATATATTGTTATAACTAGCTATATTGCAGATTTTCATAATGTGGAAGTCTGCAATAAGTTTAATTTTCCAGACAACCAGCTGAGGCCTCTGGATGACAGTTCCTGAAAAAAAGGGGGAAAAGGGGGTTTATTTTAAAAAAAAAAAAAAAAATCCAAAAGGGTTCATGAAGATGGATTCTAATCTACTCAATCCGTAAAGTATGAACTCTTGTGTCTATCTAATAAGAACTTTTCTAAAATTGCAATGAATTAATAGCTGAAAATAAGAACTCTTATCTGAATTAAAGAATGCAAATTCAATTGTTAATATTTTTTTTATGCAAATGTTTAATAATCATTTCCATTTCATTTTTTTTGTGCGTGTGTATTATGTTTTAACTAAAATGTATTAAATTTAAAGTTGGGTGTAGATAGCTGCATGGATAAAGATTAATAACTATGTTTAAATTCGTTTAAGTTTAATTTAAGGGATTTTAATTTCAGGCTATTTGTTTCATAGTTAGGGCAATGCTTGTGGAGGGATATATGGGTGTTTATATTAATGTAATGTGAAGCGTGTTTAGCATACAGGGCAACATGCTCAACTGAATGCATGACCCCAAAGAGGCAGTCAAATCGTTGAAATGATCGCAGATGTATTTCCGGCACCATTGACCCCTTCTAGCTCTATGGACAGGGATTTATAAGATGGCAGAAAGACCGCTCTCCCCCATACGTAGCACTCTTTAAAAAAATTATATACATGATTCCTTAATCAGGCAGATGCACTTTCCTGCTCTGGCCATGGATCATTTCCTTCAAATAATATCATGCTGTCAGATGCACATTCCTGTCGGTGTGGTTTTATGCTAGCATCTTCATATTGCATTGGTTGCAAATATATAGCTGGAAGCTGACATTGGGTTGGCTACGAACTTTTAGTCTGAGATTGAATGAATGTTTTGATAAGTTTTAAGTGGAAAAAAATCTTTGTAGACTATCTATGCTCGACATGCTAAAGTAAAATATAATTTAAATATCTATCTGTGCGGTCTATTTAAAATAGTAATTTGAATTTAAATTTAAAAAAATTATTAATGTTAAAATCTAAAAATAAATTTATTCCTCAATTTTAAATGTGTGTTAATAAAAATTTATTCGTGTGTTAATTACTGGCAGTGGCTTCTTTTATTTTATTGTTCTAAATATTTAATATATATTTTGAGAATATAAATCTATTAAAACTTATAGAAATGTTTAAAATCTCTGCTACTCTATGAGCTAGTGACATTGGGCAAACGGTCAGAAGAATAATATATATATGAAAATTTTTTTGAATTTTAACTTACGTATCTGCCTACTCTATAAATTTTCTAGATTCAAATGCCTAGATGGTGTCCTCATATGGCAGATATGTTAAAGGCTCTTTGCAGTGACCGTTAAAGTGGTCTCCCAATGTGGCATTATCTTTAATAAATCATGAGTGCCCTGAGAATTTTAAAAAGAAATCATGCCAGTAATATTTTTTTCTGAAATCAGAATATATTTTTTGTATTATATAAAGTTATAAACTTGAATTTTGTGTAAAAAATACTGCCAGTAAAAAAATTGCGCATATGTAGAAATAAATTCGAGGAATAAAACGTAATAATTAATATAAATCATAATTTAAAAAAAAAGAAAAGTCTAAAATCACGTAACTTCTTTGACTTGCCTAAGTTAATAATGAAATGTAGGAAAAAGGGAACTCTTAAGGGAGGAGGTGTAATCTCAGCTGGGGTGAAAAGGAAAGAATAGTCAGCATTTTTTTTCTTGTAATTACTAACCAAAGTTATGTCTTTTAATTAATAACCAAAGTTTTGTTCTTTTAAAAAAAAAATTTAGTATAATCAATTTGGGTAATGTCATTACTAACACTAAGTAAATTCTTTTTGGTAGTCATGGATTATTCAACCGATAACGTATTACACTTACCGATTTCCCTTCCGGTAGACATCGTCGACAATTGCATGACAATGTTGTCATGGCAATCAAGTGACTGGCATGATTAATCCATCAGAGAGTTAATTTTTTTTTTTACCCGCAAGATTTAAAATTCGGAGGTTTGGGAATTTTTTTTATTTTTCTGTCTATTGTGATTTTGCTATCCACGGCATCACAGTGACTTTTTTGAGCTCTTCTACTTTGAGATATTTGTGTTATTTGCATTTATGATGGCTGAAGCTACAACCACCTTATTTAATTTACCAAGTACAGAGGGAGAAGCAATCATCTTCTTACAAGACTGCGGAGTTCTCCCCAAAAGGAAATTGTGTCAAAATGGTCATGAAATGAAGAAGTATGTTCACAATTCTGGACCCAATTCAGTGAAACAATGGCGATGCAACTTGAAAGATTGTCTACCCCAAATTGCAATGAGAAAAGGCACGTGGTTCGATGGCTCCAAAATTACTTTCATGACCGCTATACATTTCATCTACAGTTGGTCCAAACAATTAAGATCCATAACATTTTATGCGGAGGAATTGAATATTTCAGACAAAACTGTTATCGATTGGAACAACTACCTCCATGAAGTTTGTACCTGGAGATTGTTAAGAAATGAAAGGCGGAAAATCGGAGGTCCCAACACAATCGTGGAAATCGACGAAAGCCTCTTCACAAAATGGAAGAACAATGCTGGAAGAGTCCTACCACAGCAATGGCTATTTGGTGGCATATGCAGAGAGACTGATGAACGTTTTATTGTAGCCATTCGAGATAGAAGTGCGTCTACTCTCATGCAAGAAATTTTGCAAAATGTACACGAAGGCTCAACTATCTACAGCGATTGCTGGAAGGGATACAAGAGCGAAGAGTTAGCTGAGGCTGGATATGAACACCATCGTGTTAATCACACATACAACTTCGTAGACCCCACAACTGGTGTACATACACAAAATATTGAAAGGTTGTGGGGTTTGGTCAAATGGCATAATAAAAAACACAGAGGGACAGCACGTCAGCACCTGGACTCATATTTGAGTGAGTTTATGTGGAGGCGGTCATATAAAGCTGATCCTTTCGCTGTGATTTTGGAACATATATCCCAATTCAGTCCTCTGATATTAAAAACTCCTATATTAAGCTTCATTTAGTGTGTGTTTACTCTATATATTGAACATTGCAGTCTATATCAGATCTAAATTGTATATAAAAAAAATAATCAACAACAAATGCGAGCAAAAACCCATATTAACAAAAAAAGATAATTTTGTTATATATGATTGTGTACTGGATTTTGAATTATATCATCTGATCTCATTTGCTTTATTGCTATTGTTCTTTTGTATATTGTATTATCAATATTGGTATAATTATCGCTTACCTCTTCCATAGGACTATCTTCTGCTGATGATAATGATACGTTATCAGAATTTAAGTATGTTCTCAGATTCATTAAAAAAATCATGACCATTTCTTTTAAACAGAGCAAAACTCTCCATACAGTATTGCCACCTGTGCTAAACAGAGTAATAAATGGTGCCAGAAGGCTTGTGCATAAAATCCCTATCTAATGCCTACTCATCCAATATCCCCAGACTAGTTTCTGGCTTGTGGCCTTCGTCAGTGAGGAGCTTTGGATCTGAGAGCACTGCATCTAGACCTTAGGATCTAATGCAACCCTCTAGCAACCACCTTTTATCTCTACTTAACTACAAAACTATGAGAATGAAATTGAAAACACAAAAAATATTTTTAATCTAAGCTCAATAGCTTATATAGTCATATGGGTCTGAACTCAGTTCAGCACCCATACATTTTGGTGTCTTCGGCTCTTTTACAACCATAGCCACCACTATCCTATTAGGCAGGATTGGTGTTAAACCATTAAGCATCACATGATCACATTTCCTATACTAGCACATTAATTGTTGATAAACAGAGCAAAACTCTCCATACAGTATTGCCACCTGTGCTAAACAGAGTAATCAATGGTGCCAGAAGGCTTGTGCATAAATTCCCTATCTAATGCCTACTCATCCAATATCCCCAGACTAGTTTCTGGCTTGTGGCCTTTGTCAGTGAGGAGCTTTGGTCTGAGAGCACTGCATCTAGACCTTAGGATCTAATGCAACCCTCTAGCAAGCACATTTTATCTCTACTTAACTACAAAACTATGAGAATGAAATTGAAAACACAAAAAATATTTTGTTTAGCACAGGTGGCAATACTGTATGGAGAGTTTTGCTCTGTTTATCAACAATTAATGTGCTAGTATAGGAAATGTGATCATGTGATGCTTAATGGTTTAACACCAATCCTGCCTAATAGGATAGTGGTGGCTATGGTTGTAAAAGAGCCAAAGACAACAAAATGTATGGGTGCTGAACTGAGTTCAGACCCATATGACTATATAAGCTATTGAGCTTAGATTGAAAATATTTTTTGTGTTTTCAATTTCATTCTCATAATTTTGTAGTTAAGTAGAGATAAAAGGTGGTTGCTAGAGGGTTGCATTAGATCCTAAGGTCTAGATGCAGTGCTCTCAGATCCAAAGCTCCTCACTGACGAAGGCCACAAGCCAGAAACTAGTCTGGGGATATTGGATGAGTAGGCATTAGATAGGGATTTTATGCACAAGCCTTCTGGCACCATTGATTACTCTGTTTAGCACAGGTGGAAGTACTGTATGGAGAGTTTTGCTCTGTTTATCAACAATTAATGTGCTAGTATAGGAAATGTGATCATGTGATGCTTAATGGTTTAAGACCATTTCTTTTGTTAATGATTATATTATTTGGAATTTGATTAAAAAACATAATACACCATATACACCTTAAATGACACTTTACAATGCACTTTAACATTATGATTTATTTTATTTCCTTAGAGTTTCAACTGTCCAGCAGTCATCATCAGAGCTTTAAATCTCAGTACTCTTGCTTAGATTTAAAGCTCTGATGATGACTGCTGGACAGTTGAAACTGTAAGGAAATAGAATAAATCATTTGTTAAACTGCATTGTAAAGTGTCATTTAAGGTGTATATGGTGTATTATATTATATTATATATAATTCAGCAATGCAAATAAGAAGTGGAAGGAAATTTTAATTAAAAAACATAGCTAATAATAAAAATAAATGTAGAAATTCATAAAAAATTGAAAAGATATGTTGTGCTGATTATTGTTTTGATGCATGGAATGAACATATGCTTTTGAAAAATCCATCAAAACTCTATTAAACGAAACACACCATTTTATAAGAGAATGATGATAGTTTTGCCAGATGGGAAAAATACTTTGAACGCCCTTTGAACATTAATACAATAATTACATTAAATTTAGATTTGGGAAGAAATATTTAGCTTGATAAAGTTAACATAATCTTCAATTATAGGAATTTTTTTTTTCAGAAATATATGAATTCATGAAGTCATGCCATATGATTTTTAAAGTGCTTCTATTCTTCAACAGGATAGAAAATATTGCAGTAATTATTATAGAAAGTTAATGCTATTTATATTAACAAAAGTAATTTTTGCTTCTATTCTTCAACAGGATAGAAAATATTGCAGTAATTATTATAGAAAGTTAATGCTATTTATATTAACAAAAGTAATTTTTAAAGCTTTTATTGAATAAGTCAATTTTATAGCTAGATATTGAAATAAAGTCTTCTTCATTTCACTGTCAGCCATGGGGTCTTCCACATGATTTTGAGTTGGTTTAGAATTGTAAGGATTGCTAAATGTAATATTAATATGTATATTCAAATGTTAAAATTATTAAATGTAGCCTCAGTAAATATTACTTATGTAATCAGTGTGCATTTAATAAATTTATAATTACAACTCTAAATTACTGTAATAGATTTCTAACTGTAAAATCTTTCCATTGACTCATTGTAAATTGAAAGATTTCATGAGTATTAATGTGTAATAAGAAATGTGGACTTAATCAGTGAAGTATTGAATAGCTTCACACTCGCAGATCTAACCACTTCAGCTTCACCTATTTAAATAGAAAGTAGGTTGAAGTAAAGAAGGGTTCCCATCTTTTCTTCCATAGCATAAGCTTGTGATTAACCACCTGTAGAGGTCCCTACTATCGCATTTTACACGCATATTTTCGAGGTTACAGTCTCAGTAAATATTAAATGTCACATTGTAAAATATTATAAAATAATATAACAGGTTTTTGTTAAAAATATTTTAAATTTAAAAGAAATACATATATTGGAGATTATTTATCTTTTTCATGTGTATGTACTCATGTTTTAACCCATTCAAATATTTTCTATAATATTTAACTGTTTTCTATAATAAAATTAAAAAAAAAAATCAAAGTAAATCTTACCCTTGACTTCTAAAACAATGCTATGCATTTGACCTCTAGGAGTAATGCATGTAAACATGCCAGAGTCATGTTTTTGAGCATGGTAAATAGATAATCTAAATTCCAATTCTCTATTTCTCTCTGGTCCTTGAGCCCAACCAATTGGATATTTTCTATAAGAATGAGTTACAGTCCATTTGGGATCTCCGTGCTGTCTTTTCCATAGACATTCTAAGTGCAAAATAGTACCAGGATATACTATAAGTTTGCCATCATTACTTTGGGTTACAGCACCAACTGGATACCTAAACAGGATAGCTGGAGGACCATCCACTAATAATCAAAAAACAATAAATAGAATATGTTAATAAACAAATAAATTCTTGATATTCAATGTAAATTTAAATATTCAATAAATTATTAACAATTATTAAAATTGGATTTATACCAATATAAATGTGGATATTCAATAAATTATTAATAATTATTAAAATAGGATTTAAATACTTAGCAAAATAATTAAATATGTAATTAATTAATTAAAGATAATATAAAACAGTATAAACAAATACTTGTGAAAGATTTCGTGAATGTTGATTTCTAAATGAGGTAGTGGACTTAATTAGTAAAAAACTTACTAGCTTCACACTCTCAAATCAAAATGCTTTAGATTTGCCTCTATAATTAGCCAGTAGGTTGAAGATAAGAAGGCTGCTCTTATCTTTATAAAGTCGTAATCTTGTGTTAAGATTTGTAGAGATCTCTCTCATGGTAAAATTAAGCACTCAAGGTGCAAGTTTTAAGGTTAAATCCTTATATGTATTTATTTGAAAAAGCAAAATAGTTATTTGTTCATTATAATTGTAAATTTTTAAAATTAATAATGTTTGTATATATATAATCAAAATTACCCCAAATTCATAACTCACCCAGACTAGCCAAGAAAATGAACTCTAAAACACTAGCAATGGTTTCACTGCTACAATACAGACTTCTCAAGTGTAAAGAACTACAAACTAACAACACATTTAAATTGTTATATTTTTATTTACAACTGTCAAACTCACTCCACTCACAACTTTGACACCATCCATCTCAGACAAATACAATAATGATTATTACTAGTCATTTACTAAACTAGAGATTATCTCTAGCACAGATATAAACTCTAAATGTCAGTTAAAGATTAATATATCTAATTTTTTAATTTTAAACATACACACACATGGAGACATTCAACTTTCTCTTTTCAATGTGTAATATCTTTTATAGATAATCTCTAGTTTAGTAAATGATTAGTAATAATCATTATTGTATTTATCTGAGGTGGATGGTGTCAAAGTTGTGAGTGGAGTGAGTTTGATAGTTGTAAATAAAAATGTAACAATTTACTATAGAAAAATACTCTTCATGTAATAGAGATATATATGGGAGATGTTGACCTAGGCCAACTGATATGTGCTGGTTCAGCACTAAATGCATCTTGGGGGTCATTTGTCTTTTATTGTATTTTTATTTATATGAATTTAAAAAGAATGGGGAAGTATGGAGAATGTTTAATATATCTATAAAACATATTTAAACTAAACATTGCCCACAATTCCACTTACCTCACATACACCCTTAACATTAAAAGAACTCTTAAATAAGTTAATTGTTTCAGAATCATAAATTCTTCTCTCAAAGAAGACAATCTAAGCTTCATCAAAATTAATAATGTGGATGGTTGAAGAGTGGAGTGTGTAGTATATTGGAGCCTGTTCATTAAAGTATGAAGATTGTCTATCATAATATATATCTGAGCACTTATAGTATATATGTGTGGGAGATGATAATCTGGACCAACTGATGATTTCTGGTTTAGCATGAAATACGTACATTGATGATTATTTATCTTTTCCGCATATATGTGCTTGAGTGTATCGGTGTTATTAGATAGAATGGAGAGTGATGGGTCATCTGAAAGTCTGTGCTCATGTACCCTATATATTACATATATAGACACAGATATATAATAAGCTTGTGTTTCAATTATTAATCTGTAATTGTCTATTCACATTGTTTAGCACTCAAATAAATGAATTATCATTACTATTATTATAAAGAAATAGTAAATTCATCATCTATTTAACAAATGTGATCCAATATAAAAAAAATTCTCTTATTATATATTTAAACACAAATTAATCAAATGCAAGTAATAATATATACTTAAAATCCAAGTATTTAAAATAAAAAACTAGTTTTTAAATTTAAAATTGAATTATAATTCCTAGGTTTCCTATAGAAAGATTCAAATGTACTTCCAGTTTGGAAATTATCCATAAAGTAAAAAAAGTCTGTTGATAACACATTCTTCCACGTAAAACTTTTAAATTCATAATAAATTTTATTAAACCAAATTCCAAGTTACAATGCAGACATTTTCTAAAAATAAACTATTAGTTTACTTTTCCACTTAATTATAATGTAGAGATTTAGTTTACATTTTTTCTTTTAGGTTTACTGTCAAAGCTAAAATGCAGACACTTATTTCATCTAAAGCTTTTATTTTATGCATTTTTGTATTGAAAATTGTGCAAAATTCAACATTCACTTTTTAAACTACAGTAGTTGAATCTGTAATTTGAAGATGAAGACAATATTAAAATTGTAACAGTGACATTATAGATTGCAAAAAAGTATATGTTCAGAAAATTTATGTAAAATAATTAAGCAAATATGACATGGTATTAAAAAAATATCTTTCATTTTTAATTCTGGTACATGAAAATGATTTTTTTTTTTAGAAAAATAGTTTAGTATATACAAATTATATAAATAATTAACTTTTTTTTTCTGTATACTTAAAATAAAGTAATGATCTGTTAATTGTTTTCTTATAATTTAAGGACAAATAACATCACATGATCACCATTCTTTATGCTTGATGTGATGATGTACTGTAGCTTCTTCTTAAATGAAGTCAAGAATCTCTCAGCAATTATGCCCAAAGAAACCTGTTAGCCACTTTATTTTTCATTCCCCAGTCTAAGTTTTCCCATATTCTGCTCCATCCCATTTCCACAACATAATCTTTGGCCTTTATATCTAAATTCCCTTTATCTATTCCCAAACCCAGCATAAACCCAATAATTCACTTTCTTTATAATCACTTTTTTCATATTTATTCTTCCATAACTTCATTATATGTACCCTTTCTGTTTTCAAGCATTTACATTCAATTAAAAAATGCCTAATATTTTCTATTCCTTCCTTACATAATTTACAAAATAAATCACTCATTTTTTCCCATTTACATGTATATTCTCTTGCAGCTAAAGATCCCATTCGAGCCTTAAATAATAAACTACTTTCCTTGCACAACTTTTCATCAGTAGCGCCACTCAGTGCAAGCCAGAGTAATTAATGGATGCACTGAGTGGTGCTACTGTATGGACAGTTTTGCCTCTGTGTTAAGAACAAATAGATCAATTTTGATTTTTTCATATATAACACAAATCTCAAGATTGTAAGATATTTTATATTTTGATTTTATTAGAAGACTGTGGTCCTAGGGCCAAATAATTGCTATATCCACCCTGTATCTCACTGATATCTTCCACACGAGCAAACAAAATTAATTATCCTTAAACTTTATTAATTTTTATTATCTAATTTCAATATTAATTGAATTTATTTATACTATTTCATCTCACTTTTTTTAAAAATAAATTAATATAGCTTATTTGTAATTTGAACAATAAAATGTTTTGAAAAATGCCATTTTTAAGAGTATAATATTTCAAACATTATTAAAAGAATCTATTGTGACTCATTCTATACCTAATTTTTCATATCAATTAATTAAAAAAGATTATTATTAAACTTTATCAAATTTCTTTATCAATAATATGAATTTACTTATTTAATTAATTTTAATTTTTAAATAAATTAATATGTTTTTTTGGAATTTGAATAATGACTTTTTGGGTACTCATAGAATCAACTTCTGCTGTAAAAAGAAACAATGGAAAAAGAGGTTTATAATAATAATAATAATAATAATAATAATCCTAATTCAATTTAATTCAATTTTATTTCAAGTACAAAACAACTATCAATGGTCAATTACAGAATGCTCATTAAAATAATAATGATAGAAAAAACCTTATCATTGAACAAAATAAAATAGAGGTATGAAGAAAAGGAAAAAAAACTGATGGTTTGGGAAATGCGATCACATATTGTATTTTAGTTTTAGGGCTTTGTGGAATTGATGAAAATCAAAATGAAGGGTATTGTTATTCATAAAATCCTTATTATATATGTTGAAAATATTGGAGAGAGCCTAAGAACCTCTGAATGACAAGGAATTAGATTTAAAGGTCTATGTGATCTAGTATACTGAGATTGATTGGAGAATATATTTGAAAGTAAATCTGAGATAATTGTAAATTTGGAGATAATCTTGTATAAATATATAATGACTGATTTTTCTCTTTTGCATCAAGAAAATGTTAAAACTATCAGTAAAACACAGATTGGGTTTTTTGAATATCTTTTAATGTGAGGGTTCCAGATAATTGAGTCAAATTCTAATACAAGAGATGATGATGATGATGATGATGATGATGATAATAATAATAATAATAATAATAATAATAATAATAATAATAATAATAATAATAATAATAATAATTTTATCTAGAAATTCAGAAAATAATCCATGAATATGATGATTTCCTTATCAGATATAACACAATTCTGGTAAAAGGTGCAAACTTTACTAGTAATAGTGTTTCTGTGTCCAAAATATGCAATCATAGAGAACAATGTTTTTGAGCTTTAATTAAACTTAAGCAGATTATCAATATGCAATAATTGTTTATCTTATGAATTACATATATTTATTTATTTAGTTTATGGACTTTTTTTGAGTTAAACTATTAACAAAACAGCATAAAAACATGCAGAGACTTCAACCAAGATATAGAATCATTAATGAATTTATTAAGTCTTTCAATTTTATCACAGATTCAACAGTTATTAACAATATGGTTTATAGTTTCTGTTGGCTCACATTTACATAGATCAGTGGCTGATGATTTCATTTATGAAGCAGATGAGCATAACAACCATGATTGTCCAGAATCTGTTGAGCAGACTCCAGTTGCATCTCAAATCCAGCTGTTTTATTGTTGAATATGGAAAAATAAATTTGTTTTGAATGCTATAGGAATTCCATTTTTATGCCATATTTTTTTGTATGTAGATTCAATTATACATTTTGAAATAATATAGTAAAATAAGAAAATAAAAAGAGTTTGATTATAAATTCTTGCTTTATCATACAACAGGGACCTCTTTATTTGAAGTGAATCTTAAGTGATGAAACTATATCTTGAGTTATTGGCAAGTTTGATCTGCTTAACATGATTTTCATACATCTTTTCTCTTCAGACATTTGGCAGAAGAATATTCAGAAGAATAGAAAGTGAATGCAAAGCAGTAGACTAATAATAATTCTCATGGTAGTATTCAATCCTGTATCCAAAAGTTTAGTGTAACAACTTTTTTTCCAAAATAGAGAAACAGTGTTCACCAGTAGAATATATCAGTGCTAAAGAAGTTGTATTTGCGTCACAATTCCAAGCAATGCTAACTAGCTTTTCAAGGAGATGATTCTAGAAATGCTACCAATAGTGTGTTTTTATTTGATCTGACTCTAGATTGCATTTATAATTTTGATATATATCTGACTGATATAATACTTTATACTTCATAATTCTAAATCCCATTCTGCAAATTTGTACATAATATGTATCAATCTTTCCGAGCAAATGAATATTTGTTTTTCCAAAATAAAGAAAATGTTTAAAAGTACATATAATAACTAGTTTCAATAGAAAAAAACAAGTATATTTTTTAATCATAAAATCACAGCTAAGTAACTCCAGTCCCGTTTAAATTTATTGAATATATGTTTATTAATCAGATGAAACACTGAAGATCAAATAAAGTAGGTCAAATAAACAATGTATTATTAGTAATAATATTTGTTTTTAGCTAATAATATTTTAGTACTATTGTTAATAATATTTTTTTATCATTAAACACATAAATTCTTGTACATTTTTAAAAAAATGTAAAATAATATTAATACATAATAACAATAGTAACAAAAATTAAAGGACATAAATAACATTTCAATATAAATATGTAAATATTATTTATTAAGCGCAAGCAGTTCGTAATTAAAGTGAAAGGCTGAAACCTTCTGTCACATTTTAGAATGCTTACATGACAGTCAATCAGATTGGCTTAGATATATAGAAAAATTTAAGTAAAGATGAAGGTGAAACCACTTTGTTCTTATAAAATCTCTGTCTTGTGTTGAGACTTGAGAGCTTTCTATACAATAATCATTACATCTGATTGGCTGCCATATAAGCATTCTAAAATGTGCATGCGAGAAGGTTTCAACCTTTCACTTTAATATAGATATGAAGAAATTAGTTATTTTATCTTTAAATAAATGAAAGAAATGATCAACAATGAAAGAAACATACAGTACAGTTAATATGGTTACAAGTATTACAATAAATAAAATGATAATAGCAAAACAAATGTAAGTAAAATTGAATTTTCTGAAAGGAATGCATATTATAGAATAAATGCATCTGGATTTAATACATTAAAATGATATAAATTGTTAAATTCTAGCAAATCACAATTCATTATCCATTAGTTAATGGTAAAGATTAGTTAATGATAAAGTCTACCATATTGCATACTCATTAATTTATTAATATTTTTGTCAGATTATATTTACAACAGATATAGCTGTGACTCCAGATAGAGATTCTATGATTGGCGATATTTTTCATATTTTTATGATTGGCAATAAGTGAGAAATTTAAATAAATAAATAGTTGTTTATATATAATTAAAAGAATATGAACATTCATAGAGGATTCCAGAAAACAAGTTCCCGATTCATAATTGAATGATGGATTATTTTTGACTCCTGTTTTAAATCTTGACTGTATGATATACTTCTCTTCATATAAAAATTAAATATAGACACAATATTATTGCCCTGGAGGATTAATTGGCATTTCACATGCTTTATAATCACGGAAGTAAAAAAGAAATCTACTTTAGTTTTCTTAGAAATTACAAAGAATGCTATTAAAATATTATGCAGTTTCTACTTGACAGGAATTAAGATGCTTTTTAGCTGACAAATGAATCAACACGTTTTTTTTTGTGTGTACGTCATATTATAATGTTTATAAATCTGATCAGATAATTAATGTCTAATACTATTCGCAAAAGTATGAAAAAAATGTATAAATAAATTGTAATCCTAAAATAATCAACAAGATGATGATCTTCATAAACTTCTTTGGATAAATTGCCATATTTGATTAGCGTACTTCAAAAGTCTGAACTGAAAATCAAAATAGAACAGAAAATCTATTATAGGGTGATTCATTGAAGGTTACTAAGAGTCAATAGATGCAATGTGTCATCATCTAATATTCATATTATAACCTGCAAGTAGAATGCATTAACCTTTATTTGTTTGATAAACTAAAATTATACTTAACCACTTAAAGCTTATACTCAGAATAAACAAATAATGTATAAAGCTGATATAATAACTAAATATTAAATTCAAGTCTAATGATAATGCAAATAAATACTCATCTTGAATTTAAATGAGTTGTAATACCAAGATAGAAATGGAAAAGATTTATAAAAGTAATAAAAAAAGTATTGATACCATATTATTAAAAATAAATGTTAAGAATCAGACAATAACTAACATAAATAATATTAGCTTAACTTTTATTTTGTAAAGGTTTTCAATAAATCCACTTTAAATAAAATCATATAACATTCAAACTGATTTTTAGCAATATCAATGTATCTTCTATTTTAATCCAATCTATATTTAGCAATGTGATGCATTGTGGCTTCTCCTTTTTTGGAATCAGGAATCTCTCAGCCACTATGCCCAGAGAAACCTGTTAGCCAACTTACCTTCCCTTTACATTCTCACAAGAAGTTTTCCCCATATTTTTCTCTATTCTGCTCCATCCCATTTCCCAATATAATCTTTGTCAATTTCCATGACATTTATATCTAAATCCCCTTATCTTTTCCAGAACCCGGAATAAAAACCAGGAACCCACTTTTTTTATATATTTGTTCTTCTACCATTTCATTATTTGCACATTTTCTGCTTGCAGGCATGTACATTCAATTAACAGATCCCTAATATTTTCTATGCTTTCCTTACACAACTTGCAAACTAAATCACCCATATTTTTCCATTTAAGTGTGTATTCCCTTGTTGCGAAAAGTCCTGTTTGAGCCTTAAACAGTAAACTATTTTCTTTGCTATTATCATAAATTAATTTGCATCCAATATTCTGCTCACTTCTCTATATAATTAAACTTTTTATTATTCATACTAGTTCTCCAACTCTCTATTTTTTATTAATGCATCTATTCTTCTATCCCATTCCTTGCCACTATAACATTCAACAATTCTTCTAACACAACCATCTCACCTTTTGTATAAGTATATGACATAAATGCTTTATCCAAATCTTCTGCATATCATACTACCTTTCTCACCCATCTTGTTATCTGTCCAAAACTTATAACTCAATTAAATACTATTTTAGCTATTCTCTCATTATCCATAAATTGCAATCTACTGAACATTTTCATTTTGCTTTTTGCATCTCTTATGTAAAAACTTGAGCATACCATTTCTCCTTGAATTGCTTCCTTTGCCATCCACACATCTGCATCTAATGCATTTCTTCATATCACTCTTTGTACTTTATCTAAGTAATTTAACATCCCTTTACTAACACATAACACATCGTTACCATATGTTAACCCTGCTATTGTCACTCCCTTCTATACAATTCTAGCTACATCATATTTATTATATTAAAACAGTTAATTTCTTTATCAATCCCTTTCTTTTCTTTGCTTCATTTATCAATTTTTTCTCCCATTCATCCAAGCAATTTCTCTGATTACTTAAGATGATTCCCAAATAATTATACCTATTCACCACATTTAACTTTATATCCCCCCAATAAAAATTATTTCTTCTCTTTTCCCAGTATTAATCATCATTATTTTTGATTTTTTTCCACTAAATTTAATCCCCATCCCTTTACCCACTCTTGTGCATGTCCTTAGCATAACTTCCATATTGTCCCTACTTTCTGCTTACAACAAGATATCACTGCAAATAAAAGACCAATGTATATACTCCCTTGCCACTTATTAATGGTATCCCTACCCCTCTTCCTAGTTTTTCTATTGCTCTCTCAATTTCTCTCAAATACAACAAAAACAAAATAGGTGACTTAGGGCATCCTTGCCTTAGTCCCACTCCATTTTTAACTTTAACAGATTCTATATTTAATAATTGATACTTATAGTATAAGATCCACTAAAGCTCCATCCATTCCCAAATTTATTAAACTTACCCATAATATAATTCTATTTACTCTATCATATGCCTTTTCTGTATCTATAAAAACCATATATAACTGTCTACCTGTATTTCTACTCATATCTATATGTTGTGTAACTACAAATAAACTAGCTCCTATATGCCTAACCTGATCAAAAACCTCTTTGCATTTCTCCCCCTATATTATTTTCTGCCATACATTTTGCAACCCCTCCAGCCACCATATATGCAAAAACTTTCTATAACACTGATGTTACTGCTATCAGTCTATAATTGCTTAATTTTTTCTGATTCTTACCCTTCTGTTTAACTAGTAGCCTTACTCTTGTATTATTCCAACTATCTGGAGATTCTAGTTTAATTTTACCCTATTTCCTAAATTCGTTACGATCTCTGCTGCCATCTAAATCTCTCGCCTTTCCACTTTTCAATTTATTTCCTACCTCATTCAATTCATTTTCTGTAAACATAATATTTCCATTACTATATGCTTTCATGTTTGTTATTGCTCTGCCCTTCACATCCAACATCTTTTCTATATCCATTACATACTTATTTAAGATTGTCTCTAATTCTTTTCAAGAGCTACACTCTATTCTCTCATCATCTAATAATATTATTTCTCTCTCCCCTACATTCCTTCTTTTAATGTATTTCCAAAATTTTTTACTCCCATCTCTTCCAGTTTTATTAATATCCTCCAACAATTTACTATTTAATTTCTTTTTATCTATAATTATTTATTTTAGCCAACTTCTTTTTTTAAATTTTTTCCCATTTAACATTAACACCTTTTTGACTTTCTATATTTTTAATAGCACACTTATATTCTGTGTATGCTTTTTTCTCTCTTTTACATTTTGATTAACTCTCACTTTTTCTACTACTTTTATTCTTCTGAATATTCTCACCTAAAGTCCTATTTGCTACATATTCTATTTCATCACATCAGTCCTTATATTCACCCTCAAACAATTCTTTCATGATTTCTTCAACTTTTATTTTATATTTTTCTAACTTATTCTTATCATTAATTCTCCACCTACATTTTTCACTATCCTTTCTACTTTTATTACTATTTCCCATCACATTACTAACCATTTCTATTATAAAGAAATTATGATCACTATTACATACTCTCTCTTCATTATCAAACACCTTAATATTTTCTGTATTTTATTCATTCCCTCTTTCTCTACCAATACATAATCTATTGTGTGAAATATATTATTCCTAGACTATGTGTATTGTCCTCCATAAATATTTGATGAATTTCTAATGCTTAAATTCACTCTCTGACAAACTACAAAAGCTGCCCATTCTTGTTATCTACACCATCAATTTCTTCAATATGCCCATTCATATCCCCTATAACAATTATTTTCTTCCCCTTTATTTTGGAACTCTCTATATCCTTAACTAGGCATTCATATATGCTACTATTTCACTCCATTATAGTTTGACTATCTCCAATGGCCATATACACTATAGCCACTATCTATTTTTGTCTTCATAACCCTATCTCAAAACACAAAGGTTCTTGACATTTAACAATATTTAAATATTTTTTTGCCATAACTCCTATACTTCTCCCCTTTTTTCTTTTCTATTTATACCCTGCCATACCAAGTCATCCAGTATAGGTTTTTCTTCTCTTAGATGTGTTTCCATTACTGATAGCACCTCAAGCTGTTCCTTTTTAACTGTGTTGTTTAATTCCAGTCACTTTTCTGGTCTTCTACCCCTTTGCATATTCAAATATTCAATTTTAATAATTTCTTCTTTCCTAAATACTCTTTTATAAATTCTTTTGACTTTTTCTTCCCCATTACATTTATAAGTAACATGCTTACCATTAATTTTACAGACCCATTCCTTCTCCACATCCACATTTATATCTAAATCAGCTACCCTTTGTTTGTTTCTTACATCATATTTATTTTTATTTTTTTGATAATAATGCACCCCCCCCCTATAAGTTTCTCAAGCTATAATATTTTTTATAAATCAAACTCCCTAAATTTTCACTTCCTTGTTTTGCTAAGCACAATCCACCTTTATTGTACAACTTCCTCTAACTAATAAAAACATCCCACACATCCACAAACATAACATTTCTCTCACACAATTTTTTTAGTTTCTCATTTATAGAACATGCCTATCTAACATATACATATTGATGAATCTTGGTAATAATCCAATTATTCTTATTCTTTCAAATTATTAATCAATTCTATATACTCACCCATTACTCTCTCTCTGATGGCCCTATCATAGCATACCCATCTCAACTCCCTTGTTTCTCTACCTTATCTGTAACATCCCTAATTCTACCTCCAGGCAAACATATTGTTACATACCGGTTTCTATTTTCCCTTGCAATTACATCTCCACATCTTCTAATTAATGAATCTTCTATCAATATTGTCTCATAGTTTACTTTTTCTATTTTATCCATAACAATCTCTTCCATCTTCTGGGCTTCCTTATCTACTTCTGCCTTGTCATTTATATTGAATAATTCATTTATTTCTTCACACTTCTTCTCTAATGATTTTAATTTTGTTTTTACATCCTTTACCTCTTCCTCTATCTTACTTATTTTTAGGTTAACTATCTCCATTGCACTACTTATTTTATCATTTATATCTCTTGTCACTCCACTAAAAACATACTCTATTCTATCTTTCTCAACTATATTTTGCTCCATTTCTCCTGACTCTTATTAAAGTGTCTACATTTAGAAACCATTTTTTCACCTCTTTTATCACATTTACTCATTGTCTACATAACCACACACCTGTTACATTCTTCATCATCTTATTTAAGCATTTTAAATGATAAACCATATCACATAAGTACACTCTACCACAACATGCCTAATTTCTGTCTGACCATTATATTTACATTGTGGGATACAAATGTAATCCATAATCCTTATTTTTCAAGTTCCCTACTTTATATTTAAGTTTATGCTTTTTTATTACTCTTTAAACCATTTATACAAATGGAGAAACACTTTTCTTTCTATCAATGGTGATCGATAAACACATATTTTCTAATCTTATGCCTCAAAAACATTATATTTTTCCTTAAACAAATCACTCTTTCTTAAATTAAAAAAATTCTTTAATAGCAAACCTAAAAAAACAACTAATCTTTCAGCAATGAAATTTCATCATACTGCTTTATCTAGAGGCCATTCACCCATTTAAGTTATAATAATATAGAATTCTTTGAAATATCAATGCTTTCAGTTGGTTTCTATATATGATTAATCAATCTGAAATTATTTCACATATATAGTTCAATTAATTTTCCAATCATTATCAATTAATCACAAGATCTTTACTTCTAAAACTGCTACCTTATGGTTATGCAACTATAATGAGATCATTTTATTAAATCCTCATACATTGTATTCACATTTGAACACTAGAGGACACTAATAAGAACAAGATAGCAACAAACAAACAAACAAACTTGAAACTATAATACCAAAGGGTGATTGTACATTGAATAAAAACATATATAATGTGATGCTGGGAACCTATCCAATTCCATTAGTCACCATCATATCTATAGACTGAAGCAACATCATTCAGCTCTTGTGAAAAAAACAGAAATGTTTACAATTACTACACGGCAAACATGATTACCAACTGTAATAAAGTATGGCATCTTAAAAAACATCCAGCATCAATATTTTTAGAGATGAATTATTGAGTCCCCCCCCCTATATTATCAATAGCAAAATATGCTCTAAGTTCAAATATATAGAATTTTGTTCAGTGATAGGTGAAAAACTCAGCTATTAAGTTTAAACCAAAAAAAAAACTATTTTGAAAATAAAATAGCTACTAAAAATAATTTAAAAAAAAACTAATACTGATGAAAAAAAAAGGCGTATAAAACTGTAGAATTTATTTTAAATAATAATAAAATTAGCACTATTTTTGTTGTCCATTAATAAAAAATGGCACATACTTCCTCCTATCCCTGACAATACCATACTTATAACTTTGAAGTAAGCTGCAACAAAATTACATCTATATAATAATCAATAAATTTTACTAGCACAATGTTAAGTGCTAATAAGATTATTAAAATAAGAAATGGATTTAAAGTGAATGATTTATATATTTACACTCTCACTTCTAGACACTTAAAATTGGCTCATATAAGTGCATTTGAGTTTGAAAATAAGATGGTCATTCTTATTTTCTCAAAGTCTCTATCTTATGAGCAGGGATGATTACCTTCTATATAATTACAATCTAAATGATAAATTATTAAATATAATTGTTCAAAAAGCTGTGATTTTTAAGCATTAGAAATGATCTTTTAGTTTCAATCCATCTCTCTACATGGCAATAAACAGTGCAAAAAAAAATACTTCTGATAGTTGATTATAAATTAAGACTTTGGTTATCTAAATAAAAAATGCTGAAATTAAAGAGAAATACTCTAAAATTTATAAAATTAATTAGAATAAAGAAATCAATAAAATTAACAAAGAATTCAACTCAAAATTAATTAAGATAAATTTAAAGTACATTTAACCACTTTATTTCCATTCTTAAACTAATTATATTACTTCATATTTAATTTTTCCAGAACATTCCAAATATGAATAGTCTTTATGATCATCCATTTGTTGTTTTTACAAAGAAATTCTTATTTGGAAAAGGAGTATATTCTATTATGTTTATATATTTTGAAGAATGTCAATATCATTAATTCTGTTAATATTATTCCCTGATGCTATTTTGGATTCAAGATATTTCTTGCAATTGAATATATGGCAGTGGAAAATAGTTAAAAGCAGAAAACAAGTTTCATAGAAATTTGATCTTGCCATATCTGAGATGGCCATATCAAGTCTTTTTCTCTCAGATTATACGATAATAATAATAATAATAATAATGATGATGATAATAATAATAATGTAAAGTATAAAAGATATAATGTTAGAGTTAAATATTTAAAAGATTAATAAGAGTAAAATAAAAAATAAATGAAATAAAAATAATATATATATATGATTATAGGAAGTATTAATTGATAAATATAGAATATAAAAAAGAGTAAAATGTATAATATATAAAAAGGTAATTAAATAATGATTATAAGATGTACATATATAAAATGTAAAATTATATGTTCATGTATATTTATATTCATGTATTTGTATTATGTTTGTTATAGTTCTGAAGAAGATTGCTGGGGCAATCAAAACTGTCATATTAGGTTGTAAAAAAAATGTAAAAGTAATAAAGAGCATAGATGATATCAATATTAGATCTCATCTCTCTTATTATTCTCATTCAAATAAGCATAAGTGTATAAAGCTTAATCATTATTAATTAATAAGACATATTGTTTTAGAAAACAGTTAATGTTATCAGAAAGCACGAAACATTAAGAATTGATTTTAAATTTTTTTAGAATTTTATTGTTTTTTAAAATTCTTAGTATATCTCCTTAATACTTACAATCTATAATAATAAGACATATTGTTTTAGAAAACAGTTAATGTTATCAGAAAGCACGAAACATTAAGAATTGATTTTAAATTTTTTTAGAATTTTATTGTTTTTTAAAATTCTTAGTATATCTCCTTAATACTTACAATCTATGTCCGATGAGTGAGAAAGACTGTGACAGACTGGATGAGCACCATCCCACTGACCATTATTGCACTTTACAGTAACATCTCCAATGAAGTGATATTTTCCTATATCAGTACACCGAGAAACTAAAGTGGTACCATGAGCAAATTTTGTATGGACTGTTGCAATTTGTCTTCCTTCAGAGAAAGTTACAACATGTGATTGGGGTCCATCAAACTCACATGGATAATATTCTTTCAACTTCAGGGGTTCACTACCTTGGGAAAAAATATTTTGATATAAACATGAAAATATTACACTATCAAAAAAATTAAAAAATAAAAGAAAAACTAAATAAAGTTTTTTTTTTATATTTAATTTAAAAAAATTTATACTATTTTAAAATATTAAAATTACTATTCAACCACTGTGTCAATATTTCAGGCTACATATTTTAAATAAATATATACAGTAAATTTTGTCTGTGTTCATTTCTACCTTTCCTTTCAAAGTCTATATACACATCCACGCATACATTGCTTAGTTGTGGGCCATGGAAGTAATTTCATTTCGATATATATTTATAGATAGATTATGATATATAATTTTAAGACAAAGATTGTGAAATTTCTGGTAGGATTAATTAAAAGGAATTATAGCATAGAATATTCTTATTTTAATACATTATTCAGAATTATTATTTTGCAGGCAGACTCATAAATCGTCACTTTTCATTTATCAAATCCAATTCTTTCAGTCTGATAAAAAGAGAATTCCTTCTTCATCTGACCTCTATTTGTATATATATATTCATATGTCATAGCATCGGCCAGGAAGCGAACCTGCGACAACCGTCTGCAAGCAATTGCTTGCTAATCAAGCCAGCTTAACGTTATATATATATATTAGATGTGATATACCATCATTACAAACCTTCAGACAAATACAAAGTAATTCAAACTTTTAAAAAACTATCCCTGCAGATAATTATTACATTTAGATTATTACTCAATAGCAGATGCCAGTGGAAGTCTGAAAAATGATAGATACATTTTTCTATAACATACACTTTTAGACTTTGAATTTTAAATCAAAGAAAATATGACCATGAGTGGTAAAATGACATTTTACTGCTTTGATTTTTAATATTTATGAAAATTTTATCTTTTTTTAAGTTGGTTTTATGTTTTTCCAATACTACTTTTATTTTATGAAAATTTTAGCTTTTTTTAAGTTGGTTTTATGTTTTTCCAATACTACTTTTATTAAGGCTGTAGCCTCAAGAACATGCATATAAAATGTGATAGTAGGGACCTCTACAGATCTTAAACCACAAGCTTACTCTTTGGAAGAAAAGAGGGGAACCTGTACAAGTCCCTACTATCACATTTTTATACGCATGTTCTTGAGGCTACAGCCGTAATAAATATTACTTATGTAATCAATGTGCATTTAAATAAATTTTATAAATACTACTTTTAATTGAATATTAGTAATTTCACCAGTTCATAAATAACTTTTATTGCTGTTTAAATATGTAACATTTATGCGCTGTTGAAATTAGTAATAATGATAACAATCATAACTTGTTGAATAGCATACTCAGACTATTCATCAGCACCATAGGTGATAGATAGTGAATGATCTTCAGGTATGATAGTGAACTGTAAATAACAAGTAAGTGGTGCCAATCAAGAGTATCACCTGTTATCTTGTAGGATAGGATGTTGGGTCATCAAAGGCTAGATGCTGCTTTTACTGTAAACCATTTTGTATCTCTCTTTTCCTTCTTCTGTTACTTAATGTAGGACTCATTAATCAGATATCTTTAAATATTTTGTGATATTATATTGTATTACAATATGCTAAATATCAATTTTAAATATATTTAATTTTTGTACTTTAAATGATTACAATTGTATAACAATGGATTAACTATATAAAGGATTAATGTTAATTAAATATTAGCTTTAAAAATAAAACATCGATGAAATAGTTATAAATAATTACTTCAAAAGCCAAAAGAGAGAACCGAATACAAGTTGTGATGTAAAAATAGGTTTCTCTGGGTATAATGGCTGAAAGATTCTGGACTCCAAAGAAGTAGAAGCCATAGTGCATCACATTGTAAAATGGGTGAAAAAAATAGTATGGTATGCAGAAGATTTGGATAAAGACTTTGTGTCAGTATACTTATACAAAAGGTGGGATGATTGTGTAAGGAAAATTATTAAGTGTTACTGTGGCAAGAAATGGGATAGAAGAATAAATGCATTAATAAAAAATAGGGAGTTGGAGAGATGGAGAACTAGTGTGAAAGGTAAAAAGAATTTAAATACATATAGAAGTAAACAGAATACTGGGTTTGCATTAATTCACAATAATAACAAAAAAAGTAGTTTATTGTTTAAGGCTCATTAGCAACAAGGGAATATATTCATAAATGGAGAAATGTGGGTCATTTGGTCTGCAAGTTATGTAAGGAAGGCATGGAAAATATTAGGCATTTGTTAATTCAATGTAAATGCTTACAAGCAGAAAAGATACAAATAATGAAGTTTGTAGGAGAATAAATATAAAGTGATTATACAGAAATTGGGTTTTTGGTTTTTATACTGGGTTTGGAAAAAGATAAGGGAGATCTAGATATAAAGACCATAGAGTGGATGAATATGATGTTGTGGAAATGGGATGAAGCAGGATAGAGAAGAATATGAGAAAAACTTAGAGTGAGGAATGGAAAGGGAAGATAAAATGGCTAACAGGTTTTTCTGGGCATAGTGGCAGAGACAATTCCTGACTTTAAATAAGGAGAAGCCATAACACATCATATCACATATCAAGTGGTTTCTCATTAAATGAAATCAAAAGTTACAGTATTTAAGGCATATGTGCAAAAATCCTGTTAAATAAGTTTAAGCATTCTATCCGTCAAAAACCATTATTTACTAAAGTAAACTCATCTACTTATATTAACTAATTATTTTTCTACCTCCACTATTCTATCATATTCTAAAAATTTTTATAAAGCCTAAACATAAAATCATGAAATCTCTTTCACTTCTTTTTCCTTATAATTTATAATCATTCTATTTCAACATTCTACAGTGTAGAAAAATAAGTGTTGAATATGCTTTTTTTAAATTCTTTTTTTAGTATCTAAAACTTAGGCCTTTGCACCATATAATTTTTATTCTTATTTGATTCCAAACTTTTTTAAAAATTTATATTTGTTCTCTACTTCTATTTCTTTAACTAATGTATCTATTGTCTTTTCCCAGTCCACATTTTTATGTGCCTGTAATATATTTCCTATATCTTTATTCCATTTTGTAACATTTGCACAGGAAAGTAAAATGTCTGCCTATTAACTATATATATTATAAAAACATTTGAGAAGATATTGTTGATTAGTTTATCATTTATATAATAGTTTAAACAAGTAGAAAACATAATCATGTTTAATAAAATACATATAATTTTATTTACAAGTATAATTAAAACTATTACATTTGGATAATAGATTAAACAGGTAGAAAACATAGTAATGTTTATAAATAAATATAATTTTATTTATAATTAAAACTATTATAAAGTAATAAGAATGTATGAAATATATAGCATGTATCCATTAAAGTTTAAGGATTTGCTATCTTAATATAAATCAAGCATTGATTATATATATGTGCGAGAGATCGTGATCTGGTACAATTGATGGGTGTTAGTTCAGCATGAAATACATACATTAGAGATCATTTATTTTTATATGGATGTGGTCATGTGTATTTTTTATATGAGATAAAGTGGAAAGCTAAAAGGAGCTTGAAAATGTGTGTTCAAGTCCCTTATATAATTGCATCTAAAACTCTATGTAAATTATACTTGTATTTAATTAAACATTGCAGATTCAACCTATATCCTGCCCATCCCTCTTCTGTGTAATTAAATAGACAAGGTCCTCTGCATGAAGGGTCAGAATGATAAAGTCAACATGGGCATGATGGTAATATTAGCATCAAGAAGGGATTTGGGTATTTCATCATCAGATTTTTAATGCTATGGATGGTTGAAAAGGTGGAGGGTGGAGTGAAGCCTGTCCATTAAAGTTTGAAAATTTTCTATCTTAATATAAACCAAGCACTGATTATATATATATATGTGGGATATGATGATTTGGACCAACTGATGAGTGCTGGTTCAATATGAAATATATTAATTGAAGGTCATTTATTTTTTTCACATGTGTGTGGTTATGTGTATCAGTTGTATGAGTTAGAGTGGATAGCTGAAGGGAACTTGAAAGTCTCTGTTCAAATTCCTTATATAATAGCTATATAAATTATATATATATTAAAAATTATATATAAAAAATCTTTTTAAGCATATAGTTTTGAGCCATTCTCAAATGTTAAGCATCTCTCTTAATGTTAAACAATTATTGTAGATAGAATACTATCTAGTTTCTATACTGAAAGCAAAATAAAAACATTAACAAAATAAAACATGAATAAAACAGAATATTATTATTATACAGAAATTTAATAAAAAGTGAAAGAATTGACTTTATAACACATACCCTATATTAACTTTATATATAGGACATTATTATAAACATTTCCATTCATTTTTAATTGTTCAGTTATTAATTAAATTTATTCAAGTTTTATAAGGTTATTCATACAATTATTTAAGAAATGCTTAATATAATATGTTTTGTATACATGTCTTCGTTTTTGATCTTTAATGTAATTTAAAGATTTAATATTTTTTGTAGCATTTATATGTCAATAAATGCAAAGAATAGAGAAATGATAATATAAATATTCTAGATTTTTTAGGATTTATTGAAAACTAAGTTGTCTATTATGGAAATCTGCTCCCTTTGTCGATAAGAACCTTTCTTTCAAAACTATAAGCAATTAAAATTAGCTTTAGCTATTATCAAAAAATAATCCTTCCATAAGTGTTTTATTTCTTTAGCTGAAGTTGCTCACTGCACACCTGCAGAGCCGGCGCTGGGTACTAGGCGCCCGCATGCAAATTTGATTTTGGTGCCCCTGTCAGGGATGACGCCTTCTTTTTCAGATGCTAATCTCTCAGTGATGGCGCCTCCTTCTGCCAGCGCCCGCATGCCTAGCATGCGTTGCATGCCCGCTTCCGCCGGCCCTGCACACCTGTGAAGTATTTTCTGGGGTTTGATCTCTCCAAGTATATAAACTTTGTTTTTAAAAGAATTTTATGATAGAGGTAATCATCTTTTTTACATGTTCATCCCAGCTTCTTTTCTGCTACATATTTAGAGTTCTTTATGCTAAATTCTAGACCTGCTCTTAGATCTTATATAATTATTGAGTAATACAGATGTATTATAGAGATATATATCAGATGTAGACAATCTGTCCTTCTTTGAACTTTTAGATTTGTTGCTGTTCTTTATTCTCCATATACATTGTATTTAAAATTTTCACCATCCTTTTTTCTGCATGTAAATTTTTCTGTTCATATTTTAAAGTATTTTGGCCAAACTTTGGCCAATCTATAGAAAGCAATCTTTTATTTTCGCATAATGTATCAAAGAAAAATAATTCCTCAAGCTTACAAAGATACTGAAGAGGACCTTCACCTATTTTCACTTAAATGAACAATCCATACAATACTGGAGAAGAGTTTTCATTGGTGTCACCCCATCCCTCATTGCCTTATTTCTCTCTTCAATCCTTCAGAGTTGCAATCTATTAAAACTGTTTTTATATTTTTTGATGGTTTATAAATGTCTATTTTAGATATACTACATCTATCTGGCTATCATCTTTTATTAAGCCTTTTTATTTCCATATGTTCATTCTATTTTTACATTGCTTATTATATTAGTTACTCTTACTGATTCACACTTGTTTAGGTTCTATTATGTAATCTTTTTGCAGATCTGGTGTACCTCTTCTGCTAGTTTTTCTTTTACTTCATTTTTCTGTTCTGTTATTTTACTTTGAATTTGACCAATATGATCATTCAAAGTTTAATGATTCTATTTCAGCTAAATATAATTACTCTTTTGATGTAACTCCAACTCCTTAAATTCTAGACTGAAGAGTTTGTTCTGAGGTAGATCTTTTTTCTCAGTTTTGTTCAAAGTAATCATTAATTTTTTTATGTTTTTCTTAGCTCAGCAGCATTGTGAAAATTTAATTGAACAATTTATGGTTATTATTTTGAATTATTTACAATTTATGAATAGTGAGCTGATATATCTTTCTTATTTTTAGAAGTGAAAACTTATTTCATTTGGAATGATTTTTTATATAGTAGAAATAAAGATTTATCACAGAGAGATGGGATACTTTGATTAAGTAAGGATGATTGTAGATATACAATATCTATTTTTGGAATGTAGAATCTTGAAACAAAAATAAAATAAATGATGTGAAGATAAGAAAAATAAAAAATATATAGATATTCTTTAGTTGGGCTTTGGTCATTAGAATGAGGTTATATATTAAAACAATATTTAAACTGATGAAACAAACATCTTTTATTAAAATGGAATTTTAAAAAAAGTAAATAGACCAAAATTTGAATAATTAAAAATAATCAGTTTATAGCGTAAGTAGTCATGTGATATTGGAGTTCCAGAAATGATAAACTAACTTTAATCCAGGAACCTTTAAAGATTTGAATCTGTCAATTTAATTCTCTACTGTTGAGAAGAATTAAATGACTATCTGAAGGATTGAATGTTTCAGTTGGTTATAAGATGTTCTAGGCATAGCAACTTCTATACACATAAATTTCTCATTTAATTTAAGGATTAGGCATTAAATATAGTCATCATCATCATCATCATTGGTTTTTAGATGCTGAGATTTCTATTGGTGCCATGCATTTACTATTACAATGCTCCATCCAGTTTAACTTGCTTGAATAACTAACAATGTAAGCTGGACATCAGATCACAAATTGTATATTTTAATGACCACAATTATAAGTTAATGGTCAGTGATTTAAATCCATTTGGGAAAAAGCCAAACTGATTTTTTTACTTATAATTAAATATGAGGATTGTTCTGTCTTTTGAAGATTCTTTTTAGAAATGGGATCAAAAACAAACCTTTAGATTTTGATGAAACATATACCACTGTAATTAATAATTATTTTCCCATTTGTCAAGGAATTCAATTATATATCTCTGTTGATTATGCTGATATATTAAATAAAGCACAGCATGAATTATTGCAACTTACTCCAACATTTGCACATGGGGAATAATAATTCATTTTATCTCCTTTAATCTGGAACTTAATTAGATGTTAAATAATAATGCCATATCCAAATCCCTAGATTAAAATCAGCTCTTCTTTATTTTCAATGTTGTAGATTCTAAAAACACAGACCACATATAATTAATTAATACACATATTCAAAATTATATGTAGATCATATGCCAGCACAGGGTTAAAGAAGCTCCATTTTTGTTTAAACCATCTAGCTAAGAGCAACTATATAATCATTTGATGATTAATACTGGATGGGTAGCTTAATTGATTATTGCTGGTTATCTGAAAGAAAAATCCTAAGCTTGTCTTGAATCTGAAAAAAACTTTCAAGTTTTAACCATCCCAAATTTGAACTTTAAGCTCTGAGCATACACAGCTAATGCATTAACTATTGTACCATAAGATCTTTATGTTATATGCCTGTAGTTAGTCTTCATCTGATTTCTTTAAAACTTTATAATCTAAGTAGCATCTCTGAAAAAGTTAGATGTTAGATTGTAATTATGTTTGTCATACTTAATTCCAGCATAATGTTACACATATTACAATTTCATATATACACATAAGTAAATGTTCAGTGAATTTTCATAGAAATAAAAAATAAATATTGTTAATGATGAATTAGAAGAAAAACTATAGATATCTTAGTCAGATTATTAATGTGGATGTAAACATAATGAATGAAATTAATCATAGAATTAAGTTGGATGGAGTGCTTTTGGTAGAAATAATTTAAGTATTGAAAGTAAATATGTTTATATATTTGAAAAGAAAGGTTTTAATAAATATGTTTTACCAGATGACTTATGGATATCAGACTTAGTCATTTAACAGAAGAACAATTCAGAGACTTCACAACCCTCAATGAAGTTTGGAGAGAGATATATAAGGAGTAACAAGAAGAGATCAAAAATAAAACAGGTGAGAGAACAAGAAATATTACTGACATGAATAAAAACTGAAGTGTAACTGAATTAAAGATAGGGCTAGAATACTGATAATAGATGAACATTTAAAATTTAAATTGGATCCCAATAAATTGTAAAAATCTAGAAGGAAATTACTTATAAGATAATGGATTAAATAAGAAAGTTTGTTGCTGCATTTTGGAGAAGAGAGGCTAAGTTCAAAGAAATTGGATTAAACTTAGAGAAACCTTTATCCTGTGGTGAATTGATAATGGTTTATGATATACATTCATGTAGCACAATATGATCAAATTCCTTTCAAACACCCAATCCAAAATTAACCATAATGCAAAATTATGCAGGACTAAGGCCATTTCATTTTTGTTTTATTCTCGAGCTAAAAATAGTTACATATTCCTTTAATGATCAAATCTGAATGGATAACTGAGTTGGATGCCTGAAAAAAAAAAACCCTAAGTCTGTTTGCAATTTAAAAACAAACTGCCAAGATTGACCTAATTCAAGTTTGAACTTTGGGTCTTGGAGATTCCTATCCATTGCACTATCTTTTGCATTTATGGAATTTTTATATTATATGTCTATTGTCACTTTCACCTACTTGATTTGAAACTTTGCAATGACGTTAGTGTCGCTGGAAAATTTAGGTGTTAGATTTGTCATTATATTTAATTTTAACAGTGTTACATATATATATATAATCACTCACCACAAGATGATGAAACTCCTTCCCAGTTGCCATTGACACAAATAACCTGCCATGACTTTTTGTGATCCACTTTGTAAGTGCATTCATGAATAATCTCTGTTCCATGTGGAAAATTTAAATCAGCATCATTAAGAAGAACACCATTTTTATAAATTCGTGAGTTGTTACTCTTTTCTGGTGGAGAACAGAACTTGAGATGGATGGTAGCTGCCTTTTCAGAAATATTTGGTTTGGGATGTAGAAATTCAGGGATATGTGGAACAATAGTTCCTGTAAAAAAAAAATATATTTTTATTATTTATAGTATCAAAACTAAAAATAAAAAGAGAAAATGAGGAGGAGATAAGGATTCAATCCAATAATGAAAAAAACTGCTCTTACCTTTAATTGTCTAATTTAATTTTAAATATTTTAGTGATATAGTTTATATTTAATAAAATACATAATGAAAGGGATTTGTTTTAAATTATTACACCATTAAAAAGGCTGTTATAAAAAATCATCATTATGACTATGAACTCATATTAGTACCAAGCATATGTTTTTCCCTTATAAAGAGATTTCTGTTTATTAGAATCAATAATAAGCAATTACATTCAACATTTTTCTTGTGTTTACGTAAGTTTTGGCTACATTTGAATTGATGTAAACATTTTTAAATATTTCATTATTGTAATTTCCAGTTTAAAAGTCAATATCAATATATATTATGTTTTCTACTTATTTTTTATTATGACATTTGCACTTTTTTGTAAAAATTCAACCAGCATTTTAGCATATACTTTATGTAGATAAATGTGGTCAAATACCATTTTACTATCAAGATGGACCCTTACATGATAGGTCATAAAAATAAATACAATTTACCTAAAAAGTCTTTTTTTGATTTTAACTATAAATAAAATCTTAGCTAAATAAATTCTTTTCAAAATGGTTTGGAAAAAGATTTGAAATTTCTTCTGAAGTCTATAAAATATTTTTTTTACACAATTTAAAAATATTAGGGAAAAGTCCAACCATTGGTATTGCCATAATCTTAACTCCAATATTTTCTTCTAAGTCTCAAATTTTGTATTAGAAGAAAACCTTAAAAAATAATGCTTTCCTTTTATTTAAACTAATAAAAAAACAGCGATCATAAGATGAATGTTCATCTGCTAAAAATGTTTGTTTTATAAGGAAGTCTCAGAATATTTCTCAGTCTATTTCTCAAGCACCTGTTATTTTTTCCATTTGGATATAATGCATTGTTTTCTGAAAATGGAGTAGAGACAGAGGCAAAACTCATCATACAATAGTGCCACCTCAGTGCAAGCTAGAGTAATCAATGGATGCAAGAAGATTTGTGCATAAAATCACCATTTAGAACTTACTCATTTAATATCCCCAAATTAGGTTTTAGCTTGTGGCTTTCATCAGTGAAGAGCTTTGGATCTGAGAGCACAGTACCTAGATTCTAGGACCTAATGCAACTCTCTAGCAGCCATCTGTTATCTATTTACTTGACTATAGAGCTATGAGTTCAAAACAGGTAAAGATGGATGATAGAGGGTTGCATTAGATCCTAAGATCTAGGTGCAGTGCTCTCAGATCCAAATCTCATCTCTGATGAAAGCCACAAGCTACAAACTAGTCTGGAAATATTGGATAAGTAGGAAGTAGATAGAGATTTTATTCACAAACCTCTAAGCATTCATTGATGACTCTGGCTTGCACTGGGTGGCACTACTGTGTGAAAAGTTTTGTCTCTGTTTTAACAGCTTGTATAAATATAGGAAATAGGAATCATGTGTTTAGTAGGTTAAAATGAAATGGAACTATCATATAGTTTACAATTATCAATCCATTTAATGTGAATGAAACTAGCTATTAATTTTTATTGTAGGTCAACATGACCATTTCCCTCATAATTTTACTGCTATCTCATGACAGTAACTAAAACTATTATCTACTTGTTTTATGAATTTTTATAACACTTTATCAGGAATCAAAGATAAATTCATCAAGAAATAGTTATCACAACTTTCTTCCACAGCCATGATTTGGGAATTTAAGTTTGTCAGATAAATAATTTTCAAGATTACAAGCATGTTTATGTTTTTTTTTCCAGGAAGATACTCCATGGCCAATCCAACTACCTATCTTACTATAGATTGGTAAATGTATATCTACTTTTGTAACCTTATAAGTCATGCTTCTTTAATGACTCTTTTATAAGACAATTACCCTGCTTTAAAGTATTTAAACATTGTTTTACTAAAAAACCTTTTTGAATGCTTGGAAAACTTCAGACTTTATAACATGTAAGATGCTGTTTATATCTGTCATTACATTGCTATGAACAAGCAAGGCATCTAGTTTTGATTACAAATTTTTGGATATATATATATATATATTGGAATGGTATACATATATACCATTAAATCACTTTCAAATAAAAGTGAAAAAAATATAAATAAAATCACCCTCAAATAGAAATATATAAAAATTAATAATTTTTATAAATTAATATATATAAGGCATAAATGGCAAACTAATTATATAATTATTTGAAGTTAAAAATCTTAAACAAGATTGATTTTAATATAAAAAAAATTGTTAATTAGTTATTTTTAATCTTAGAATGGAAATGATTTTCTATAATGACATAATAGCAAATATGCCCTTGGGCATAAATTCAGATGAGATAAATTAAAAAATACTAGTAATAAAATTTTGAGTTCCCACTCTAAAGCAAGCTGGCCAATAATAATGAAAGTAAACACATGGTCCAAAAGAAAAGTCATCATTGCAAATAAGAACAGTGCCAAGCCAAACAAGATCGATCCTGGAATTTGATGGTAAAAATTCAAAATGAGATAAAAAGAAAACTTTAGATTTGGATTGATTGCTCTTGCTGATTTGTTATTTAAACATATTTCCAAGTGTATTATGAACCTCTAAAATGTAGGGGTCATGCAATAAATTACTTTAACCACATTTGCACCAGCTGAGGTAGCTTTCAGAATGATGGTTCCCAGAAACTGGCCAGCAATGGATTCATCTCCACCTAGGACAATATCAATATGGAATGGAAGGAACTATGAATATAGTTGTGTGACATATTAAGGACTGCAAAGACAGACTTCAATAAACCTACAGCATTGGAAAGTATGAACTTTTGTTTTAAATGAACTTTAATTATATAATACAAACTTTTCCATTTAGTAATTTTAAACATCACTTACATTTTAAAAGAAATCCCTCTCTTATCTGACTAAAATTTTAAATTATTTATTATACTTTTTTATATATGTGTTTAATATCATTTCCATTCTGGTAAATTTCTTTTAAATTAATTATTTGAAAATGGGCATAAATGGCTGTATTATTTCATAGTTAAATCAGTGCTGGTGGTTAGATATCTGGATGCTTTATAACAATGCAATTTTGATAGATGCATTGGATACTCATTCCCTTGTGGCATTAGAGCATACAGGGCATTATACCCACCTGAATGTATGGCCCAAAAGTGTAGCGATTGCATTGTCAATGGTTGTAGGTGTATTTTCTATGCCATTGATTTTCTTATGCTCTGGTTGGGACAGTAAGCTGGAAAAGACCACTATCCCCATTTATAGAGCATCTCATATATATATATATATAAATGATTTCATTTTTTGTATCACCAGTTGGGCAGTGGATCATTCCTGTCTGTTGGTGAAATTTATTAATGATCATGGGGAAGATGCTCATTCCTTCCCACCATGATTCGTTATTTTCTAAATGATATCCTGCGACAAATGTAAATTCCTGTCTGCATGATTGTGTTATGCTAACAATCTCATTTTGCATTGGTCACATCAATTAAAAGGGATTGGGTTAGTTATATGCATATTCTATGTAGCATATTTACGCTTAGTAAAATATTAAAATTGTAAAATCTATTAAATGCTTCCATCTGTATATATAATTTAAATCAAATATATTCATTAGTTAATTTAATTTTCAGAATTTATCCTTTAATGTGTGTGTGTGTTATGATAAAATGTTTTGTTTAGTTAATTTTTGGCAGTAACTTATTTTATATATTTTATTGATATTTTAAAATTAAGAATTAGAAATTTTAAATGTACCATGTAATATTTTAAGCTCAGCTTCTGCCTGAGCTAGTGACTGGAGCCTTTGGTTCAATAAAATAGTAACCTCTCCCATGGGTATCTGCCGCCTTTATAAATTTCCTAGGTTCTAATAGCCTAGTAACACCCTGGTATGACAGATAGATTTGGAAGGTTCCATCAAACATTATATATTGTAACGATCCGGAGAATGAAACTTAACGTAAACTGCACTACGGGGCGCCATCTAGGCATTTGAACCTAGAAAAATTTATAAAGTAGGCAGATACGTAAGTCAAAAAAAAAAAATTTTTTTTTTTTTTTTTTTTAAATTTTGATTCCGGTCGTTAGCCCATGTCACTAGCTCAGTGGAATAGCAGAGATTTAATAAGATAATCTAAGAGTATATATAAAAAAAGGAATAAAATAAGCCACTGCCAGTAATTAACATACAAACATTTATTTATGCACATATATATAAGATTTAAAATTATTTTAGTATTAGTTTTACATTTTAACATTATTTTTAACTTTACCTTAGATTTTAATTTACATTTTAATTTCTATTATATTATAAGTTTACATTTTAATTAAGTTCGCACAGATGGGATTATAAAAGCTTGTTATAATAAGTTGCTATAGATCGGTTACATAGATTACACGGTTAAAAACATTCCAAAGTAAACATAAGCGATCAAAATATAAAATTATTGATTACTGACAATTGCGGAGGGAAATTTATATGTAACCCAATAGTATTCACCATAAGATACTTGCATTGTCACCAATAACTTAAAAGACATCCGAATAAATACATTTTAGATACTCACCGTAAGGTATCATTATTTATCGAATGTCTATATATTTTGATCAAATATGAAAACGCAAAACATAGTTAACCGATAAACAATCCATGCAAGCATCTATAAACAACTTAAATTTAATGCATTTTTATTTAGGGTCGAGCATGAATACTACATAGATTTGCATTGAAATTAAAATATTCTATCCCTATTTAACCTTAGGCTAAAATTCGTAGTCAAACTGGCATCAATTCATCTGATATATCGATGTATTCAATGTAATAAAATACGACAGCACAAAAGGTTAAAAGAAGAAATTGCCTCTTATGAGATAGGAATATTACATCTATCTCTAAAGAAGAGCAATAAAACAAAAAACTCCATAGAAAGGAACTGCGGTATCCGACTTATAATTCCTTCCATAGGCAAACGGAAGTGTGCGGCGTATGAAGCGATTCTGCCCGTGGCGAATCAATATTACATCTACTAATCACACCAATATATCCAATCCATTGACCCAATTTAACCACGAAACAAATAACCTAAGATTACCCTCCCCTAATATAACTTTACAAATCTATACAGCCATTCACGCCCGACTTAAGTTTAACATTTATATAATTTAACTTAACGGAAAACAAAAATCATAATAAAACTTAAAGAACAAAAAATAAATAAATGGAAATGATTTTACAAAATAAATACATTAAATAAAATTATAACTAATTAATAAATAATGTTGGTCAGATAGAATAATATTGCAATTATTTAAATCTGGAAAGTTTTTAATTTACTGTTCATAAATTTTAAAGTTCTTACGGTTATTTAAATAGTTCATCTTCATATATTCCTTGCCGTTTGAACGTGAATTCCCACGTCGTCCGAAGATTGGTATCCTGTTGGCCGATTTATTTATCCATCCGGAGATTTTTTAGTGTAGTTGGTCCTCAATGTAGAAACGATGGCTCATTTTTCTTCCTTTCTTAACAGAACTGAAGGGATTGAAGCTGTGCGTCTTTTTCAATCCCCTCAGCACTAACACCTAGCTGTTACATCGTAATAATCATCAATAACTAGTCACTAATTAATAATTTCCAAAATTTTTCCTTTTATACGTATTCGAAGGATTGACTTAACATTACGTCATCAATGAGATGATCCTTTTCGTTGAGGTCCGATTTCCAAATGGATTTATTTCATTTGCTGAAAGTTTCTATTGTTTTCTTATCTGACCGGTGTTTTTACATTTAAATGCCAAGGCTGGTTTACATTTAACTAATTAACAATCATTTCCATTTCTGATTAATTAACCTGTTTTCCAAATCAAAAATATGTTTAAAGATAAATTTAAAGATATAATTTTATCTCCAAATCTTTTTAAAATTTAGTTTTAAAATACTTTTTCTTTAATAAATTTTTATTTTAATAATTTTTCATTATCTGTGCGATTTAATATATAAGAGTTTAAGTTGATATTTAATTTCAATTTTTAATTCTTAAAGAAAATTTTTAAATGCGAACTTTTTAATTTACTTTCATGTTTAATAAATAAAAATAAAAAAACAACAATGTAACGAACGTCTGTGCTCGTTACATATCAGTAAAGTTACTTAAAAAAAATGATCAAAAAAAAAAATATTTTACTTAGGGTTAGTAATTACGGTACACGATTGACGAAGACATTTACAAACATCCGGTTAATAATTTTACAAAAGGACTATATACAAAAAGAAAAATGAAATGTTGACTATCGCTTACCTAAGGACCATTTACGTTTACACCCCTCCCCACAAGAGTTCTATTTTATTTTATACATTTTATTTTTACACACGGCATAACAAGCAAGTTATTTTATAAATTATTTATTTAAAGAAGGTTGCATTGAGATAAATATGTTTTAAGAAATAATGGGTTTAAACGTGTATATTTGCAGAACAATTATAAATACCACCAACTTATTTATGACTGATTGAAATGCATAAATAGGGTTACACTTAAGTAATTCCCAAAGGTACTCATCGTAAGGCACCACATTTCGATCATAAACTTACGTGGCTGTGCGCGCCTATACACGTTAAAGCATAATATATATCAACAACAAAAAAAAAAACATATTTATTGCAACCTTTTGACTTTTTGTTTTTTTTTTAACAAAAATTAGTTTTAAAATTTTTTTATATCTTTCCGTTGGTTTTTAATATATGTGCTATTTCTTTCTGGCAGTGCTTTTATCAGATTTAAAGTATACGACTTTATGTAAACAGATAAAAATATTTCATTTTGACAAAATTTGCTCAGGGTATTTGTGGTTTATTAAAGATCGGCCCCAGATTGGGAAAGCCAGTTGTAACGATCCGGAGAATGTGACTTAACGTAAACTGCACTACGGGGCGCCATCTAGGCATTTGAACCTAGAAAAATTTATAAAGTAGGCAGATACGTAAGTCAAAAAAAAAAAAAAAATTTTTTTTTTTTTTTTTTAAATTTTGATTCCGGTCGTTAGCCCATGTCACTAGCTCAGTGGAATAGCAGAGATTTAATAAGATAATCTAAGAGTATATATAAAAAAAGGAATAAAATAAGCCACTGCCAGTAATTAACATACAAACATTTATTTATGCACATATATATAAGATTTAAAATTATTTTAGTATTAGTTTTACATTTTAACATTATTTTTAACTTTACCTTAGATTTTAATTTACATTTTAATTTCTATTATATTATAAGTTTACATTTTAATTAAGTTCGCACAGATGGGATTATAAAAGCTTGTTATAATAAGTTGCTATAGATCGGTTACATAGATTACACGGTTAAAAACATTCCAAAGTAAACATAAGCGATCAAAATATAAAATTATTGATTACTGACAATTGCGGAGGGAAATTTATATGTAACCCAATAGTATTCACCATAAGATACTTGCATTGTCACCAATAACTTAAAAGACATCCGAATAAATACATTTTAGATACTCACCGTAAGGTATCATTATTTATCGAATGTCTATATATTTTGATCAAATATGAAAACGCAAAACATAGTTAACCGATAAACAATCCATGCAAGCATCTATAAACAACTTAAATTTAATGCATTTTTATTTAGGGTCGAGCATGAATACTACATAGATTTGCATTGAAATTAAAATATTCTATCCCTATTTAACCTTAGGCTAAAATTCGTAGTCAAACTGGCATCAATTCATCTGATATATCGATGTATTCAATGTAATAAAATACGACAGCACAAAAGGTTAAAAGAAGAAATTGCCTCTTATGAGATAGGAATATTACATCTATCTCTAAAGAAGAGCAATAAAACAAAAAACTCCATAGAAAGGAACTGCGGTATCCGACTTATAATTCCTTCCATAGGCAAACGGAAGTGTGCGGCGTATGAAGCGATTCTGCCCGTGGCGAATCAATATTACATCTACTAATCACACCAATATATCCAATCCATTGACCCAATTTAACCACGAAACAAATAACCTAAGATTACCCTCCCCTAATATAACTTTACAAATCTATACAGCCATTCACGCCCGACTTAAGTTTAACATTTATATAATTTAACTTAACGGAAAACAAAAATCATAATAAAACTTAAAGAACAAAAAATAAATAAATGGAAATGATTTTACAAAATAAATACATTAAATAAAATTATAACTAATTAATAAATAATGTTGGTCAGATAGAATAATATTGCAATTATTTAAATCTGGAAAGTTTTTAATTTACTGTTCATAAATTTTAAAGTTCTTACGGTTATTTAAATAGTTCATCTTCATATATTCCTTGCCGTTTGAACGTGAATTCCCACGTCGTCCGAAGATTGGTATCCTGTTGGCCGATTTATTTATCCATCCGGAGATTTTTTTAGTGTAGTTGGTCCTCAATGTAGAAACGATGGCTCATTTTTCTTCCTTTCTTAACAGAACTGAAGGGATTGAAGCTGTGCGTCTTTTTCAATCCCCTCAGCACTAACACCTAGCTGTTACATCGTAATAATCATCAATAACTAGTCACTAATTAATAATTTCCAAAATTTTTCCTTTTATACGTATTCGAAGGATTGACTTAACATTACGTCATCAATGAGATGATCCTTTTCGTTGAGGTCCGATTTCCAAATGGATTTATTTCATTTGCTGAAAGTTTCTATTGTTTTCTTATCTGACCGGTGTTTTTACATTTAAATGCCAAGGCTGGTTTACATTTAACTAATTAACAATCATTTCCATTTCTGATTAATTAACCTGTTTTCCAAATCAAAAATATGTTTAAAGATAAATTTAAAGATATAATTTTATCTCCAAATCTTTTTAAAATTTAGTTTTAAAATACTTTTTCTTTAATAAATTTTTATTTTAATAATTTTTCATTATCTGTGCGATTTAATATATAAGAGTTTAAGTTGATATTTAATTTCAATTTTTAATTCTTAAAGAAAATTTTTAAATGCGAACTTTTTAATTTACTTTCATGTTTAATAAATAAAAATAAAAAAAACAACAATGTAACGAACGTCTGTGCTCGTTACAATATATATATATATATTGAAACAACCACAATTTGATTTATTTTAAGATGTCTAATCATTTTAGCAATTGAATATCAATACTTCATTGCAATATAAAAAGCTGGAAAAGCAATCATATCTAGAAGTGAAGTTTGTTCTCAAAAATGTAACTATATTATTTACATTCCTGATTTCTATACAAAGATGTGGTACAATACTTAATCACTTTCAATACTTTTTAGCTTTACCAAAGAATAAAAAAATGAATGATTTGTTTTTAAGGGGTTCACATGAAGTTTGAACAGAATTAATCATGATCTTTAGAAACCACCAGCCCACCATTCTACCACTGACCTCTACATAAAAAAGAAATATTCAAATAGTTTATTGTTGAAAAGGGTACTATGAGGTTAAAGAATTAAATCTCAGTACTTCTTTTTAAACTTTAACAACTGATCTTAAGATAAAATTTTTTGACTTTTTGCTTTAAATATTCAGGTTAAGCAGTATTCTCTTGCACATTATATTTCAAATAATTTAAAGTGTATAAGATGGATCACTTACCTAATAAAAACTTTTGCCAATGTTGTGGATATAATTGTGTCACTACCTCAAATTTTTATTCATTCTTGTGTCAATCTTCACCATATGATATAACCATCATTTGATCTCATTTAACCATAATCAATGGCCTCCCAAAAATTTGCTTTTCAGATATTGTTGTCAATAATTTTCATTTTGAAATCAGTCTGTAATCTTTTATTCTGTAATAAAATCTTCATCTATACTTCTTCATAATCTTTACAACAACTTTCACATAAGTCATATTAATAATTTTTTTTCTGTCTTTATCAAATCTTTTGTCTATGCATGAATTATGAGATGTTGGGTTGTCTGTGTTTATAAAAATCAATAATATCTAGTATAATAATAAGATGAATTAGTGATCAGTAATCTATTTATTGATTACATAAAATTATCTATCATTAATACCTGCAATCTTACCTTATCTTATAGGATTTGAAAGCAAAGAATTTTATCAGTAACTTTACAGCTGATATTCTTGTTTTTATTGGACTAGCAATTTCAATATTGTTTGCTTTTCTAAATTTCCTGGCATACAATAATGTACTAAAAATGCACACAGAGAGCGTACCAATAGCTCAATCAAGCTCATAATTGATAAGTGCGGTATAAGAAAACATTTAAAATCTCTATCCAAAACACTCCTATCTCCAGACCAACTTGGTTTGAGCTTATGGCTCACGTCAGTGAAGAGCTAGAGTATTCAGATCCTAGACCTAAAATATCAACTCAAAAAACCAGCACTTATTTCATATGTATATTTAAGTAGAAACTCTGAAATTTTCAGACATGAAAATGTCTTTAAATCCAGCTATCTAACTTAAATAGCTATATGGGACTGAACCAAATTCAGATCTACCATATTTTAATAGTCTCAGCATAGCCGAAGCCTTAAAGGTAAAATTATAATAATTAAAAAAAGCAAGTCATATATAATGTGACATTACTTTTAAAAAGCTTGTAGTTACAAAAATGCACACAGAGAGCATACCAATAGCTCAATCAAGCTCATAATTGATACGCTCTCTGTGTGCATTTTTGTAAATACAAGCTTTTTAAAAGTAATGTCACATTATATATGACTTGCTTTTTTTAATTATAATTTTACCTTTAAGGCTTTGGCTATGCCGAGGCTATTAAAATATGGTAGATCTGAATTTGGTTCAGTCCCATATAGCTATTTAAGTTAGATAGCTGGATTTAAAGACATTTTCATGTCCGAAAATTTCAGAGTTTCTACTTAAATATACGTATGAAATAAGTGCTGGTTTTTTGAGTTGATATTTCAGGTCTAGTGTCTGAATACTCTAGCTCTTCACTGACGTGAGCCATAAGCTCAAAAACAAGTTGGTCTGGAGATAGGAGTGTTTTGGATAGAGATTTTAAATGTTTTCTCATAACGCACTTATCAATTATGAGCTTGATTGAGCTATTGGTACACTCTCTGTGTGTATTTTTGTAACTACAAGCTTTTTAAAAGTAATGTCACATTATATATGACTTGCTTTTTTTAATTATAATAATGTACTAATGAACAATGTTAATTCTTAAACTATCAGCCTACTTCTCACTTATGTCTCTATCAACTCAATAAACATTCAGTCACTTATGCCATGTCTCTATATCATAACTTTAATACATATCAATGTAATCTATTAAAATCAATGATGTGTGTGCTAAAACATAGACTTACATAATGAAATACGTATATGTTTTATACCTCTAATATGATTTAAACTGTAACTAGGATTCTCCACTTTCTACCTTATTAATAAAGTTAATCAAAGCATCTGATAGTTTTTCTTTATCTTTCAGATATCATATCTTTTTTAGATCCTGCTTTCTTTCTTGAAAAGAAAATTTTTCTTTTTTTTCTATATTCATTTCATCAATATTTCTGTGTCACATTTTCTACCCATGCTAATGTATGACTCAGTCTATGTTTGGCTAACAAATTGCTTCTACTCACTATTAAGATGTTTATTGTAATTGATTTTAGTCTTGGCATTATTTATTAATGTCTCTTATCTTACCTGTCTAAACTTGGAAATGTTTTAAACATTTATTGGAAAAGCATCTTCTTACTTTTTAGTTTAAAGAATCTTTTCAAATCTCATCTTTTATTCAAATTGTGTAATTAAGTGCTATTTCTCATCTTCATTGTTTATTTCTTAATGGAGACTTACAGATTGAATAAAACAAATCTTTTTACTTAAATAATCAATATGCCACTTTTATTAGTCAATATAAAATCATTACTAATATTTTTCTTCTTGTCAAATTCACTGTAAACCAGTGGTCTTTAAACCACCGGTTTGTGGACCAGCGCCAGGCTTCAGAAGTTTTATGCCAGTCCATGCTAGACTGACAAGAAAGTTTGTAATAACAAAATAATAAGATTTTAAACTTTTAATTAATATAAACAATTTTTATTTATTTTTTCATCGCATTTTTACCCGATTAAAAAAAAAGAAACAGAACAAAAACAAAATATAATCAATCATACATAAATTAATTTGTTTTTCTATCAACAAATTAAAAATCCTCCTTTTTCTTTTCAAAAACTTTATTTTCTAATATCAATACCGAACATGTATATATATAATACAAAACTCCAATATTTCAACTGTTTTTATCTTTATACAGTCATTTTCAAGGATCTGCAACAACAATATAAAATACATATTTATAAATAAACCTCAATTACATAAATACCTTCATCTTACATTAACATAAACAATAACAAACATATTAAACATACATAATTATATTTTACTTACATCTCTCTCCACTGCTATTTTTTATTACTCTTTCTTTTACATTATTTAATTACAAATCTGTCTTAAAATCATTCAAGAAACTTTTTATACAAATTTCAAAACCAACCCTAATTTCAAATAACTCCCCCTTTTTTAAATCTTATCTAAAACCCATCTCAAACCTACATTCCTAAACTATAGTTTTAAATGAATATAAAACAAATTTAAACATCTTTTTTTTATACAAAAAAAACTTTTCTATTTATTACAGATGTTTATGGGGGAGGGAGTAGAAAAAAGTTTTTCATTATACAAACTCCGGTTGTCTTTTGATAGCCAATCACAGCCGCTTGTCGGTGTTGCTAAAACAATAAAATGTAACGTGACTTTTTTTGATCTTTTAAATTTTTTCTACTCTTTTAATATTTCATTTTAAGTGGGTTTTTTGGCTATATGGTGATTTTTTTTTTTTGTCTTTAACTTTTATTTTTGAAATCAATTTTTATTACTCTTTTTTTAAAAATAAAAACCAAAAAATAAGTTCTGTCTCTAACTTGACAAAGTATTTCTCAATACACCCTCACCACCCCAAAATAAAGTAAGATCAAAACTTTTGACTTTTTCAAGTTTCAGATTTTTTTTTTGTTTAAAAATATGGCCACTTTTTTTTTAGCCTATAAGGTGATATCTTTTTTGCCTTTATTTGTATACTGCTGATATACTAAAACTTTTATTTTTAAAACCAATTTTTATTACCTTTTTTTAAAAATAAAAACAAACCAAAAATAATTTTTGAAGACAAGATATTTCTCAACCCACTCCCCCCAAAAAAATTAAAATAAGATCTTTTTTGGCTTTAACTTTTATTTTTGAAATCAATTTTTATCGCCTTTTTTAAAAAGAAAAACAACCAAAAAATTTCTGCCTCTAACTTTTACAAAGTCTCCCATATTAAAATAAGATCAAAACTTTTGACTTTTTCAAGTTTCATTTTCTTTTTTTTTATATTTAAAAATATGCCCACTTTTTTTGGTCTATAAGACCATATTTTTTTTGGCTTTATTTGTATACCGCTAAAATACTAAAACTTTTATTTTTAAAACCAATTTCTGTTACCTTTTTTAAAAAATAAAAACAAACAAAAAATAACTTTGGTCTCTCTCTTTTGTCTCAGTGATGACAAAGTATTTCTCAACCCACTCCTCCCCCCCCCTCTAAAAAAAATTAAAATAAGATCAAAACTTTTGACTTTTTCAACTTTCATTGTCTTTTTTTTTAAAAGATGGCAATTATATGGTGATTTTTTTTTTTGGCTTTATTTCTACTATAGCGATGTCTATTTTGCCATTTTTTTAAAAAAACTTTTCCTATTAATTACATTTTTTGATTCATTAAACACAACAGCACACAAAAAAATTACAATAACATCAAAACTTCAGATTTTTATATGTTTCATTTTATTTTTTTAGATTTAAAATACGGCAACTTTTTTTAGGCTCTACGATGATTTTAATTATGCAATTTCTATTTTGCCTTATTACTATCAAAAGACAACCTCCATATATATATATAACTTCATCTTGTATATTTAACATTAAATACAGATATTATATTTATCATAATCGTTGTCATGTAATTACACTAGCTGTGATATTTCCCAACATTCAGGTGAATAACATTTTATTTTTGCATGTTTTAACAATGAAATAATAAATGTAGAAATGCACACACATTAATGAGAATGATTATTATACTGTTTTCTGTAGCAGTATGACTATGTAACTCGAGTGTTAAGCATGTGAAGGTAAGCAACACCATTACAATACACAATAACTAGTGTGCTGTTTTTGTCAGTTATAACAATTATGCTTATCTAAGGCTAAGTAGGTTACATCTTTAAGAAAAGTTATCTGTAAACATCTGCTGGTGCATGAAATCTTATCCTTATTTTTGCCAGTCCACAGGTGTGAAAAGATTGAAGACCACTGCTGTAAACCATACTAATCATTTATCATGCTATGGAATTTTAAAAGACTTCATTTTTTAAAATTCCTCAAATTCAGATATTGAAGTCAATTATAAAATTATTCCATATCTTAAGGCAAAATTTGTTGTATTGAATTACTTGGAAGCTTCCTTAACATAGTAACAACTTTCTTCAAACACTAGTGCCATCTAGTGCAAGCAATAGTAACCAATGGAGCTGGAAGGTTAGTGTTTTAAATACCTACCTACTGCAGAAGAAATGGTGGTTGAGTGGTCAGCACAGCTGCCTTACAAGCAGTTGTCCTGGGTTCATGGGTTCACTTCCCAGCCGATGCTTTGACACATGAAAAAAAGAAAAGGTGATTATGTGATGTTATAGTGGTTTCAATCTTCCTGTCAATTTATCTAAGTTATTTTATATTACCTCATCCAAATTAACTCATGAAATTCATAAAATAAAGCCATATTTGGTTTAGTTGCAGATCTAACTTTAAACTTACAAGTATAAATCTTTGATTTGTATAATCGACCCACTCTGTCATCAATAATTTATTTAGTTATCAAGATTTATAATTTTATGTGGTTTATCAACTAAACCACAAATTAGTCAGACTGGGGGGTTCTTAGAAAGAAATTTTCAATTTAGTGACTCTAAAAATAAGTTAGATAATTGATTAAACTTTAATGTAGATTTCAAAAATATATCTTTTTTTTTTAAAAAAAAAAATACTATGAAAAAATTTAAGACTATTGTTATTAAATACTATCAAATAAATATGAATAATCTGTCATCTGGTTGGTTTTTCAGATTCATCAAATATACATTCATAATTATGATGATGGAATACTTTATTTCATAATGATGGTATACCATCCTTTCACATATTTCTCTATCAGATATCAAAAAATCAATTGTTTCATAGAAAATATATAAAAAGCCATTAATTTGATAAGATCAATAACTAATTCAAAATATAGTTTCAATTAAGATATACCTTAAGAATTATTTTTAGTTGTTTAACAAAAACATATTCAAACATGAAATAATTCTGTATAAAAAATGAATGTTTTGCAGAGGTGTAAAGAAATGTATTTTTCCAGTTCTAAAAATAAAGCCAGTTGGATTTAAACTTTTTAAGAATTTTCTGGAGTTATTTCAATATGAGTTACTATGTTTTTCTGCTTCAGGAATAGATTTAACAGCCTCTTGACATATATTACAGGTATTAAACAAAAACCAAGAACTATATGCAAGAACAATATACTTTATAATATTTCTGCTTTCAAAAACTAATCTACTAATAAATAAATAAAAATTCCCTTATGTGCTATCTCTATGGTATATCTGATCTAATATTTATTATTAATGTAAAAAAAGGCAGAAGGAACTATAATGATATTACTTTATCAAAATCAAAGATATTCATGATAAATTTTTTTGTTCTCTAAAAGAAATTATATTTCTTCTAGAAGTGGAGTCTTTTTCATAACAATATACCTTAGCAGGTTGGCAAAGCATCAAAAACTAATGATTAATTAACTTTTTGTGAGATAATATTCCACCCTAAAAATGGTAATTTGACAGATATATTTATGGTTTAAAACGAATTTAAAGCAAAATTTGATAATCACAATATTTTATTTTTTGCTGCTTTGATTCTTATATTATCATATCACATGATTAGTCAATTCTTGCATGTGGCATAATAAATTTTTAAAGATATCACTATTTTTCAAAATTATTAGAATTTCCAAGGATGTTTACTTTGCCCTTCTACTTCATTAGCAATATATTTAAATAGTCTACTAAAGAAAATTACTCTATCTTTATTATATCAATATGAACATCTAATTCTTCATTTTCATATATTGATAATATAGAAGCAAACTTTCCAAACACTAGTGCCATCTAGTGCAAGCCAGAGTAATCAATGGATGTAAGAAGTTTTGTGCATAAAATACCTATCTAGTGTCTACTCATCCAATATCCCCAGACTAATTTCTAGCTTGTGGCTTTCATCAATGAGAGGCCTTGAATCTGAAAGCACTGTACCTAGATTTTAGAGTTTGCTACTGTGCTAGCAGCTTGTGTGGGCATAGGAAATGGTGATCATATGATATTTAATAATATAGTGATTATTTTCAGTAATATTTACAATCTTAATGTAACTGAAGTATTAAGGCTTCTTTTATCTAAATCATCTTCTTAGCAATTATCATCAGGTGCATATTATCAGGGATTCTAACTAAATTTTCTGGAATCCCTCTGGCAATCCATTGTATAAAAAATAATATTAAAATCAATAAAAGAATTAAGATTACTACACCACTTATTAATTTAAATTATAGTAATCAATACATCTATATGAAGCTATGTATCCTAAATGTAATTATAAAATTTTATTTTTCCAAGGTTCACATTTATTATCAGAAAGTAATAAATAAACTGAAAAAATACCAGTGGAAAGAAATTTGTAATAATATTAATTTTTATCAACACAGACTTCTCACTTTCATAGACTTAGTTTTGAAGGTTCTTATTATGTTTAAATATTCAATATGATTTGTCAAGTGTTTTTACATACATCAGTGTCACATAGTTAAAAATGAGAAACTTTCTCTTTCCTTTGATATATAAACTGAACCTGTGCAAGTAATATGTGGATTTAAAAATCAGGCTCATAAGTTCAATCCATAATTTAAGCCAAGTCAATAATTGTTGGTTTATTTGATAGAAGAGTGTGTGTTAATTTTCCAGGGATGTATGAAGAATAGTTCCTTTCACAATTTAACATCAGTATTACAATTTAGAGATTTCCAATGTGGATATTGTTTATGCTACTGACACAAAAGAAAAACCTTAATAAATAAATAAAAATGTCTTATGATGGCATTATTGACACACTCATTTTAACATACTTGGAAGCAAAAACATATATTGGTCTAAAATATGGAGCTACAGCAACCAAACAGATATTTTTCCATATAAATTAATAAATGACATGGCCAATATAAAGCTACCTTCTTTCTAATGAACTCAGGGATTAAATTTATATCTAGTTGTTTTCCAAGTGTGATTTTCTTAAATTATGAAAGACATTGGTTATTTGATAAGATTTATTATTTGCATGACAATAACAAACTTAATCATTTAGTAGTTCATTTTTTGATAACCAGAGAAGGATGCTCATTATTCTTGATAAATCTACTTTTTACATTTCTCACACATATTCATTTGCCATGAACAACAAGCACAAAAATAAGGTGGCATGCTTCTCTTAAGATTGTTTTTCCTCTGGTAATGGTGTGATTTAATCTTCCAAACAAATATATTCACAATAATATGTTTCTAGCGCCAAAAGTGATTACTATGAGGCAGTAACCTTAAATATATCCTCCAAAATATATATAATTAACTCTGTGGCCCCAGACCCATTTTGTCTTCTGACAATCTTTCCATTGTCACCTGGCAAAAATTGATATTCCCTGCTTGATAATTTACAATTTGCTAATAACAATGATAAAATGCTTGCTTTTTTTCAGCTATTCCTTAATCATTTGTACATCAAAAGCAACTGTTAGTATCTTAATAAATACTGTCAGAGTAATTTAAATTTTGTATATTTGTTAATATTTTCAAATATGTTATCTATTAAAAAATAAAATAAATGCTTTAAACTATATTATTAGTAGTAAGAAACCATATAAATTTTGATTACACAAGAATTCATTGTTGCAAGTAAAATTATATGTTGGTCTATTTTCATCATCTAATATCAGTTTGCTAAATATTTTTAGAAATCCTCAAACTTTATTTAACTTTCTAAATACATCAACTGTTGGAATAGCATACATATTACTATATAGCATTTTGAGTAGTATGCTGCTGGCACAAGCAGTGATTGTAATAGCATGAGCATCTTTATATTTATGAATATTGAATTTAAGGTGGCACTCTAATCAATTAGACTGTTACTAACAGTTGAATGCATCTGGGAAGTTTAAGTAAATTTAAAATTCTTCTAAACAACTAATAGTAAATGATGGAAATAGTACAGCATATAATTACAACTGAAATAATATCACACACAAGATTTTTTTTGTTACTTTTTAAAAGAAAAATGTTTGAATTTTATTGGATATTTGATTGACAAACTAATGTACTACTCTTAAAGAATGTTAAAAAACATTTTAACAGTTATTAAATTTCATATACAATAATAATCCATAAATTATGTGTTCATTTAAAATGTTCACAGTTTCTCTGATTTATTTATTAATTAATTATATACTGTCACAATTTTTTTGTTGTTAAAGAATTAGTAATTATTCTTGATTATAATTATAATTGCAATTCTTTACCAAATAGTCTATACTGTAGAAAAAATTCATATTTCAAAATAGATTTAATAAATGTATGTTCGAACTGAAACACACAGGCTTATTATATACCTGTGTCTATATATTTAATATATAGGATTATATGAACACAGATTTTCACACAACCCACCACTCTCCACACTATCTCATAACACTGATACATTTGAACACATATATGTTGAAAAATTAAATAATCACCAATAGACGTATTTCGTGCTAAACCAGCAATCATCAGCTGGTCCAGATTACCATCTCTACACATATATGCTATAAGTTCTCAGATATATATTAAGACAGCCAATCCTCATACTTTAATGGACAGGCTTCAATCTACTCCACACTCCAACTCTTCAACCGTCCATCCAATTGAAAATCTGATGATGGAATGCTACATATTACATATATAGACACAGGTGTATAATAAGCCTGTGTGTTTCAGTTATTACATAGTAGAGATGTCTGCCCATCCCTTGTATATGTATTAAATGGATTATGTCCTGTACATGAGGGATCACATTGACCTTAGGTCAACATGAGTGTGACAAGAATCTCAGCCTCAGGGTGGCCTTTGAGCATTCCATCATCATATTTTCAATTGGATGAACGGTTGACGAGTTGGAGTGTGGAGTATATTGAAGCCTATCCATTAAAGTATGAGGATTGGCTATCTTAATATATATCTGAGCACTTATAGCATATATGTGTAGAGATGGTAATCTGGACCAACTGATGATTGCTGGTTTAGCATGAAATACATATATTGGTGATTAATTATCTTTTCAACATATATATGTTCAAGTATATCAGTGTTATGAGATAGTGTGGAGAGTGGTGGGTTGTGTGAAAGTCTGTGCTCATATACCCTATATATTAAATGTATGTTCGATAAATACAAAGTCACATTTATTAAATGTATATCGTATTGTGACATTTTGGTCTCATAGCCATAACTCAACTAATTAATATTAATAATTGTTTTTTTTTTCCTAGTGAAATTAGCAGATGCCAAAACCGACGACACAAACAGCAGCTAACTAATTAGCATAAAATAGAATACTACCTCTCATTACTAGCAACTGCATTCAGCTATGAAGATGAAGGCTAGGAGCTTTGAAAGCGCTAAGCATAAATAAACAGTAACAAATGAAACTTCTCTAACAAGCGTAGAAGCGCAGAATTACGTGGTATTATAAAATCCTTTTTATATAAAGGGTTTGAACTCGAACTTTCACACGACCCTCAACTATCGACGCTATCTCATATTGCGGATACACATGATCACACACATGTTGAAAAGATAAATAATCACCAAACCAGCACTCGTCAATTGGTCCAGATTATCATCTCCACACATATATGCAATCAATGCTCAGCTTATATTAAAATAGCCAATCTTCATACTTTAATGGACAGGCTGTGTGCTCAGATTATCAATGAAATGGATAGCTGAAGAATTGTAGGGTGGAGTGGATTGCTTTGACATATGAAAAAAAAAATTATTTTATAAAATATTTTAAAATTCTAATTAATTCTATTAATCAAATGTTTTCACTTAAATATATACGTGCGTATTGTTAAATATACTTGTATATACTCAAACCTATTGATTTTTATTTTTACTTAAAAAAGAAATCAGATTTCTATCTCTTTATTTTTTTCAATCAAGATTCTTTCTCTCTCTACACATAATAAATTCAGTGTCTGAACCATAACTAATAAAACACACCTACAGTATATCAATGTGTTAAACATATATTGCAGAGACGGGAAAGTTGTTCGATGATAAGAGACACATGTAATACTTTTATATATTTTTTGAATGTTCAAGAGTGCAAAAAAATACTTTAAGTTAACCAAGAGGTCAGCAAGTAGTTGGTTGCAGACGGTTGTGGGTTTGCGTCCCGGCCGATGCTATGTCATATGAAAAAATAATTATATTTATAAAAAATACAATTCTATAGCCTGGAAACACTTTTTACAACCAAATATATATAAAAAAATCTACATTATTAACTCTTTTGACTGATATCATTTAAAAGCTAAACATTCAAAGTTTCAAAATGTTTTTTTACTCATCTTTAAAGAATTTATGTAACAAATTATTCAAATATAGGTACGTACTCCATTACTATAAATCATTAATATAAAAGTTTAGGAAAATTGACAATGAAAACCAATACTGTCTCGGGAATTGCATGTGACTCGTGAGAGACAGTTCACCATGAAGCACAGTTTTCCTCTGATGGATATATTGCAATGATAATGATGTTGAGAAGGAGGAAAATATTAAAAGAGAATATTAAAAGTTGAACTTAAATTCTTAAATTTAGCTATATAATAGCTATATCTAAACAAGGTCATTCATTAATTTAGGAACGCTGGCTACATTATGGCTAATATAGACTGCAAGCAGAGATTCACTTGAGATGATGATCAAATCAAGCCCTCTTCAGCCATAAATTGATTAATTGGTTGTATTTCACATCATAATATTTTTTCAAAAATAATCAGATAAAACAAATAATAAAAAAGACTGAATATACAAAGTATAGCATTTATTTTTTCAACATATTTATGATCTTGAACACCATTTCTTGACTTAGAGAACTAATATGCAGATTCAGGTTTGAATCCTCATATTTTATTAAAATTTTCACTGCTTAGCATGAATTCCTAATACATAGAAGCAAAGATCTCAAATATAATGCTTCACAAACTGATCATGATAATTTACTACCTGTCCTAGCAAAATATAGATGTGAGAATGCAAATTAAATAATAATAGGCTAGGTTTAAGCTTAGCAAGTAGATGTAGAAACAATACATTGATCAAATGCCAATAGTAATATATATTTTTATTTCCTATTTTTTCACTCTTTATTGTGATTCTATAGTTTACAAATATCCTGTTCAGAATTTCACTTTGATCAATCATTCTGATTAAGTAATTAAACATTCCTTAAATATTAGATTTGTCTCTTTAAATATATTTTAAGACATTAGAAGAAAGAAATTTACAAAATTTATATATTACACAAAATAATAATATTTAAACAGCATTAAACTGTTGCACATGCGCTTTGGATTTTAAATATAAAATGAATGAATACTAACACTTCAACCACATGATAAAGTCTTTGGAAAAGGTAGAATGGCCTATCTTTTCCCAAGACTTTATCATGTGGTTGAAGTGTTAGTATTCATTCATTTTATATTTAAAATCCAAAGCGCATGTGCAACAGTTTAATGCTGGCCTATCTTTTCCAAAGACTTTATCTTGTGGTTGAAGTGTTAGTATTCATTCATTTTATATTTAAAATCCAAAGCGCATGTGCAACAGTTTAATACTGTTTAAATATTATTGTTTATAAAAAACATCGTGCTATATAAAATAATTGACTTATTTACAAAATAAAAATAAAAAAAGATAAATTTTATATTGACATGGATAAATGATCACTTTTATACAAGTGAATACGAAAAATTTTTTAACAGTATATATATTCAAATCTCTCAGGTAACTCATTAAAGATCAATATTAATTTAACTATTCTTTCCATTCTGTTGTAAAGCAACTTCCTTCACATCTTAGAGGTATAATCTGGGATTTATCTGAATGCTAATCTTAAACATGATTAAATTGTAAATACCATGAAGATAAATTTACATATACATTGCTTTTGATCATTACTAAATTAGACAATATTCTGGCAAGTAAACAAATCACTTTCTAATTAGAGATCAGTATATTTTTCAATAATGATAATGGCAGTCAACCCAACTTCATGCTAGGACAGGAACAGGCAATTCCCCTCTTTTGGGCACTACAAGAATGGATAACAAAGACAATTACACTTTTACAATACCATAAACAAATGTACAGGCCAAGCTAATCATTGTTTCAATATAGATGTACTTAAAAATCAGGTCTGCACTGTTAACTAAGAGGATTAATTAGCTTGTAATAAGATTCACAGTATTAAACAGATAATAGATGACATAGAAATAATTCTTTTTAACTATCTTCTTTGGAGTTTCTTAAAATTTATCTTTAAAACAAACTACCATGCTCTTTTCCACCTTGATTCATTCCTCTCGTGGAATTCGAATTTGTTTTTCTTTCAACACCCTTTTATAACTTTGTAACATTATGTCTCAAATATTTAAAAAAAAAACCCACACAGTTACTAATCTGTTTATCTATACAGAATGTTTTTAAAAGGCATTAAACGCTTTTAATCTATTTCTAGCTTTAATTATCTCTTGCTTATTTGAAAAATGAATTTAAATATTTTTGTTTATTCTGAAAACAATTTTAATTACTTTATTAATTAATATATAAGGGGTTCGAACTCAGACTTTCACACGATCTTCAACCCTCCATGCCATCTCATATTGCTAACCCACCTAATTACACACATGTTGAAAAGATAAATAATCACCAATATACATATTTCATGCTAAACCAGCAATCATCAATTGGTCCAAATTACTGTCTCCACACATATTCACAGAACATGCAATATATATGTTTATAATTAGAGCAACCATTATACACAAATTTTGTAAAAAAAATTGCTGAAATTTATTATATCTATGATACTATATATTTAATGTTTGCTGAAATTGTCTGTGTTTGCAAAGGCTTTTTTACCTCAGCCAGAAAGGTTGATTTAAATGTCTTTGAGAATTTACATTATAATAACTGATTTTCACAAGTCATTAATACTGTATATTTCAATTGCAAAAAACAGCTACTCAAACTTGTCCCAAATATAATGTGTTTGGGCACATGTAATCCCCCATTCCTCAATTAAACACCATTTATTTTTTTAACTCGTGTTTATTTATTAATTTCTCTATATGAAAGAATACTGACATATTTATACAATATCACCATAGTTTTCTAATTTTTTATTATTTCTCAACTTTCATTTACTTAACTGTCTTGAAACCTGATTTACAGTCATTTCAATATTTATGTGTTAATGATATGGAAAACCAATCAACATGTTCCTCAATTTGCTAGATGTGATATTATAAAAAGTCATTACTGAAAATAGCACTTTTTTTGGACTGGACATGTAAAATGAAAAAATAATGCAAGCCAACCTAGAAGAGTATTTATGGTGACCTAGAGCATGGTGTCATGAAAGAGATAGATTCTGTTTACATTATAAGAATTATTTCTAAGAAATTTTAAAAAGACGTAATATTAATTGTTCCACTGAGAAGTTAGAGCAGAGATTAAAATGTGCTAGAGAACAACAATTACACATGGTATTGAAGTATTTTAGAAAGTAAAGTATTGTGCTTAAAAAATTAAAAGTCATTATTACAAAATATCAAATAAACAGCAAAATGGATTAGCATATTCTATATATGGATGTATTTGTGATCCATGTATAGTGTCTATGTAAATATATTAATATATTTTTAAACTTTATTTTTATTATACATACTTGACTTGCCAATGTTTATTGTTTATTATTTCACCTTTATTGATATTGGGATTGTCTAAGTGTTGACTGTTTTTTAATAATTACTTACAAATCCGTTTAGCTGTGAGCATTATTACACTTATTATTTAAATAATATTTTGGGTGCAATTTGAAAATTATAATTGCAGTTTGTAATGTTATTATTGACCATTTATTAGTCTGCATTCATCTGTTTAAAGAGATTTATTTAAACTTCTTTGTATCAATAATTTCAATCTCTGTGGTCAAGTTGCAATCCTTAGTATCTATATAAATATATTGGAATAAAGGTGGGATAATACTTTCATTGTTAAAAGGAAGTTGCCTTGACAACAGTTTGAAATTATTTATTGTTATTAGGATTGTCTAAGTGTTGACAGGTTTTTAATGATATATTGATTTGTATAGGAAATGTCAAAACTCATTTCTAGAGAAGCCTTTTCTTTTTTTTCTTGATGTTAGAATAACTATACTAATTTATGAGTGACTTCTATATATAGATGATCTTTATACCTTTTTTAAATTTTATTTTTATTATACATACTTGACTTGTCAATGTGGGAAATAAATCATAATCAGTGAACTCACTCTAATTATATATATTTTACAATATATATATTCACCCTTCTAAACATTATGATATTTCAGCAAAACCCTCTGTGAATAAATATAAAATATGAACCTTTATATTTATTCACAGAAGTCATTTCTGAAATATCTTAATGTTCAGAAAGATAGTTTGAATATTTTCTATTTAATTTTCAGATAGCATTATGCTTTTTAACATTTTCACACACACACATAATAATGAGCAAGCCAATAGCTTTTAACAACCTTTTAAAATATCCCTATTCTCAGACCGGTTTCTAGCTTATGGCTTTTCTCAGTTTATAAATTTAGGTCATGTGATAGATGATTTGACTTCTTTGCATATATATATATATATTGCACCATAGTTACTTTGGCCATAAATATTGATATACATATGTATAAAAAAAGAAAGAAGAGAAAACTGTATAAAATAGATTTCTCTATAAATCAGTAAAATAAATTTATTTTAGTTTAATTAAATAAAATAAAAATTATTTGAGATGGATGAAAAATTGAAACAGGGAGCTACAGATTTGTTTAATTAAAGAAATAATATATATATAAGGAAAAAAGTATTTATTAGTCCTGAATATTTTGTATTTCAATAAAATTTAAATAAGTATAAGTTTTAGATAAAAGGATTAATAAATATCAAAGGCTAATTAACAATAGAATTAACATGTCAGATTGGAAAATATAAAATCAGAAATGAGAAAAAATATAAAAGAACAAAAATATTTTGTGTCTTGTCTTAATTTATCTTTTCTAGTATTGCTTTGCTTATCTTTGGCATCCTCAAGTCAGGAGTGAAATTAGCACACCGATGGAAAGTAAAAAAAAAAAGCCGAAACACACAGATGTAATTCTGATATATTAGCTGGAAAAGAACAGTAATATTCCATAAAGATGAGAAATATATAGACGCCACCTAGTGGCTCGAGGAATACAAGGTTAGTTTCAGGTCCCCTATAAAAGGTGGAATTAAAAAGGGATAACAAAGCCTTCACGGTAATATTTTGAAGCCAAACTGAAGGTAAACTCATTGCCTTTAAGTGTTGTTATCAAAATGAAGAAAACTTTTAGTTTTCTAACAGCAACAAGATTTTAACTGACATCGTTGTGAAAACAAAGATGGCAGAGAACGTTTCAAGTCAAGTGCAAAATAGAGGAGGAAATGCAAGTCAAGAAAACAGCAGCATAAATAAACAACTGACGGAAGAAGATAATCCAGTTAACAAAGAAATCATCTCAGGTGATTTGGACTATATGTTACCCAAAATATCACAAGGGAAAGAGGAAGTGAATGTCATTGAAGGCTTTGTAAAGTTTAAAATTGAAAATAACGTTATCTAAAAAGCAAAACTGATTAATAAGAACAAAAGTATAAAATCTAAATTTGAAACTAATGAGAGAAGTAAGTCAAACAAATTATTTAATGTTAATAACCAAGAATTCAAGTATGAAGAGGCATTACAATCAAAAATGTAATCTACACAAATGCAGTAAAAACTGGTGGGAATAGAAGTATGTGGTAAATAACGTTATGCAAGAGGCTTATGATAATATATAGGATTTAATGGATGAGGAAGATGAACAATCAACTGTTTAACCGAAATCATTCAATAAATAACTTAATAAGGATTGAGAAATTTAAGGAATAAAAGCGAACAATTTTTTTTATCAAGAACATAATCACAGACAAATTTAATTGACACGCTGGATTCCAGACACTCCAGCTAGAAATATCTCTGTTACATTAATGGAGTTTTGCTGTAATATTTGGGGGCATGGGTCTGCACTCCTTATTTCTTTCTCACGGGTCGATGGTGGTGGTCGCTGGGAGTTTGGTTTATAGGTGCGGGCTGTTGATGATTATTGCTGCTACCCGGAAAACCTACCGGGAGGGTACAGGGTCAAAGTTTTCAGCACTTTTCCACTCTCATGGGCTGCTGCGCCCCTTGATGGATTGTTTTTGAGCAGTGCAGATCTGTGCTCGTCACTCGTTAAACTTTTATTTATATAATTGTTATCGAGCGTATGTACCTTTGTAAACCTGGTCTCTAATTGTTTCACCTTGTAATATTGAACAATGTATTTACATCATGTAGCGGGTGATCAGTCACCTGTATTTTTTCCTTAATAAAAAAAAAAAAGATGAGAAATACGATTTCTTATATAGATATCTTTATAATGGCACCCAGTGTGTGTACATTATGACCTTTCTATAATGTAGGTGCTAAGTATAAAGAGATAACTGAAACCTGAGTTTAAAGTAATCCAGTCACTTTTGAAAGATAGTTGCTGCGATCTGAGATATCTGTCTATGAAAGACTCATCTTTAAAATAAGATACAAAAAATATATGTGTGTAAAACAAAAAACAAGAGAATAATACAGCATCTCTAATCAGCTGATATTGAAATTGTATTTAAAAATCAATCCAGTTTTAACCAGTAAATCACCCCACATGTATAAAATGAAAGTGGACCAGGAATTGATCAAATTAAATAATTGCAGTGCAAGCTATTTGAACTCAAAAGCCCATCATTTCTGTGTAAATTGAAGTTAATTAAGAAATCAGTTGAATGAATGATGTCATACCAGCTAAATCTGCTTTAAATCAAGTCGCCACATATGAGTTCAAAATAAGATCAAAAATACATCAAATGTGATAACAAAATACTTCATAAATGAAGAAGACTTTATCATTCCATTTTATTAATGGACCTAAAGTAAATACCTAAATAAATAAAATACTAGAATTCATTAAAATAAAATAGTATATTTCTGCAATTAACATTTTTTATCTTATAGATAAATTAATACATTGTACAGGCTTAAACCTGCATTTATATATGTAATATAGGCGGGATTCGAAGTCAGACTTTCACACGACCCACTACTCTCAGTGCCATCTCATATTGCTGACCCACCTGATCACACACATGTTGAAAAGATAAATAATCACCAATATACGTATTTCATGCTAAACCAGAAATCATCAGTTGGTCCAGATTACTATCCTCACACACATATATAATCAGTTCTCAGCTTTATATTAAGATAGCCAATCTTCATACTTTAATGGACAGGCTTCAAACTATTTTAACTCACAACTCTTCAGCCTTCCATTTCATTGAAAATCTGAAGATGGAACGTTCAAAGCCCTTATTGGTGCCAAGGTTGTCATAGTAAATATATATATTACAACGATCGAAATGAAAGTGAAGATCGAATCTAACCGCAAAAACAATATCTGCACTACAAGGGCGCCATCTAGGCATTTGAGCCTAGAAAAATTTATAAAGTAGGCAGATACGCGCTGTTAAGATTCCACTTTCTTTAAATATTCCGACCGTTAGCCCAAGTCACTAGCTCAGCGGAGACGCAGAGATAAAAATCTATAAATTTTATATCTTAAATATAAAAGAATAAAAGCCACTGCCAGAAATTAACACATAAAAATATTTATTTACGCACATATAAAATAATATTTAAATTTTGAGGAATAAATTTAACGTTTATAATTTTATATTGATCTTTAATTCTAAATTTAAGTAGATTGCAAATAATGAGTTTACTATTTATTTAGAGGGTCGAGTATGAATGGACTACATAGGTCTGCATTTGAAAGGAAAATATTCTTCCCTGATTTAACCTTAGGCAACAAATTTCGCAATCCACTGGCGCCAATCCATCTGATACATTCATGTATTCAATGTAGCATGATACAACAACACAAAATACTATATTGTCAGGAATGTACATCTGAACAATAAGTAGAAATAGAGAAGAGATTGACTCTCCACCAACAGGAATGTGACATCTGTTGGCAAGTAGATCAATAAACAAAAAACTCCATAGGAATGGACTGCGGTCTTCTGCCGACTTACAAACCCATCCATAGGCAAACAGAGGGTGTGTGGCGTATATCTATAATCCTGCCCGTAGTGGACCTCATACTACATCTACTAATTACACAAATATATCCAATCCATTGAACCAATTCAACTACGAAATGAATAACCTAAGATTACCCTCCCTTAATATAACTTTACAAACTATACTGCCATTCACGCCCGACTTAATTTTAACATTTAAATACGTTCGCACAGATTTGTTTAAAAATGTTGGGTATAGATCGATTACATAGATTCCACGGTCAAAAACATTTCAAAATAAACATAAACGATCAAAATACAAAATTATTGATACCGACAATCGCAGAGGGAAACTTATAAGTAACCCAATAGTATTCACCATAAGATACTTGCGTTGTCACCAATAACTTAAAAGACATCCGAATAAATACATTTTAGATACTCACCGTAAGGTATCATTATTTATCGAATGTCTATATATTTTGATCAAATATGAAAACCAAAATATAATTAACCCATAAACGAATCCATGCAAGCGTCTATAAACAACTTAAATTTCATACATTTAAATAATCTTTACAATAAGAAAAAAAAAAAATGGGAATGATGTTTATCAATCGGAAAACATATAAAATTAAACATTATTAATTTGATTTAAAAACTTACAAAAGTCAAATAAGAGTCCGTTTTAACATTTCAGTTGGCTTGTTTATCAATTTGTAAAACTTGATTGATTTTAACAATTGTTCATTTCATATAGCTTATGGTATAAGAGTCCAGGCCTCTGCTTTCAATTCCCGCGATGCCTCCGTTGGAAGGTAATGTTCTGGAGATGGCAATAGCTGGTTCAAGGTATCACAGTCTTTTCATTTTTTTTTTTTTATAGAGAGTGTGGTATGTGCGTCATACCACATCTCTCAAACACACAACGCTGGAACTGTCCGAAAAAACTGTATTTCCCTTTTTATATTATCCACATGGATTTAATGAACAAAACGTCACTAGTCTATCACTTTCGTTAGGTCCGAGCCAAGGCTTAGTGCTTCCATTGGTCAAGCTAAAATTTCTTTCTTCTCTTATCTAACTTTTCATCTGACTTTTTAATTACACAGCTTTTAGATAATTAATAAACAATCATTTCCATTTACAGATTACAGGAATTAATTAATACCTGTTTTTATTTTAACTTACGTTATTTTTTTTATTAAAATATTTTTATATTTCAATCTTGTATTTTTTTATTTAAAAAAATACGTTCAAATACTTTTTTTTTTGTTTATGAAAAAAATATTTTTAAAGTTTAGCATCTGTGCGAATGTATATACGTATAACAAACATTTTTAATTTTAGCGTTTAGTTTTTTACTTTTATTTGCGAACTTTTAAGTTTTTGTTTTAAATTAATGTAACGACATATTTATATATCGTTACAATATATATATATAAGATGCATATTTAATTATGTTTTATTTAAACAAAGTAGAAATGCACCTATATTTTTTTCTAATACGCTCAACTTTGTTTAAATAAAACAAAACATAATTAAATATGCATCTTATATATATATATTTACTATGCACAGAATATAGTAGTGAAGTACATTTTTAAGAAAATATTTTCTCTTTGGCAAAATGCTGAAAAATCATTTCGTATTTTGAATTGCATTGGAGTGTTATATGTTGTGGAAGTACATTGTTTGCGCCTATATTTTTTGATGTAAGAAAGAGCTGTTATGCCATATTTCAATTTGTAACTTTGTTTAAATAAAACGTAATGAAATATGGATCTTATATATAATTACCAGTGTGCACAGAATATGGTACTAAAGTATATTTTAAAGAAAATCATTTCTGTTTGTCAATATGCTGAAGAATCATTTATTATTTGATAATTTTAATTAAAGAAGAGTTGTAAACAAGGCAGGACATTGAGAAACTCATTATTGTGTAAATGGTGCAAAACAACTTGGAACCAAAAGTTGGTAATATAAACTTGTTATAATTATTAATTAATAAATAACAAATAACTTGCTATAACTTCTAAATTATAGTTGCTAATTTCTGCCATCTTTGCTGTAACCACCGTTCTTCTCTTACTATTTAAGTGTGTTAAAATCTGTTCCAAAATGCTTCAAAATTGTGCCATCTTTGCTATATTTTTTTACACAAAATAACCATCGTTACTTAATCATCGGTTACTATTCAAGTGTGTTCAAAGCTTCAAAATTGTGCCATCTTTGCTGTATTTTTTTTACACAAAATAACCATCATTACTTAATCTTGTGTTACTATTCAAGTGTGTTCAAAGCTTCAAAATTTTGCCATCTTTGCTGTATTTTTTTACACAAAATAACTATCATTACTTAATCTTCTGTTACTATTCAAGTGTGTTTAAAGCTTCAAAATTCTGACATATTTGCTGTATTTTTTAGACCAAATAACCACCATTACTCAATCTTCTGTTACTATTTAAAATGTGAACTCTAAATCAAAATAATGTTTTTCTTAATGGATTTTTATGCTGAACACATTCAAGTGCCTACTACAAATAATTGGAACGACTTTGGTAATTATTTTTTGTGTATTGCTTTTTTACTTTCATTACCATTTTTTGTGTATTGCTTTTTAATTATTTAAATATTATTGATCAATTTAGATATGCCATAATTTGAAAGCCAGATAACAATTAATTGCTTTAAAGCTAAATAATTTGAGATTTTCTTTTTTAAGTATTTAGTATATTTTTTGAAAATCTACACCATCGACTTAATTTGTCAATTTCAGCTACTTTGGGGGGAGGGTGGATTTTACGCCATGTTTCTTAGTTGGGGAGGGGTTGGTAATTATTTTTTGTGTATTGCTTTTTGATTATTTAAATATTATTGCTCAATTTAGATAAGCAATAATTTGAAAGCCAGAGAACAATTAATTGCTTTTCAATATGATCGTAGATACATATTTATGTTGAAAGGTATAAAATTTTTTGATGTTTTTGGATTTCCCACTCTTTGTCCACCATGTTTCTTTATGGATTATCACCAACTTCTTTATTTTTTAAATTTGAATTATTATAGGATTTTATAGCATTTTCTTGTTTTTTTTATTTTTATAATTTGTACTTTTGATGTATTTCTTGGATATATATATATACTCATGCATTTTTATTTTTCGATTTAAGTGAAGAAATTTTGATTTTAGGGGGGGGGGGTAGGCCTTTCTTGTATTTTCATGGAATTTTTTTTTTTTTAATTTGAATTTCATAGCATTTTCTTGTTTTTTTTTTTATAATTTGTGCTTTCGATGTATTTCTTGGATATATATATTCTCATGCATTTTTATTTTTCGATTTAAGTGAAGAATTTTTGATTTTAGGGGGGGGGGATATTTCTTTGTTGTATTTTTATCGATTTCTGTTTTTTTTAATTTAAATTTTATAGCATATTCTTTTTTTTTTTTATAATTTGTACTTTCGATGTATTTCTTGAATATATATATCTTCAGGCATTTTTATTTTTCGATTTAAGTGAAGAATTTTTGATTTTAGGGGGGGGGGGTATTTCTTTGTCGTATTTTCATCGATTTCTGTTTTTTTTAATTTGAATTTTATAGCATATTCTTGTTTTTTTTTTTTATAATTTGTACTTTCGATGTATTTCTTGGATATATATTGCCTCGGGCATTTTTATTTGTCAATTTTCAGCCACTTTCGTATATAAATTTATCACTTGCAGGCTTCGGGTCGGTTGTTGATGGTGTTGCAGCACCATTTGATGGTGGGAGACGGTCCCTCAATGACTACCATATTAAGTTTGTCAATTACCTTTATTATTTAGAAAACACTCTTATCTTGTACTGCAATGCTTATTTATGCCAAGCAGTGTAATATACCTGTTTTATAAAACAATAGTGAAAACCTAATTAACAATGATGGAGACAATAAGGGTATTATGGTATTTTATTATTTTATTCCCCATACATGTAGTTAAAGAAAATACCTTGTTTCATATATGTTTTCTGGAAATAGATGTTAAACTGTTTATAATGTTAAGAAAATTTGTAAATAATGTAAATAAATAGTGTTATTTTGAAATTCTTATCTGTGGTATTATTGCTAATTATCACCCTTATTATTATTGTTATTGCTATCCACACATTACCTTGTTATTTCAAATTCATCATTAATCAATGTAGTATAATTTACTATTTATTAATACTATAATAAATTTAGTACACTTTTATTTTTTTGAAAAAGTACATTTAAAGCATCATCACTTTGTGATTTAAATATTGTTCACCTGAAGTGCACATATTATTTTAAATAATATAATAAAGATGAAATAAATAATTTTGATATAGCTTATTAATTTGAACCATCAAATACATCATTCACTGATCTATGATCACATAGACCATAATTATTGAATAAAAGAGAGTTTGCAAGTTATTTAGCTCAATTAAGAATTTGTGTGTACTTTATAGAGTTTAAATTTCATATTCAGTTGGTATTCAGATTGCTAGATATTTTAGCAATTCTAAGTGTTTATCAGCAGTTTTATCTGATATAGTTGGGTAGTGGCAAAATCCCTCTCACTGACCCAAGTATATCTGGAAAAAGGATAATAGTTAATTTATTTGAACCTGAGAAGAATAAGTTAGTAGTTCATGGTATAATGTTAAATTTATGGTTACATTTTTATATTTAGAATTGTTTACTGAACTTTAATTTGAGTTATGTTTATTGTCACAGTTGTTTTATAGTCAACATAACTTAATGTGTAAAGTTCTTCTTCCTTACTTTTGATTTTATATTTTGTTTTAATTTGATGGTAAATATTCTGGTTTGGTTAAGCTTGGAATCCATATTTTACTTTAGTTTATTTTGCTATCCTTTAAGATAATATCAGTTTAGAGTTCAGGATATCATCTTCCATCATCATCATTGTTCTCATCTGTCATCTTGATCTTTCTTTATTTATTCATTCTTATTTCATCTTAATTCATTATCATAATTAATTCATCCTTCACTAGCTCTTATTCTATTACCATCTTAATCAGTCATTAGCTCTTAGTCCATCATTATCTTAATCCTTCAGTATTCTGACACATCTTTCTCTTCTCTTCGCTCATAGACTCATTTCATTTTATTATTTAATTCTTATTTATTGTCATCATCCATTTAATTATTTAAATCCTAATTTATTTACTACTTAATTTATAATTACAATCTCATATTCATTTCATAGACGGGCTTAATTATTTATTAATTTGACAAATAGTAAATTTATCTCATAATATTTTGTTTGGGGATTTTAAAGCTAGTTTGACCAGAAGTTATTATCTTCATAATCACCTTGTAATCTTCTTTAGATTTATAGTTTCATGCTAACCAGTTCAATAGTCACAGAAAATAATATCATTGTTTCTAACATAGGATGGATAGGAAAGGTTACAAAGGGATTTGTATGGGGAAGCGTATGAAGGTAGGTTACAATATATTAAATACGTTTTTCCCCCATAAATACAAATCCTTATTTTTATTATATATTATTTTATTCCTAAACTAAATTTAATTCTTAAATTTAAAATTTTATATTTTAAAAAATTCTTAAAAACCTTTATTTTTCTATTACTTATATATCTATTAAATTAATATTCCTTACTCATACAAAATTATGAACGTTTCTAAATATATGGTAGTAGGATATGGTAGTGAGTAAAGATATTGTAAAGATTATAATGTTATATGAGTATATAAAGTGATGAATAAGGCCAGGTATATATTTAGAGCATTAATAATTTGGTATGATTAAGGAATATTTATTTAATAGATATATAAATAATAAAAAAATAAAGATTATAAATAATTTTTTAAAATATAAAATTAAAAATTTTAAACTGAAGAATTCAATTTAGTTTAGGAATAAAATAATATGTAATAAAAATAATGATTTGTATTTATGGGGAAAAACGTATTTTAATATATATAAAAGAAAAGGTATTTAAATTATGAATTATTAAGAGATATGAAGATTTTACAAGATTTAAAATGATAAAGTTAAAGAATTAATAAATGTGATATAATAAATAATCTATAAAAATTAAGATTTATGTATGTTTTAAAATTTTTTACAGGGAGGATGTATTATGGTGTGTGTATATATATATATAATAGAATCTTTTAAAATGCACAAAAAAGGAAGTACAAAATATTAAAGATTAAAAATTAATTTTAACATTTTTTGAAGTATTTAAGGATTGAGTAATTTAGTAATATAATGTAATAAATGATGTATAGTGTTTAAAAGTGTTATTATATGTATAAATTGATTGTTAATTTATTGATGCATATATAAGTTTTGGTTGTATTGTTATAATGTTTAAATTTTTGTAGATCTGAAGAAGATTGTGAGGAACAGTCAAAACAGTAATTAAAATAATAATTTTTTGCTTAAAAGGTGTAAGAAGATTATGATTATTTAAAGGCTATATTGTTGGGTTAATATTGCTTATTTTTATATCTTGTTTAAATAATTTATTGACAACTTTTCTTACAGAAGAACTGTTATATCCAATTTTATAAAGCTCACTAAAATATATTTAATTCCATTTTTACCCTGATGTGGTTGTATTTCTGTAGATTGTCATATTTGTATAAAAAATACTCTAAAATCTGGTAACATGTTTTTCCATAATCAAGGATTTATTGCTGATATAATTTGATATATTTAATGGTTTTATTGGCATTTGTTCAATTAAGACCATATCTTATAAGTGAATACATCATTTATGCATCTTTTATAAATTATATTAAAATTAAAGTTGCTCCAATATTGTTTTCAATGTGTGCTGATACAATATTGCTTATGACTCTAGTAATTGTTAACCTCACCAACCACCTATTGTTCAATCAATCTAAAAAATACCACTTTTGATCATGCGACTATATCTTTGTCAATTCATCATAAAATAAGAAATAATATTTTTTTTAAAAATCTCCTTGGTCTGCTTTTGGATTAATAACTCATTGATAAATTTATATCTATCTATTGATATGTACATTAAAAAAATTATCTTTGACAATAATACTCACTTTAGCCATTATGTGATAATTTTACCTTTGCAGAAGACCCCCCTCCCCCAAGTCACTCATCAATTGCAGGGCGTAGTTCTCTTTGTGGAACTTTGTTAACAAAGATTTGAAAAATTATAGCCAGTGGAAGAATATATTTTGAGATATTTTTTTCAATTAACCAATTTTCCATGATATTTTTTTCTAAATTTGTCCTTTGTTTTAAAGTGTATTATTCTATTTTTAAATTTGTTTTTGTTTGAACTTGAATTTTAATAATGGGATCTTTATCTATCTTTTACTACAAATCAATTTTTTTAATGCAAATAATGTGCTTCTGCTTACACATTTTAGCAAGCATTTTTAATTTCCATACTTCTGGAATTTGAGATGAAATCAAGACATGTCTTTAGATTAGAAAAGATCAAAGTAAATTTCAAAGACAAAACAGCATAAAGAGATTAGATTGGTTTATGTACTATCAAAAAGTACATCTGACAATATAGAAATTACTTAAAACTGAAATATGAACATTAGTTATGTAAAAAAGTCTATGCATATAATTTAATAATGAGTCATGAACATGATGTGAGAACACTGAAAATGTACTAAGTTAAAATTGAGTTTACAGTTCATTACTAGAAATAAAAAACTTTAAATATTATTACCTTAAGTTTTACTATAAAACACTGTAGTTTAGTATTAAATTCTTAGGGTTACATATTATATATATATATTGTAACAGTCAGAATCGTCTATCTCGCTAACACACTGCAGAATTCAAACCCCAAACATGAAACTGAACATTCTAGGAGGGGTTGCCTTCTAGATATACTAAGTTCGAATCTAAAATCCAAATTTCACAGCGCCACCTACATGATAACGCATCTGATGCTACTACTAGTATAACCTTTTACTGGTGCCTGGTGGTCAGGGAGAAACAAAAGACTCTATACTAAAATAAGTTTGGGTGGCTACTAATTAATGTCTATGGATGTACAAAATAAATTTATAAAATTAGATATATAGACCAAGACAGTGATAGGAATCAATAAAATAAAATCAAAATTAGTTTTAAATGATTTCAAAATTTATTTATATAGAAATATATATATATATATATAATGCCACTGTCTGCTTATATGAGACAGGGACGTGTAAGGAGTAATTGTTGGCATTACATTCCAATAAATGACAAAAAGGTTTTTAAGCAAAATTATATATTCTATCCCTCGGGCTAATAGCATTACGATAATGTGCTTAAAGAGATGGGAACATGTGCGAGGTGCTTTTAGTAATCATAACAGTTTAATAAAATATTTGATATTACGGATTATATAATATTTATTGATTTCGAGAATGGCACGGACAAAAACTTACTAAGCAATAAAGTGGGGATGTGATCAAGGCATTTATTTGATAATAATAATTAAAGCATATGGGAGGTCAGTATTGCTAATAATGAATTTATTAAAGTTGGAGGGTGTGACACATTTAAGTCATGGATGCTTTGTGAAAATAAATATATAAATAAAACAATAGTGAAATATTTGGAATGACTATGGAGGGCAGATCGCCGCTAACCCATAGGAAAGTGTTTTCATGAACAGCCGAAACTTAGCGACTGGGTGATGACTGCGTTTAATTCCCAGGTGTGACATTTGTGGACACACTCTGCCTGGAAACCGCAGGAAGTGAAGAGAGAACAGACTTGGCCATGTAAAATCCTTGGAAAAGCAAAACAAAGTGGTCTCAACAACCAATTCATTTACCAGAAATACTAAACTAATGTATATAAAACATACTAAATTGGTTTTACTTGGATTAAGAGAAATGCCCAATCAAATTCCCAGAAATTCATAAAACGGTCCGCACATTCTCGATGTCAATGATGAACTTTGTAATTAAAGTAGAATACAGTATTTAAAATAAGAAAATGCATGCTTGCGGGTTTGAAAAGTAAGCATAGGTTTATTTACGCAATCATGCATTTGGGGACACATTTAAATCATTGACCTCGCACATACTCTCATATTAGGTTAAAATCAATAAAATGTAGATTTTAAACTATTTGATAATATATATATTAAAGAAGATTAGAATCGCCCTCGAACGAGTGATTTGTGAGATAACAAAAATGGGAATTATTATAAATTTAAAATATGCCTTAATAGCGGCGTCTTACTTCAACAAAGGGAATAATTCACTCGGTCAAAGACGATTCTGACACATTATCATAATAAAATAAAAGAAAGCTTTATAAATAGAAAATATTAACCCAAGGATAGAGAGCAAAACTGTTGATTATATTTGAACACGTTTAAAGAAGTACATAATAAAGTTATGTGAAATAAAAGAAAACAATTTAGAATAGCTATAACATGTTAGTTAGGAATCACAAAAGCTCTTGGGTTAATTTAGATTACCTGTGGAGACACATTTGCAGGTAGATTGATGTTTGGCAGGTTTTATAACTCAGCAGCAAAATCTGGAATATTCATATTTTGGCAGCAGCAGCAGTTCCAGGGTTCCTTACTTGATAGCTTCTGATGGTCTAGAGCAGCAGATGGCCATTCCTAAGGGAAATAGCCTCCACACTGGCTCTACTCTGACATGTCAAGGTTAGCAATTTGTGTGGTCAACATGGTGAATTAATTTGGAGACAAAAACTCGGCTTCAAATATAAGTTCACAGGCACATAGCTAAAATCTCAGGAAAATATATTTTGAAGAATATTTTACTAGCACATTTCATCAGCAAATGACCAGAAACATTTCATTCACATATCACTAGAATAATTTTGGTTAGAAACATTTCATCAGCAAATGACCATAATGGAGTACAAAAGAAAACCCTCCTTTTTATAGTGGAATTGAACAATAGAACTGCCCTGGAGCATTACAAAAATATATCGGACTTATCAGCTGTAATTAAACCTATCCGAATGTCTAAAGGAATTTAACAAAATTTTAATTAATTTCTATTGTTAATTTCCTTGTCAACATTCGAATTACAAACTAGATTTAATTAAAAATTACTTTTACTAATTAAAGAAAACCTTAAGTGGACATCTGCTGTACTTTTAGATAAGCTTCTACAACATGAAATAATTAAACTATTGTCCCTCATTTATTTCAACAGAAATATTTGGAATGACTTTTATTAAATTAAAAGAAAATGATTTTACTTTTTAAATTGCAATATTTGAATCTATCTACTAAATGAATATGAACTTTATTTTAAATCAAAAATATATTACGACTGTAATATATTTTTGTAAATAGATTCAAACAAAATAACTTTAATTAACAATTTATAATTTTGATATGAGTTTTAAAAGGCATATCATAGTGTGTGCACAATTACAACTTATATAACCTACTTTTTAAATAAATCTAAATTATGTGAACATATACATAATCCATAATATTTTATTTATTTGGGCATGAATTATACTTATATATAATATGAGCATTGTACTCATGGTTTAAAATTAGGTGGGATTTTCAGTATATAAGCATGTTGCAGACACACTACGATAGATTGGGGTTCAAACTAAGGTATGAGGGTAGGAAATAGGTGAGAACAGGTGAAACGAAGATCTGCAAAGCAGACCTTACTGTTTCAATATATATATTGTAACAGTAGCTGGGTTCGAATACAGGTTTAATTGCCAGTGGTTGCGAATTAAATATGATCGATGCTGTAAAATTTACAAATAGTCATTCAAACCCTGTTACACAAGAGTATGAATGAGTACATTAATGAATTAAAGGTATGAATGTATATATATTCGCTGTATGTGTTAAGATAATGGGTGAAATTTACTAATATATTTATATGTGAGAATGTAGAGAAGTGATTATATGTAGAGTTGCGTTATTTTTTTTTTTATTCATTTGTGTTTTAAATAGATATTTCGTTATGAATATCGTAAGATAGATTTTAAATGTCATTGATAACACGTGTTTCTTAAGCAAAACCCATTAAACATATAAGGCTGGAAAATAATCAATGGAATGGAAAGTTGTGCCACAGGCAGTTTCAGTTAATGACTGTCCACTGGAATTCTTAGAACTGGTCAAGCATATTTTTAGAACAATGAAAGAAAAAGCATTCTTGAGATCGGATCATCAGCGTAAGGATAAAAAAGAAAAGTGAGGTTAAAGAGCACTAATGAATAGAACTATTTTTGTTCTTGGTGATTTTAGTGGTGATTTTAAATTTTAGGAGAAAAAGCAGTGAAGTGATAGAGAGAAGCAGAGAAAGATGTACAAACTGATCAACCTAAATATTAATTAAGAAAATTTATTCATAATGTGCTCCGTCTACATGCGGGGGTAAAAATAATCATCTAGGTTCGTCAGACCACTCAATGGAGAGCTATTGTGGAACCCACCTGAACTTTATTTATGGATTTGCCATTTAGTCAACCAAGCATAATGGCCACAGAACTCTAACAACCAGATCCTCTCACAATCAAGCCAAACTCATCTACTTAAATTCTAATAGGGATTGTTTTGGCCAGAATATTTCAGAGCTTATCACCATCATTTGGACCAGCAACTTTCATTAAAATCAACATCTTCTCTATGCTGTAAGCTTACAGATTATTAGCCTCAGCCACGTGAACATTCGCTCTTAAGAGGTAACTTTGATCTTTTCTTAATCTGCCTTAAATGAATATTTAATAATGGCTAAAGAAACATGTGTTATTTTAATTTAAATAAAGTAAATTAATAATTTATTAAAATGTTTACTAAAATGCAACTCTGACTTGTAATCACATGCTTTCGTTAATATGTGTATGAATTATATATGTATATGTAACGGAATAAATGAATTATATGTTTAAGATATTAATATATGTGTGCGTGTGCTAATAAATCTTAGAATTAATTACCACTTATATATATTATTTACATTCTGGGTTTCTGTTGACTGATGGGCTATTGTAATAGGATTGGATTTAGATAGAAATTATATTTAGAGATATAAGGCGTCTCTTAGTGAGATCATCCATAGCTTTGTTCTCCCGATAAACGCTGTTTTCCCAGACCCTCGAGATTGAGCTAGTTAGGATAAAATACCCAAAGAGTATCCATTGGAACTTTTGTTTGCACTTTCGAGATGTATAATTCTTATTAAATGGATAAGATTGGCGCTTGAGAGGGGCTTCGGCCTTTGCTCATAAATATACGTGCTCGAAGCTTAGGGTAATAGCTTATACACACTAAATTCTTTAAATAAGATTGTGGGTAGAATGTTAAACTGGCTGCCCAGTGTGTGGCATGATATTCAAATATCATGTAGTGCTTTAAAATATATATATATATATATATATTTTAAAGCATATATATATACATATATATATATATATATATATATATATATATTGTAATGGAATTGATATATGAGTAAATTTGATTTTGTCACATATTTGGGTTACCAAATGTAAGGGTTTTAATCTTTCCAATCCAATCATAGATTGGTGATGACTATACTAATTGGAAATTATTAGTTTATAAGCCTATTTCTAGTAATGTTAGTCCACAGTAGTATTTCCTCTCATTATATATATGCACTTAATACATGCAAATGGTCTACAAGACTTGAACTCACTAGAACATTTATTTGTTTAGGATTGGTACCATTATCTAAGCCCCTAGTGATCCTACCAGAACTAAACTCACTAGAACATTTATTTGTTTAGGATTGGTACAACTACCTAAGCCCCTAATAATCATACTAGTAACATAGTTTTGAATCTGTACTGAATTAATGCCACCCCAATCAGCACCAAACAATGGCTTAGAGTACACAAAACTCAACTATGATATTACACTATTTAGTTTAGTTTAAATCTCTGATAAAATAGTGAAATGCACAAATGAGAAGTGAATAAAGGCTAACAGTTTAAAATTCAATAAACATTTTATTCATGCAACAACAAGAATATGATGTATTGATACACTTCTTCAGATAATGGACTCTGACCACAATAGATATGACAACTATTGATAAGGCATTGAATATTATCTTTTCTAGATAATGATCTTTTAATAATTTCCATTACTCTCTATGTATTAATTCAAACTGTTATGGTTGATTGATGTTTTAGTAAAACAAACAAACAAACAAACAAAAAACTAATAATATAATACATAAAAAATATTACTCTGAAAAAATAAAACATATAATGTATTTCAGAGTAACTGGATTCGTATTACATTCTAACAGCAGATTAAATCGGTGTTAGTTTTGATATTAATAAAAGTTTGGCCACATGTGATTTATATACAAAAAAAAAAGGGTTAATTTTGTATTCTGCTTATTGATAAATGATTCAATCTTTTTATCTTTAATTTCTTAATTCAAACCAGCAAAGAAAAACATAAAATAAATAAAAACAAATTTTAAATATTCCTGAGTTTGTTCTTATTTGGTTGTTGATGAAATACAACTTCAATAATTCTTTTATTTATTTTTTGTCAAATGAAGTAATTTTAAATTTATTTTTTTAATTAATCCTGGGTATACAGTTTTATTGATTTAGATAAATTAGATGATTAATCCTTATATTTGGGGTTCTCAAGACAAATCAGTCTATTATTCCTTGTTGAGTAGTTTATTTGGCTGGCATCAGTGTGTATGTTTTCCTCTTTTTTCTTGTAAATTTGGTAGATAGGTATAACCTTGGAGGAAGATGGCAACAGTGATTCTCATTCATTAATAAGATAAAGCCTTTAAAATGCAATAATCTTCATTTCTTTTTCATGATAGATCTGTATCTTCAAGCTAGTGCAGGTTTTGCCATTTTATTCTTTATGGAGCAATATGCTATGATAAGAGATAGATCACTGAAAACCTATCTGACCATAGTGATAAATTTGAACTACAAGTGTATGTGGCCATTATATGTGTGCATATATATATGAATAATAATATTAGCAATATTTTTCTATATTCACAATTATAATTGCTTGATGAACTTCATGGAGGAAGACTATGGTGAATGATACACTATCTGATGAAGACTTCCTTACCTACCATAGTAAATGGTTTTAACTCTGATTTCATATCTATGACTGTCCATCTCCAAAATCTTCTTTGTTTATTTTAATTAATTTCTGCAGAATGTTTATTGATAAACAACAATAATAAGTTAAAAAAATAGAATTGTGAGAAAAGAAAAAAGAAAAACATTTTTTTAAAAATCTAAATTTCTTCTGAGACAAACTGTGTTATATATATATTTTGTTAAAAGGAGGTTGCCTTGGCAACAGTTTGAGATTGTTAGTTGTTATCTATATTGGAATTACCATATATATATATAATTTTAAAATTTATTAACTTTCTGGTTTAATAAATTTAACATGTCCAGTTTGTTATAAATCTGTTATTTCTTTGTTTTTTTTTTTTTGCAATTATAACTGATAAAATTAATAAAAGTTTGTTTTCTTTTTTTGATAATAACACATAAAATATTTAGTTAGGAGTGCATATCAACTTATACACTTGCAACTATGGGAACTCATTTAATTAATCATTGTACTACTGTGCCTATAAAATTTATAAACTATATTATTTTCTGACTTACTATATATTTTGGTTTTTTTATAAACTTGTAGCTAGCTATACAATACTACAATATATATGTATATTAAAACAGGCAAAACTCTCTATAAGTATTGCCACTCAGTGTAAGCCAGAGTAATCAATGGATGCCAGAAGACATGTGCATAAAATCCCCATCTAGTGCCTATTAATCCAATATCCCCAGACTAGTTTCTGGCTTGTGGCCTTCATCAGTTGATTATTCTGGCTTGCACTGAGTAGCAATACGTATATAGAGTTTTGCCTGTTTTAATAACAATTATGAGCAAGCATAAGAAATGGTGATCATGTAATGTTTATTGGCTTAAAACCAATCCTGCCTAACAGAATAGTAGTGGCGATGGTTATTAAAGAACCAAAGACACCAAAATGTATAGGTATTGAACTGAGTTCAAACCTATATGATTATATAAGCTAATGAGCTTGGATTGAAAAATATTATAGTATTTTCAATTTAAGACTCATAGTTTTGTAGTTAAGTAGAGATAAAAGGTGGCTGCTGGAGGGTAGCTATCCTAAGATCTAGGTGCAGTGCTCTCAGATCCAAGGCTTCTGACTGATGAAAGCCACAAGCCTTAGTCTGGGGATATTGTATGAGTAGGCACTAGATGTGGATTTTATGCACAAGCCTTCTGGCATCCATTGATTACTCTGGCTTGCACTGAGTGGCAATATGTATAGAGTTTTGCCTGTTTTAATAACAGTTATGAGCAAGCATAAGAAATGGTGATCATGTGATATATGTATATTGTTAGATTGGTCCAAGATAATCAAAAATTACATTACCTTTACCAATTATATATATATATATATAATCTTAATATTTAAGATTTACTGCTTTGTAAAATTTTATATGACATTCTTTTATTTGGTATTTTAAGACGTCTTATTCAACACCATTGACTGCCTTCTGGTAATTATCAAACATTTGCTTACTTTATGTTTAGATCTTGGACATATCTGGGCTTATATTTCCATTAGTTCTGCCTGGATACTGTTTTCTAGTTTTCTAGAAAGGTTTGAGCTTCATATTTATAATTTTTAAAAATTGCATTATTTGAGATATTACAGATTTATTATGATAAAACTCTTTTGTTTTATAAATAACCTAAGACATGTATTTGTAGAAACAAGAGTGAAATAATTTACGCATCTTATTGATTTTTCTTATATAAATAGCTTATATATATATATAGTAATAAGTTGTTTAATAAATTAAATTATTCAATATAAAATATTAATAAAAAAACTTACCTACATCTATTTCAATTTTTGAAACACACATAGGGTTTTTAGGTTTAATGTAACCCAATTGACAAGTTACAGGTCCTTGAGGTATTTTAACCAACCCAACGTTGCATTCAAAGTCAATTTGAGAGTCATGGGAAACAGTTAAGCCAGATCTATACCCTGCTAAATAACGACCATCTTTTAATTCTGGAAGACGACAAAGTGCTAAAAGAAAAAGCATGATTGTGTAAATTTATTACTAAGATGTACAATCCAAAAAAATACTATATAATTTATTTAAAATGCTAAAATAATAATTAATAAAATGCAAAAAACACAACTTTGTGATTCTGCTTATTCTTCATATGAAAGAAAAATGAGAATAACTCAATTTACCTCATAATACACACTTATATATCAAATAAGCATATCTTAAAGAATATGAAATCTAAAGAGAAGTAATTTACATTCTGCAAATTATGAATAAATAATATCTTAATATTAACAAATAATAAAAAAATATGTAAAATTGGTAATCTTATGTCACTGCAAAACTACAAAAAGCAATGTGTATTATTATATCAACTCCATATAATTTTTCAAATGAACCTATATATTTGCATATCTATGCCCATGTGCACATTTATATACATACATATTCTCCAATTAAGAGCAGATATAGTAATTAGACAATTGAATACTATGACTAAGCAAAAACCCTTGATCATCATTGGTATTAGTTTGTTATTGTTTGCAACCAACATAAAGCAATTTATTTTAACATCCCAATTACATCTATTTCTTTATCTATCTATCTATCCATCCATCTATTTATCTATTATATATATATATATTGAAGCAATTAGCTCAAAATGACAATTTAGTAAGAGAAAGAAAACAAAATAAATCTTATATTATTTAATTAGTTTTTCTTTAATATAATTAATTCATAGAATATTTTATAGGTAGAGAATAAATAATGGTTGCTAAAAACTATGGATAGGAAGCCTGGATTTGAGAAATGTAGGACTGTACTTGTGCATGTAAAATAAATGTAAACATCATACAAACTCACATATTTATTTATTATAAAAAATATTAATAGTAATAATGTTCAATCTTAGTAATTTAAAAAAATAAAATTAAATCATTCTGATAAATAATTATTTTTTTGTAAAAGAAAAAACTATTAATATATAAAATTTGTTTATTTTATTTACAATAATTAGTTTTATTAAAATGCTGGCTGATGGATGCTTGTTGAAAAATCTTTATTTTAATACAATGTTATGTGAAGAATGTTTGGGAATGCTTGGGAAAATAGAATGAAATAATCTAGACTTTTGTAGTGAAAAGTTACAGAAAAGTTTGTGTTCAAGACTGATGATAAAACAAATATATATATTTTTACTGTTATGGGGAAATTACGACAAAATAAATTTCTAAACAAAAGGGGAAGGAGAGATTTGTTTGCTTCTTATTGGCCAAATTTCCAAGGACCTGGATGAAATGATGACTTACTTAAGATTTGGATTTTGCTCACCTTATAATTGACTTCCATAATTATCCTATTAGACACCAATCCAAGTAATAAATATTCCAATCAGAAAATCAATGTCACTAGAATCATCCCTCACATCCCAAAGGACTGAAAAAAATAGACATCAGACTTTAGGAAAATGGTCTAAACATTTCTTAATTCTACACTTTGTAAAAAAAAACAAAATTATAAAAATGGTAATATTATTTTCTTTAGCTATTTCAAAATATCATTGATGGAATGATTAAACATTATATTTTTAAGGGTAGCATTCAAGAATAATGTTTCATATTTTTTTAAAAAACAATTCAATTCTAAAAATGTCATTAAAAATATTTTCATTAACTTTATACACACATCTACACAGTTAGCGCCTTTATATTTGGATATTATTTATGATATTTAAAATAAACATAAATAAATATAAGAAAAAAATATGTCTATAAATATCAATTTTTGAAATACATATTTTAATGCATAGCAATCGGGCACACATATATTGAAATATTAGAATAATAATACTATTCCTTCAGTAAGATGTTTTATAGAACAGGAAAAAAAACACAACATTTTTGTTACATTGTAAAAGAGATATTTGATTGTCATGGCCACCACGACTTATTTATTTACTTGATTCATTATTTAAGAAGGTTTATCAAAGATAACATTAAATTTTATGTTAGATGATTGAGACCAAGTAAAACAAATTTATTATTGCATTTGCTATGTAAGCTTAGAAAAACAGATATTTTATTTATATGATGAGAGTGATATGTAATAACCAAAATAATATTGTTAATAAATATAGTAGTATTTATTTTATATGTCAAACAGAAGATAAATATAAAGGAAATATTTTATTTAAAAGTAAAAAGATAAGTATATGCATTTATGACAGCATGATGTGTTTTCCACTTTAAATACAATGAAATTAAATAACATAAGGCAAATGTTTTATAGAAGATTTGAGATATATTTATTTTGTGTAATCAATTAGTATTATCAATGAAGGTTATAGATGTCAAGCAAACACACATGATGAGTGATTGGAATGCATGGTAAAAATTATGTGTTATTGTATTACAAATATAAATTATTGATATACAAATGTGCATGAATTTGAATAGTAGTACATAGATTTATTTACAGCTTATATAAATAAGTTTCAAATTTTTTTCTTTGCAAAAGGATATACAAGTGCTATTGTGGATCAAGAAAATATTTAAATTATAATAAATAAAATGATGGTTTAAGATGTTGATCAGGTCAGGTATTTATTTACCTATTTTGTTATCATTAATTAATTTGGTTAATTATTAGTTAATTTTGTATTATATATATTTATGTATATTTTGTAATAAAATTATGTCATTGTTATTTTACATGGCAGTCCTTATTCTCATTTATCTATTTTATTTTGGGTTTGATAAATATTTGAAGGTATGATGTCACATGCACTCTTATTAATACCAATATACTAATCAAAAATTTATCTCATGATCTGTAGTTCCAGTGAATTTGCTGTAAGGGTTAGTGTAATAAAGATAAGTAGATTTAGTATGTGTATGTAGTGGGAAAATATTCTGATTTGCATGATACTCATAAATACCTAAGAAAATACATATGGTACAATGGGATATTAGTGAGCCTCATGTTGCCATTAAAAAGTGTATAATAGAACATATGATGCATTTAGCATGCAACTTCACATTACCTGCCAAAAATAGTATAGAATTTTTAAAAAATCATATCAAATGGCAGTATGTGTGTGCATATGTGTATGGTAAAACAACCAAAATATTTCAGCTATACATACATTCCTAGGAACTATATGTTTTTAAACTTGGCAACTAAATCATAAAATCTACATAATTTATATTTCTCTATCTAATGGAAGTCAATCACAGCACGCGTGTATAGAAATATTAAATCAAGAATAAAAAGCTAAGACTATATTTAAGTAACAAAAATATTAGTTAATAATACTATTTAATTATCATACAAATTATAATATCATTAAAAGACAGCCAATCCTTAGACAATCCCAATATCAATAACACTCAATTTCAAACTGTTGTCAAAGCAACCTCCTTTTAACTATAAATTGTTGATTGTTATTGATATTGGGATTATCTAAGTGTTGACTGGCTTTTAATAATTACTTACAAACCCATTTAGCCTTGAGCATTATTACACTTATTAAGATTACATTTGTTACTACCATTTCATTAGATTTGAAAATTACTTCATAGTAAATCGAAAGATTTCATGTTGCTTATTTATATATAATATTTAGTGAATTAAATGTGAAAATGTTTAAAGCTTCAAGCTCTTAGTTCAAAATGCTTGAGACTGGCTTATTTATATATAAATTGAAGTCGAGAAGAAGGTGGAAATCATATTTTTCATGTAAAATCTCTGCCTTGTGTTTTGACTAGAGAGTTCTCTGTGCAGTCTCATTATTACACCTGATTGGCTGTTATATAAGCATTTTTAAGGCGCATCTGTCAAAGGTTTCAGCCTTTCACGTTATTACTTATTAAGATTATAATATATACGATAATGCATACAGTTTTTAGCACCAATGTATTAGATTGATTTCAATATTTTTATTAATTGATTAGAATTAATTAAGATTTAAAAAAATAATTAGTTTATTAATATATTTTTAAAAATTAAACAAATCTGTTTAAAAAATTACAAATTACCATTTTTTTTTTTTTTATAATGAAGAAGCTCCTTTCTTGTTATTAATTTAGAGACTGTTATAACTGATTATTTCAATCTTCGTTTTAACCGAGCATAAAGATAACAGTGAGATTTATAACACAATAAATGCCATTTCTATTATTTGCTAATTGCACAGATAAATTATTCTGGCATTGCAAGTAATTCTCTTTATGAGTAAAATGTAGATATCATTATTTAGTAGTTTTTTAGCTGATTATTTAAATTTAAAATGAGGCTTTTCCTTAAGGATTTACTAGGTCAATTAATAGAATAGTTAGCAGATGATTCAAAAGTTTTCCTTTGCTGATATATTTTGTTTGGTAACCTGAAAGGATGTTGCATGGGATCTACAAGTTGAAAAAAGTTCTGAAAACTAATTTAAAAAGAGTTTAAATTCTTTCTAACAAATAACTTTTTAATCTTGAAAATATCTTATATTCTGCTCAATTTCAAAAAACAAATTAATAAATGACAGTCACAAAGGTATTAAACCTACAAACTTGAATCATTCTCTCTTATAAGTTACAATTAGCAAATCTGATAAATAACCAATTAACTCATCTTAAGATTTTCAAATTAAAAGCATATTTTGAAGATGCCACTAAAGACTAACATATATTTGTATATTTTTATTTTACACTTATAAAATGGGAATATAAAACGGGGGGGGGGGGATTTCCCCATTTTTTTACAAAGAAAATAATTCATTATCTGTATTTTTTATTTTTTTTCTATATGTCATAGCATCCGCCAGGAGGCAAACCCACAACTGTCTGCAACCAACTACTTGCTTGCAAGGCGGCTGTGATGACCTCTCGGCTAACAACGCTTGACGTCTTTTTCATTTTTGTAGTTGAAATAAAATTGAAATACAATTTTAATTACTCTCATAAAAGAATAATGAGACAAACTGTTTCATGGCCACAACATAGTGGATGAACAACATTGATAATAAATGAGTATATTTACATTTAAAGTTGATAAAAAAGAATATCACATAGAAAAGTTATTTGCATAAAATAAAAATATAATCTAGAATGAGTTAAATAAAAGTGGGTAATAATATTTGTTCTGTTTTTAATTTTCACAAAATACAATACTTTTTTATTTCCTTTTAGCCTTTTCTTTTTTTGCATATTAATTTTCATAAGGGCATGAAATAATATTGAAATTTATTTAATAATTAGGCTCTACTCTTCAGTTGCTTTGTGATTGATTTATAATTGCCATAATATAGATATATAAAATAAAAATTGAATAAAAATAATGAATTATAATGATGATAATATATTTTATAAATAACTATAATAAACTACAGAAGTTTCAATTAATTTCTTAACCCTCTTTAACTGAAAACTATTTAAATTCAAATTTAGTACAAATAAATGCCATCATGTCATACTCCAAGATTCATGAATTTTAACATTTACTCATTGTCTATTTTATTTAAAGATATCCTATTTCTATTTATCAAAATTGCTTCCTTAATCTTTATTTTATTATGGTTTCTTTCTTTATGAAAAATCTTGATATTTTTCAGATCAAAATTGAAAATAAATCACATTTTTCTAATAATCAAAGAAAACAGGTGTCATTATTGAACCATTGTTATTCTTATTTTTTATATATTTGTATAACCTTTTCTCAAGACTGCACTTTGATTCACCTATGTATAAAGCTTTGCATTCACATAAAATTTGATACACAATGTTTCTTTTTTATTTAGAAGGTATAATATTTTTTTAATTATTTACCAATTTTTTAATATTAGGTAGAATACAAAATGAAATATCATATATATTTAAAATATTTAACTTGAGCATTTGAAGCATATGAAATAGATATCCATTTTTTATCATTAACTTTCTGCTCTTTTAAAATAGTCTCTTTTTTCCCAATATTTATTTAAGTATTAAATCATGATCAAATAGGGTTACAAAAAAAAGTTTTTTACATTATTATCAAATTAGGATTATCCAATTAAACTAAGTTAGTTTAACTAATTAGTCTTTTCTGTGAATTTTCTATTTTTTCCTTTAATTCCTGTGCTTGGGATTGTGATTTTAATTTGCTCAATCTTTGTTTTATCCCTTTCTTTCCTCTCTTTCTTTCCCTCCCCCTTTTCCCCTCTTCTGGTGTTTTCACATTCTATTGTCTCATTTTGAAAAGACTCCATGTATCTTTATATCTAAACAAAGGCAAAACTCCCCATACATTAGTGCCACCCTGTGCCAAACAGAGTAATCAATGGATGCCAGAAGACTTGTGCATAAATTGATTACTCTGTTTGGCACAGGGTGGCACTACTGTATGGGGAGTTTTGCCTTTGTTTACACAAATTATGTGCTAGTATAGAGATGGTGATCATGTGATGTTTGATCTTTATATCTACTTGTAGACACCAAGATTTTGTCCTTTTTTCATCTCTGCCATTTTGTTTAAGAAAAATTGTTCATTTTGTTGGGGATGATTGAACATTTTGTGGCATCTAACTTGCCATAATGACATTTTTATAAACAGTGATAGCCTTATGGTTGCAAATTGTTTGGTTAGTAGGCTTTCTTTAAGTGACATTATTGTGTAATAGTATATTTCCGAGCTATTATAAATAATTTTTTTGGATCTTTTTTTAAAAAAAAGACATAAAATACAAAGAAATTGTTTTTTTTTGTAAATGTTTGAATACTTTGTGATTTATCATTTTTATAATGAATTAATTTCTCATTGTGAAATAAAAAACATCTAAGACTTTCCATGCATGCATAGCTAGTTCTTTGATTTGCAATGCATATAACAAATTTCTTACTACTTTATAAATTACTAAACATTTGTAACATATAAATCAACATATTTAATACTTTTGTTCTGTTCCTTTTCAGCAGTCTATTTTAAACCATTTAACCTATTTAACTCATTCACAAAACAATTTACACTATCTTCATGCCCAAAACAAAAACATTATCAACATATCTTTTGAACATTTTAATACTTTTTAAATTAAACATATATAATGAGTTATTTATTTATATAGCACTATGTTTTTAAACTGTAATAATAATAATAAAAATGAATTGAAAGTGATTATTTAATATTTTTATGGTCTCATTCCCAAATACTTAATATTTGCCTATATATCATCATCATCAACCATTATCAATCCACTGCTCTCCAAATTCAATCCATTTTCTCTACTCTCTAGCCTCTCTTCTCCACATCATGCCTGTGCACTTTCTTATTTCATCCACCCACCTCACATGTGATCTGTTTCTGGATCTTTTACAATCTCTTGGAATCCACTTTAAAAATTTTATTTGTCCATCTATTATCATCTCTTCTAGAAATATGTTCAGCTCAATTCCACTTTAATCTTTTAATTCTTTCAATGATGTCACTAACACCTGTTTGTTTCCATACCCATATATTGCATTTTCGATATCTTCTTCTTACTCCTAACATGCATCCCTCCATTCTTCTTTGCATGGTCTGAAGTCTCTGTAATTCTATTCTATAAATAGACCTAGTCCCAGATTCATAAATAAGAACTGGTAATACACATTTATTAAAAACCTTCATTTTTGAAATACATAAGCATATTTCCTTTTAATATTAAGTTCTTCCTACTAAAAGCACTCCAACCAAGCTTAATTCTATGATTAATTTCACCCACTATATTTCCATCTGAAGTAATAATCTGATCAGATATTTGTAGTTGTTAACTTCTTCTAACTCATCATAAACAATCTTTATTTTCATCTTTTGAGAAAATCCATTAAACATTACTTTAGTCTTTTTATCACTTACCTTTAGTTCTATTTTCTTACTTTCTTCTGATAACTTTTGTAACATTTCCTGAAGCTCTGAAACATTATTTGAAAAACAACTGTATCATCTTCAAAATCTAAATAACTTAAATAATCTCCATTTACTTTTAATCCTTTAGCTTCCCATTTCAATTCACAAAATATTTCTTACAGCACTGCTATAAAAAGTTTTGGAGATATGGAGTCACACTGTCTTATGCTTAGGTTAAAATAATAGAATGATTCATTCTATATTTTCAAAAGACTTTATCTTGTGTTTGGAAAGGAGAGTAATCATTAAATGTTTAAATTTGTAAAGTGCATGTGTAGTGAAGTGATCTCTAATTTATTATTACAATTTAAAAACATAGCATTACGTAAATAAAGAACTCATTATATATGTTTAATATTTCATCTAATAATGATGTATCGCAAAATGTAAAAATTTCACAAACGCCATTCATTAAAACATAGTAAAAGGAATTGAAATGATTATTTAATATCTTTACACTCTCATTTCCAAATGCTTAGAATTTTCCTATACATATATGCCTAGGTTATATATCTTGTGTTTGGAAAGTATTTATTAAGTGTTTGAAAATGTAAAGTGCATGTGTAGTGGAGTGACCTAATTATCATTACTTTTAAAATTGTAATTATTGAAAATCTAGTCATATGTAGACAAAACAAAATTACAAATTTGTGCAATTATAGACAGAAACATGGGTCAACTTTATTATTCTTTATATTTTTATATAATATTAAAGATATTTATTATATTTTATGTCAATTTAAAAATAAATATACTATTTTAAAAGAAAAAAAAGTATTAAATGATAAAAAATAGATATCTATTTAATATATTTCAAATGCTCAAATTAAATTTTTTTAAAAAATATTGAGACAGTTATGTGCCATGGCACACAATAACATATTAGTGTGTGAACACACATATATATGAAGATAAAAAGAAAAGTAGAAATAAACAGAGACAAAGAATTTTTGTAGATATTTTCTATATTACATTGGAATAACCCTTAAGAATTAAATAATTTTGCATTAAAATTTTTTAATTATAAATTAAACATTTAAAAAGGTCTGATTAATATTTTATTAATTCTAATTTTGAAATATAAAATAAGCATGTTTTTATGTTACAATAGATATACTGGTAATTATAAAAGTCCACTATCTATTTTGATCAGCAAAAATTTTTAATTAAAGCTTGTATAACATATTTTGATAAAAATCATACAAAGTTGTTTTTCAAAGGATTAAAGTGAATTAAAAAGAGTCACTAGCTTTTTTCAATCAAGATAAAGAAAATTTATTTTTAATTACTGTATTTTTTCCACCCTGATTACAAAAAGGTTGGGAAAAAAGATTAGAGGGGAGTTTTTTTAGTTTTATAGATTATGACAGCATTATGACCATTAAGATATAACTGAAGACAAGGGAGTGAATCTGCTGCTACTAGTTAACAATAGAAGAGTTTGTATTCACATGGAAACAAGGCTCAGCTTTTCTGTAGTTTATTAGCCTGCATATATTATGTACTAGATATTATGCCTGAATTCTATCAAATTCTAGACTAAGTTGAGCTGACTGTATACGTCAACAGTTGGATTATACCTTTCCCAAAGATGACAATAAAACAGTCTACTGTTTAGAAGGAAACAGCTTACCCAGGGAGTCCAGTAGCTTGCTGAAGAATTAGTTTATATGTATGCTGTTTTATTTATATGCAGAGAGGAACAGCCTGGTGAGTAGTATTATATATATTGAGAATGATAGTATTTTAAATAATTTTTTGAAATGACATTTAAACTTTCTAATTAAAAAGTTTTAAAAGTAAATGACTTTTGTCAACTAAAAATAAATCAAGAAAAGAAAATAATAAATGACATTTGTGTCTAGATGATTTGTTCCTGATTTTCATAAAAAAAGAGAGGAAAACTTCGAATATCTTTTTTTAAATATTGAAAATGAGGCCACAAGGATCTGAATTTGAAATGAAACTTTCCAAATGACAATAGCTTGTTTTCTTTTCTTTATTTAAAATTTTTTTTATTTACTTACCATAAAAAAAGAAGAGAGGATAATTAATATCATATGTGTGCATTTATTTATCATTAAAAACAAATTGGATTTTTTTATAAGTCTATGACAATTCAAACATGTTAATTTTCTTTTTTTTTTCATAATCGCATTTTAGACTTTCTCAAATAGAAACAATTCTAATTTGCTAGAAACACTCTCAATATTTATCTCCATGCAAAATTAAGAGTAATTGCTCATTACTTTTCATGTTTGAATTATATATTTTCCTTAACAATTATACTAATAATATGCTTATTCTCTTTGTCCAGTCTACATGTTTTGTTAAATGTGGTTGCATCCATTGTCAAATAACAAGACTTCATTGTGAAAAACATGTTTAAAAAAATTGTTCTGATATTTGAATTATAAAATCAAACTGTATACATTTTCAAAAGGGATTGATGGAAAGTCATATAAGACATAAGGTAATAAAATGTCTACAATATTTGCATATTCAATGTTATATATCTATAGGGAAGAAATGTTTAGTGTAATTGCCAAAACCTCTGACAAATTTTTAATAACGTCTGTTTTATATTTTAATTACATTGTTTCTTTTCATCATTTGATCATGTCCAGCGATTATCTCATCCTTTTGTGTATGATTTCTACTTTATTCCTAAACATACTAGAACATCTTATTGTCATGAATTGTGTGTGAACACACACATCATACACTATAATGCAAACTATGTGCTGGCTGAAATGTGTTTAAATTAACTCCATTGTTAATTTGAGGTTTGCAAATAATTACCATTGAACATGGGACAGAAAAAAGGAAGTGTTATTGAGTTTATATCTCTTTATGGCATAGCTTGCATATATCATTAATATTAGTGCAATGCATACTATGCTTATAAAATTTTAGAATGGAAATATTTTTAGGTTTAGTTTGAAAAAAAAATTATATAGTTCAAGTGATCAAAATTTAAATGTACATATTAATTATTTAAGTTTAAAACTGTTATGCTATTATCATTAAATGAGAGAGAGATAATTAATGAGTGAATTTTCTAATTATTCAATTTCAGTATACTATGTTAGGGATATTTAAGATGGAGCAATTAATGTATTTCAATAACAAATCATAGGTGATGATATGAATGTGATTTAAATTTACTCTCTAAAATAGAAAAAAAGTTTTGTAGACTATGAGGTAAGTTGATTGTTTTTTATAGCTTTACTTAATCTCAAATTTAAAAAAAAATTTAAATAATAAATATTTTTAAAAATTATTACAGTACATTAAATGATGATTTTTTTTCTGTTAATAAACGGATCTAAAAACATAAATACGTGTATATTAAATTGAAATACAATTAAAATACTGATCTATAACTATGGATTAAATTAAAATAATTTGCAATGCTATTTGAATTTTTAATATTAATATGCGCGTGGTACATATTTAAAAAAAAAAAACTGCATCTATATAAGATTTATTTTGTTTTTTTTTTGCAATAAAAAATTTCGAAATTAATCTAATTAAAAGTGCACATGTTAAAACATCTTTTAATACCAAATTCAAATTAATTTTAATTGAAAAATTTTTTTAAACTGGACAAATTACATATTTAAAATTTTATAATAAATATCTTGTGTGTAGATTTATTTTTTAATTTAAAACACATAATTCTTAAAATTTTTATTATTAACTCAGAGGGGGGGGGGCGTATTTAAAATTGTGTTTAATGATTGCTCACAGATATTGCTAGCTCCAAAATATTGTATTATGATTACAAAAGTTAAACCACTAAAATTACACGATGACCATTCTTTATGCTTATCCAAGCTGTTTACACAGACTTTAAACTTTCAATACAATAGTTGCCAGTCAATGCAAATCAGAGAAATCAATGGATGCAGGAAGGGTTGTGCATAAAATCCCTATGTAGCTCCTCACTGATGAAAGCCACAAGCTAGAGACTAGTCTGGAGATATTTGATGAGTAGGAGCTAGATAAGGATTTTATGTGCATATCCCCCTGCATCCATTGATTACTCTGGGTTGCACTGAGTAGTGCTACTGTATGGAAAGTTTAGCCTCTGTGTATGATTATAGAAAGATTGTGCATCATTTTAAGTAATAAGAGATTCAGTATATAAAATGTAATTTGATTTGTAAAATTTTGCAGTTTCAAATACATATGTCAGGAATGCATTTGTAATATTAAACACCCAAAAGATTTTGTCAATTATTAAAAGTTATGTTAAGTGTGCACATTTGCAAAATGTATATTTGTATACAATTTATTATTAAGTTTGAAAAAAAGTCTTATAATCAAATCTACATATTATTTGCTTGAAGGTCTGTGATGATGGCAGTTTAGTTGCAATTATATGTTGGACTAAAAATTTTAAAACTTTATTTAAGTCTTTCAATTGCATTCAACTGCTATTGTTAAAAAAACCCTTAAATAGACAACAAAAATAAACATAAAAAAAAACAGAACAATTATTGGTATGGTAGTGTTTACCTACCAGGAATAGCAGACAAATTAAAGAAAATATGCAATTAATAAAACATAACAATAGCTTTCCAGAGCCATATCACTCTATGAAGAATTCCAACATCTACAAAGCCTAAACTTGATATCTGAAAAACAAAAACTGTATCTGTGAAATACCATGTACATGTGGGAAGATGTACAAACTAATGACTAAAAAAACAGATGTGTCTAAAGTTGCAGACCATGATGACCATGTGGACAATTAGAAATATACAAAAGCACTGAATAAAGAGGAAAAGATGCAAAAAAGAAAATTCAAATGAACTGCTCACATGACAATGGTGAGTAATCCTATAAGTCAACCTACTGTGACATTATTTAATGTCTGGAAGTTATTAATTAAATTTGCTCTTAGGAAAAAGTAGAGAAATCAAGAGGAACCTCATAGATAAGTAAATGAAATTTCTACTGACTATTGCTTTTGGCAGAATGATTCAGTTGATTAGAGCATTCCCTTTAAATTTCAATATTCGATACTCTAAAGGTTCAGGTTTGATTCTCACATACCTGAAGAAGAGAAGAATATAAAACCATTTAAAATGTGCATATACTAATCAGCATGCTATTACTAATCATTGAATGTACATAAAAAATTTAAAGAAAGTTTAAAATTTTTTCTAAAAACATTTATGATTAAATGTCAGATGATGAAAATAGTCCAACTTATAAGTACAAATCAACATATTATTTTAATGAAATGATGTAATTAACTCATATACTAAACATCATTAAAATGTTTATCAGTACTAAAATCTTTATATAATACTCTAAGCAGATGGAAAAGATATCATGCAAGTTTTAGAAAATATATTTGTTGGTCAACAGATCATTTGTCTATAAAAGCAGGAGGAAAAAAACAATTGTTGTTGCAGTTATCAATTAGTTCATAACCAATAATTGCTAAGATCAAGATAAACTATTGAGCTGAAGTTCAATTGTAACCAGAAATGAAGGCAGAACTTAAGATAGAGAGCCTAAGATTACTTTTTATTTTATTTCTTGTTTAAAGCTATGAAATTTTTTATTGAAGCTCTTATGACATACAGGATAATTCACTAGAGAATCTTAAAAGAGTATTATCAGCCTTACATTTACGCAGTTTCTCAGACATAAAATAATGTTTATTAGCAAATTCTTTTGTTTTTATTACTCTTATGCTATTAATATAAATGACTGATGGTAATTCTTATTTTATGCTAACCTATCCAAATACCTCCAGACTACTTTCTAGCTTATAGTTTTTACTGGTGAGGAGGTTTTTTTGGGATGATGTACTTATATATTTTGTATCTAATATATCTTTTTTCTAACAGTTATCTTTTACTTTTTCTCTTTTTAACAAGCTATTAGCCCAATTTGGAAAACTTTAATTAATCCAAGCTTATTTGCTTACTATTGTGTTTATATTTGATTGTAATAAACACACACTTGTAAAAATATGATTAAACATGTATTAATGCTTATATATATATATATATATATATATATATATAAGCATTAATACATGTTTAATCATATTTTTACATATATATATATAACTGTGATAACCCTGCCTAATACTATGGCTTAATATAATGTCTAATTGCCATGATGCCCAGAATTCTAGATTTATATAACATTTCCAACTGTGGCATGTTAATTTGCCTTGTATCAAGTTTATATCCTAGCAGCTTTCAGTTTCACTGGGAGCTTGCCTTTCTGCTTTAACAATAAACTGGATAATGTGGGTACTGCTATGTAACATTGACAGTTATTTGTTGTTGACTAGCTTTACCTCCAAATGGTCTGCCTATTTATAGCCACATCCTGTCCATAGTGAGAGCAAATGGGACACACTGAGCTTCTCTGGTTGCTGTATTGCCCTATTTCTGCTATTATATATATTGTATCCAAGATGGAATCTGGATGACCATTAGTTGAAAGTAAGTTGAGCTATAGCATAGTTCTGTTTCTATATATTATGATAACTTTAGTTTTTCTATAACTATAAGCATTTTTATTCCTTGGCCAGAATTGCTACAAAACCAATGACTTGATCACATGATCAGCAATATTTTGCTACCCATGAGCAAACTATTTTATTCTTCCTGCTCTTATACTATCCTGAATACGTTTTAACAACTGTCATATGTTGCAAGAATAGGATGAATAAAAAATTTGTTAACGATTAAAAATATGTAAATTGGGATCAACCACTAAACATCACATGATCACCATTCTTTATGCTTACACAAGCTATTTACACATAGGCTAAACTCTCCATACAATAGTGCCACTCAGTGCAAGAATAATCAATGAATGCTAGATCCTAAGATCTAGGTGCAGTGCTCTCAGATCCAAGGCCCCACACTGATGAAAGCCACAAGTTAGAAACTAGTCAGGATATTGAATGAGTAAGCATTAGATAGAGATTTTATGCACAAACCTTCTTGAATCAATTGGTTTACTCTAGCTTGCACTGAATGGCACTACAGTATAGAAAGCTTAGCCTCTGTGAAAATTGGGATCAAGTGATGTATTTTGGGTAATGTGATATCATAATATTTAAAAAGTGAATCAGTTTAAACTTTGATTAAAAAAACTTGGACTAGTAACTTGATAGCATAGTAAAACGTAAAAAAAAAGTTTTCAGAGAAAAGATATATTAGATCCAAAAGATGTAAGTGCTTGGTTTAAAAAAATACATAAATCTCTTTGCTGATGAAAGTCATAAAGCAGAAACTAATCTGGGAATAGGACAGCACTGAATAAGATTTTATGAAGAACTATCATCACGAATTTTATTAATTAGTAATGGTCACACTAGATGGCATAAGAGTAGAGAAAATGAGAGATTGCTAATTTATAGCAACGTGTAAGCTGGGAATAGATAATGTGTTTTTAGTCACATGAAAAGATGCTGTGATGAAGAAACCTACCAAGTCGTACTCTAAAACAACAGTTTAACTAATGACATGTTAAACTGAATTACAACAAGTCCACCATACTAAACTTATTGTTTAAAAATAAAATTGAGAATCAAGCATAACTGAGGAAAGAAATTAAATCTGTATTATAATAATCTTGCTAGAAATTCAAATAATATATTTTAAACATCACTGTCCAAAAGGCCAAATTTTCAAGATCTGCCATTTAGTTAGATCTGGGGAAAAAATTGTTTTAAAACATCATAAGAATTCCATTTTTTAATGTTATAATCCATTGATTGTAGATTCTTGTTTGAACATCCAAAAAGGAATTTTGATTGGCAATATCTTAGGTAGTGAGACAATATCTTGAGTTATTAACAAGTTTGATCTGCTTATAAGCTTCTTATTCATTTTCTGTGAAACAGCTTATCTTCTGATATCTAGAGAAGGAATATGTGAAAAAACAGGAAGTCACTGCAAAAAGAAAGACTTGAGTATACTAATAACATTTTCCATAGTAATTAAGAATCAGAAATTTAGTGTGTAAATTTTCTCTAAACAAGGTCACAGTAATACATGAGTAGAATATGCTAATGCTAAGAAAGCTATTTGTAAAGTATTTAAAACCCAACTCTATTCACAAAGTGCCACTTAGCTTTCCAAGAAGGTTACTTTAGAAATTATATTTTCTAGACTTGGTTAATAAGGAAAATAGGTTTGTTCATGATTCAATCTTACTCCTAATAGCATAGCATAGGATTGTGTTTCAGTCTATTATTAAAAAAGATTATGTTCAGATTATCAGATGATTTCCTTATCTTTGGATGTAAACTTGTGCTTCATAAATAAAATTTATCAACCATTAATCTTTAAATGTAAGTATAATGTATATATGTAAACTAGATGCAATTACAGGGAATTTGAACTCAGACTTTCAAGCTCCCTTCAGTCATCTACTCTATCTTATAGAACTGATACACATGAACACATACATACGAAAAAGATAAATTGAAGCCTGTTCATTAAAGTTTGTAGATCTGCTATCTTAATATAAACTGAGCACTGATTATATATTTGTGTGAGATATAATGATCAAATCAACTGATGAGAGTTAGTTTAGCACAAAATATGTATATTAGAAAATATTTACCTTTTTCACATGTATGTGATCATGTGTATCAGTTATATAAGAGAGTGAATGACTAAAGGGGGTTTGAAAGACTGTCCTCAAATTATCTGTAATTACACATAGATTAAGTATATATACTGTATTTGTATTTAAATATTACATATTCAACCTGTATTCTATCCACCCTTCTATGTATTTAAGCGGAAATATTAAGGTCCTATATATGAGAGGTCAGAGTGACTTAAGGTCAACATGAGTATGACAATAATGTTGGCATTAACAAGAACTTTGAGCACCCCATCATCAGGTTTTCAATGATATGGATGGTTGAAGAGTTGGAGAGTGGAGAATATTGAAGCATATCCATTGAAGTTTGTAGATTTGCCATCTTAATATAAACTGAGCACTAATTATATATATATGTTTGGGAGATGATAATCCAGATCAACTGATGAGTGCTGGTTCAGCATGAAATATGTATATTAATTAATAAAGCAAGTCATATATAACATGACATTACTTTTATGAGCTTGTAATTACAAAAATGCACATAGAGAGCGTACCAATAGCTCTAACAAGCTCGTAAATTAACAAGTGCGGTTATGAGAAATATTTAAAATCTCTATCCAGAACACTCTTATCTCCAGACCATAGTTTCGGGCTTATGGCCCACGTCAGTGGAGAGCTAGAATATTCGGACACTAGACCTAAAATATCAACTCAAAAAACCAGCACTTATTTCAAACGTATATTTAAGAAGAAACTCTGAATTTTTCGGACATGAAAATGTCTTTAAATCCAGCTATAAGCCCGAAACCATGGTCTGGAGATAAGAGTGTTCTGGATAGAGATTTTAAATATTTCTCATAACCGCACTTGTTAATTTACGAGCTTGTTAGAGCTATTGGTACGCTCTCTATGTGCATTTTTGTAATTACAAGCTCATAAAAGTAATGTCATGTTATATATGACTTGCTTTATTAATTATTATAATTTTACCTTTAAGGCTTTGGCTATGCTGAGCCTATTAGAATATGGTAGATCTGAATATACTTCAGTCCCATATAGCTATTTAAGTTAGATAGCTGGATTTAAAGACATTTTCATGTCCGAAAAATTCAGAGTTTCTTCTTAAATATACGTTTGAAATAAGTGCTGGTTTTTTGAGTTGATATTTTAGGTCTAGTGTCCGAATATTCTAGCTCTCCACTGACGTGGGCCATAAGCCCGAAACCATGGTCTGGAGATAAGAGTGTTCTGGATAGAGATTTTAAATATTTCTCATAACCGCACTTGTTAATTTACGAGCTTGTTAGAGCTATTGGTACGCTCTCTATGTGCATTTTTGTAATTACAAGCTCATAAAAGTAATGTCATGTTATATATGACTTGCTTTATTAATTATTATAATTTTACCTTTAAGGCTTTGGCTATGCTGAGCCTATTAGAATATGGTAGATCTGAATATACTTCAGTCCCATATAGCTATTTAAGTTAGATAGCTGGATTTAAAGACATTTTCATGTCCGAAAAATTCAGAGTTTCTTCTTAAATATACGTTTGAAATAAGTGCTGGTTTTTTGAGTTGATATTTTAGGTCTAGTGTCCGAATATTCTAGCTCTCCACTGACGTGGGCCATAAGCCCGAAACCATGGTCTGGAGATAAGAGTGTTCTGGATAGAGATTTTAAATATTTCTCATAACCGCACTTGTTAATTTACTGAGCTTGTTAGAGCTATTGGTACGCTCTCTATGTGCATTTTTGTAATTACAAGCTCATAAAAGTAATGTCATGTTATATATGACTTGCTTTATTAATTATTATAATTTTACCTTTAAGGCTTTGGCTATGCTGAGCCTATTAGAATATGGTAGATCTGAATATACTTCAGTCCCATATAGCTATTTAAGTTAGATAGCTGGATTTAAAGACATTTTCATGTCCGAAAAATTCAGAGTTTCTTCTTAAATATACGTTTGAAATAAGTGCTGGTTTTTTGAGTTGATATTTTAGGTCTAGTGTCCGAATATTCTAGCTCTCCACTGACGTGGGCCATAAGCCCGAAACCATGGTCTGGAGATAAGAGTGTTCTGGATAGAGATTTTAAATATTTCTCATAACCGCACTTGTTAATTTACGAGCTTGTTAGAGCTATTGGTACGCTCTCTATGTGCATTTTTGTAATTACAAGCTCATAAAAGTAATGTCATGTTATATATGACTTGCTTTATTAATTATTATAATTTTACCTTTAAGGCTTTGGCTATGCTGAGCCTATTAGAATATGGTAGATCTGAATATACTTCAGTCCCATATAGCTATTTAAGTTAGATAGCTGGATTTAAAGACATTTTCATGTCCGAAAAATTCAGAGTTTCTTCTTAAATATACGTTTGAAATAAGTGCTGGTTTTTTGAGTTGATATTTTAGGTCTAGTGTCCGAATATTCTAGCTCTCCACTGACGTGGGCCATAAGCCCGAAACCATGGTCTGGAGATAAGAGTGTTCTGGATAGAGATTTTAAATATTTCTCATAACCGCACTTGTTAATTTACGAGCTTGTTAGAGCTATTGGTACGCTCTCTATGTGCAATATGTATATTGGATTTTTTTTCTTCACCTGTATGTACTCATAAGCATCAGTTATATAAGTGTGAATGACTGAAGCAGAGTTTGAAAGTATGTTCAAATTCTTCTGAATTGGAACCATTAATCTAAATAAATGTGGGCAAACACAAACTGAAACCCAGAAAGTTAAAGTCTGCTAAATCAATGGTTACTGTGGTAAACTCAAAAGGCTTAATAAAGCCTCTAGTGAATCTATTTCAAGGTTGAAATTTTTGCAAATATTTTTAGTTGAAATTTTGTTGATAATTAAGCTGTTATAAAAAAAATCCATAAGCTAGATAAATAAATTAATACATATCAGCTTCTATTTCAATGGATATTCCAAATGCTTTGTGTTATTCAAATCTTATTACAATTTTTTTAAAACTCAATCAATATTGTAATACATTGAAAATATTTTTTTTTCCTCATGTGACATAGCATCAGCCAGGAAGCTAACCCGCTAACCCGGGACAACTGCTTGTAAAGCAGCTGTCGCTGACCTCTCGACTATCAATGTTTGACTTGAAAATAATTTTTTTTGTCACTATAAAAATGTAGTTTTACAAATAAAAAAAGATATAATAGTATAAAAAAAATAGTGAAAAACAGAGTAATTACTAGTTTACAATTAATTTAAATTTTTGAATATTTATTTTAAATAATATATATTGTGCCATTACAATTTAGTCACTAGATAAATTTATAGTAATGTGCATGTAGAAAAGGTAAACCAAAAATCATCATCACATTTTTTTATAATCATAAATGAAGTTGTAGGGCATCCAAGTTTAAACCCTACAAGGTCCAGTTCTAAAAGCTTTAAACAGAGAAAGAATGAGTCAACAATTACATGCTTTACTTGTTTGTGTGTTGATAGAAAGGTAATACACACATTTAAACTATTTAATATTTAAATTTTCTGTTAAAAAGCAAAGTTATAATGCATACATATAGGCAATGTATGTGTAAATTATTTAATTGTTTTATATTTCAAATATTAAACATTTTAACTTTCTTTAAAACTAACCTATGCTTGATCAATTCTAATATTTTATTCTATACTTTTATTTTGCTTTTCTTTAATTATAATTGGGATTTAAAAGTTACAGATTTAATTAAATAATTGGGTTATAATTACTAAGCTAGCAATTATAGTATTTAAGGTTAGTTTATGAATGATTTGAAAGAATGAAGGATGTGTGTACATTACATACAAAATTTTACATTTCCTAAATATTGAAAGAAAAGGAAGTATTAAATCTGTCAAATTATTTTTTTTTGTACAATTTTTTTTGTTAAAAGAGGAAATCTGTTTAATCAGATATCGATCTTTGTAGTAATTTTTTTTTGTAAATGATTGTTTCACTTTGGAAGCTTATAATGAGTCAGAGCTCTAAATTTTGAAATTGTCTTATCTCAAGATCTAAAGAAGGAAGCTCAAAGATTTGAAGTGTTACCTGGATGTTAAAAAGAAAAAAAAAACAAAAGAAAGGAAATAAGAATTGAGTCTATTTTTTTTTTAAAACAAAAGTGTCTGGAAAAAGGATTAAACTTTTCAGTTGAAAAATAATTTAGTTGAAAATAAATTAGAGATCTAATTAAAACAAATTTGTCCAAAAATAGCAAGTGATGCTATCTCTGATTGGTTAAGGTAGCTAAAAATTGGATATAAAAAGCTGTCTTGAATTATTATTAAGATTATTATTGTGATTGATTCAGATTATTAAACTATCAAATTTGAATGTTGAAAATATAAGAAATGGCGGGCTAGAAAAATTATATGTATATTCCATTTGCCGGACCATCTGGAGGAAGCTGCACATCACATAGGAAAGAAAAGATGTGTCTAAAATAATATTCTACACCTTTCAACTGACCAGATAAATAAGATGTTTTTAATAGAAGGAAGAAAGCATTCACCTGCATTCAAAGAAGATGAATTAATCTACTGATAAATATTAATCATCAAGTCCAATTAATTGTTCCAACAACTGATTTTAAACTCAAGAAAATTTATAAATGTGAAAACAACTGCTGTATTTCATCCACATGCTTGACAGGAAGAGAAGAAAAATTAATATAATGATTTCCAAATTGTCCACTAAAGCAAATAACCTCAATAGAGTCATCATCATTAAATAGTTATACACCTCAAGAAAGAGATTGTTCCCAGAAAACGAAATAGTAGCTGCAGAAATATAAACACAAGACAAGTTTGAACCCTTGGAAATTCGCCACAAACAAAAGATCGGTAATATGACTTTTTATATCTATTTTCTTTATGATATCAGTCTTAATAAACATTTTAGCAATAAAGTGGTATATTTTATTTAAAGAACTTTTAAAGACTATTCAGATCGATTAAAAACAAGAATGTCTTACTAATAATAACTTTGAGCTTCATAAATGATCTTGAATGTATGAAAATTATTTGTTTATTAATTTTACAATATTAATGTGTAAAACAATTTTTTTTTTATGGTATTATGATTTTAGTTTTAACTAATATATTATTATTTTGGGTTTTAAATAATATTTTGTTATTATGGGATAAAACACGCACATACATAATAATATTTTTATATGTGTATAATTGCGAGTGAATGTGAAATAATGAGTAGTATTAGAATATTAGATTATTTTGTTTCAAGTTAAGTATAGCATTTCAGAGGTAGAAGAGAGGGGGGAGAAAATAATTTAAAACTTGTTTCTAAAACTTGCTCTTTCAATTTTACTAACATTTTTTTTTTTACATTCTATTTACATGTTGGATTTTAAAGTATGTGTGCTAATGAGCAGATAATATTTTTTTTTAAATACTTTTCTCATGGAGTGAAAATCATGGTCAATGTGACGTCCAACTTAATACAAAATACATTTGAAGGGAAAGGGGGAAGAACTTAAAATTAATCTGAGGATTGTTATATAATCAATTATTATTATTATTATTATTCATGTCAATTTTCATATTTATCTAGAAATTTTTATGTATATGTTAGAAATGTAGTAATAAATATTAGTTTGTTTTATTAAACGAGGCGTATATATTTCATTAAGTGTAGTCTTTGTTAAGTGTGATTATTCATCATCATCAATGGTTGAATATTAGTTATTTAAGATATAAGTAAATATGCTAAAATTAAGCAATAATTATGAATTTCTTTATAAAATTTAGTTTTATGTTTAGGCTTAGTCCTAGAGCTGTAGTTGAAACCCTTGTCATTATCGTTATTATTATCATCATCATCATCGTCATCAACGTTTTAATTAATGAGCTGTTTAACTGTTTAAAGGCCATAAATAAATATTGATTTTATAATATTTAGTGATCTCTTAGTATTATTATAACCACATCCCATCATCTATTTCATGCAAGGATGAGTGAATTGCCATCCTAAATTAGTTATATATAATCTGAGCTAGTGAACTTATAAAAATATTGAAACACATTTGTTATGTTAAGATCTGAGAAATGATTTATGTCTAATATACTCCACTTTGGTTTAAAGATGTTTTACTTTTACCTAAATATTAGTGCTTATAGTGATATGGCTCAAAAAGCAAAATCTCTCATTTTTTATTAGAAATAAAGTACCAAAAAGGGATTCAAACCCGGTACATGTGAAAGGTTATTAGATATAACCGTGTCTAGATTCAGATAATCTAGTGGCGCCCTGCTAGACCATATTCACTTAGTATTTGTTTAAACATGCACTTAACATCAAACCAAGAAATGAAAGTGGATAAGATCTACTGCCTGTATACCTGAGTTATATTTTATTGAATTACTAGTGTACTCACTTCACGTGATTTCATATAATACTGGTTATTAATAATTTGATCATATTTAATTTTTTACTTATGATCATTCTATGGACTACTCAGGTATGGTAATATCTTTTTTTGAACTCATTTATTTATGTTACAATGGACACCCAACTGGGGCCTGATATTTTACCATATACCTGAAAAAGAGAGTCTATAGAATGATGGGAGATGTGTGGTTAAAAATAGAGAAATTTTTTTTAGTAAAATTTTTTTTTTTTCAGTAAAAATTTTTTTTTGTCTTACAAAATTTTCTTGGCCAAACAGTCTTATTTTAGATGATGATGTTTAATATGATTTAATTTTTCATTGATGATGATAAAATGGGTACAGCCATAAAACAGCTTGTTTTTTTTTTTATCAATTTTGAAAATAGAGATGAATATCACAACTTAAGACAAAGGTGAAATAAATAATAGATTTTTTTTTGTGGAACATTAAAATAATTTATTGCCAGATAGGATAGGCATAGTAATAGTGATGAATTATGGAATAGTAGTCTCATGTGTGTTTGGGGAGTTCATTTTGTAAAAAGTCTATGATTTTAGAGGTTTGATTGGATGGTTGATCGTTGGAGTTTGGTTGGTTAGATTGCAGTTTTGATGATGAGTGGAGAGTTTTGTCATTGCCTTGAGAATGCTATGTATTTCGTGTAACTTATGAATGATCAAACCCATTCACTGCTCCAACCCAATTTATATGTTATCTTTATTTTATCATGAAGCAGTTAACAGCAGACCTGCCATGATATCAGCCTATAAGTCTCCAAGAGAGAGAGCATGGCATAGTTTTCCAATCAAGTTTATATGTTATTCTTATTTTATCATGAAGCAGTTAACAGTAGTCCTGCCATGATATCAGCCTATAAGTCTCCAAGAGAGAGAGCAAGGTTTCGTTTTTGTAGTCTATAATAAGCAGGGCATTCCTTGATACTTGCCACATAAGACTCCAAGAGAGAGAGCAAGGCATAGTTTATCTATTTTAGCCCCTAAGACTTAAAATACATCTTTTATTGCAACAGAGTTTGCTTCATTTAATCAAGGGTTGTGGTAGTTAATAGTGATCGAATTGGGATGATCTTCTGAGTGCTCGTGATGCATTGTGTGATTATAGTGCTGTGACTGAATTCTTTTATTTATCTCAAGATTGTGAACTGCTAGTCATTCTGTGGACTGTCAATATCTGTCGGATTTCTGGGAGAATGGATGAATGTATAATTTGGGCTATTACAGACAGACATGCACTATATAGATTATTGTTGTGTAGTTCATTAAATAAGGATATTAAAATTTTTTTTTTGTTGTATTTGTAAATGCATAATAAGGTGAAAATCAAATCAGTCAGTTGGTCAGAATAGGTGTCAGACAGGGAGAAGATGTGTGGATTTTTGATGGTCAGGGAAGTACAGATGGGATGTATATTGAAAAATATTAAAATTTAATAGAATGAATAAAAGTGAAATGGAAATGTTGGAAAAAATAATGCAGATGCTTAAAAGTATGCTAGAAAAGAATAGAATCCGGAGAGAAAGTTTAAGAGATGATGGAAAAGGAATAGAAAGGGTAGAAAGTTTAAAAGAAGAGGATAAGAGGAGTGAAGATGAATTAAAAGAAAATATCAATAGCTCTGTGGAAAACAACAGTAAAATTCCTATAGCTTTGGGAAATAAAATAGAGAAACATGGGAAAAGTCCCTCAATTCCTGGAGTTAATAATCTTTATAAAGAAGAGGATGGAGAGGTTGTAATGGGATTAGAAGTTACTGTAAAAGTAAAGGGGATAGTAACAAGTACTGAAGAGTTTCAGATTCGAATAAAGAAGGAAGCACTATCAGGTATAAAATTGACCAGACTGATGAAAGATTGTATGTTTCAAAACATACAAGAAGATTATAACAAATCCAAAAGAAATAAGGAAAGTCTGGAACAAAAGGTTTGTCGTTCTGTGAAAAGATGGATAGAAAGTCTAAGAGAGGATAGCAAAAAGAGTGCAGAAAGTATAATAGAAGGTAGTCAAAGATTAGAAGATAATGCTGAAACCTCTTTAGAAGATAGAGCAGGAGAGATGGGTGAATATGTTAGACTTGTAAAACGGAAAGGTAGTCAGAGCTTACCAGTTTTAAAAGATAATCTGGATAGTCCGACCACTGATAATAAAGAAAATAATGTAAAGTTAGATACACTGATAGAGAATAGGCTCCAAGAAGTAGAAAGGCCAATAGTAGCCATAATACCAAATCTCCCAGTAAAGAAAGTAAATGAGATGATGACCAAAGAGCAGATTGGGATAGATCATGAAGTGAAAAGAAGGAAAAGAGAGTTGGAGGAAAAACTTCATGCATCCGATAAGATGATTGATTTAAGAGAGGCAATAAGGGAGATGAAACCAGTTATTTTAGAAAGAGAGCAAAAGTTTCAACAGTCTGTAGTTCTCAATCTAGTAACAAACCAGCATGTGTGGTTTCAAAAATCTGTCTTCTTAAATAGATTGGAGATACCTTATATATGGTATAGAGAGGCAATCTCTCTGAAAAATGTAAATGTCCAAATCTCTCTGAAAAATTCAACTGCTCTGGAAAAGTCAAAAATAAGTTATATCTGGTACAGAGAGGCAATCTCTCTGAAAAATGTAAATGTCCAGTGTGTATCAGACAGAGAATCAATCTCTCTGAAAAATTTAAATGCTCTGTTAAATTTAAGTGTGCCTTATATATGGTACAAAGAGTCAACCTTTCTAGAAAATTTAAAAATAAATTATACGTGGCCCAGAGAATCAATCTCTCTGGAAGATTTAAGGATGAATTATATATGGTACAGAGAGTCAATCTTTCTGGAAAGTTTAAAAATAAAGTATGTATGGTATAGAGAGTCAATCTCTCTGAAAAACTTCAAGGCATATTATGTATGGTACCAAGAGTCCATATTTCTAAATGGAGTTTGTAATAGGAGGTTATATAAAATAATTCCTCCAGATATGTTTTATAAATATCCAGTCAAGATGAAAAATGGAAATATTAAAAAGGGACTGGATGTACAGGTGCATTTTTATGCAGACCACAATATGGTTTGAAAAGAAAAAGCCATTCCAAATTACCAAGAAAATAGGAGAGAATGCCTTTATGCTTGCTGCTCTTGATGGGAATAAGGGGACCTATAATGCTAGGAGTTTGATCCCTTATACTTCAGCAGAATAGCCTGGCAAAGATCTCCAAATAAATTACTTTTAGGTTTTCTAATGAAAAATATATTTACCAGTAGTTAATTTTTTTTTATATATATATTATAAGTGTTTATTATTATTAGTGTATTTATTAGTTAGGATTTTTTTTTTAAAATATAGTTAAAACAAAAGTGCTGATGATTTTATCCGAAGGGGGAGAAAGTTGTGCCATTACAATTTAGTCACTAGCTAAATTTATAGTAATGTGCATGTAGAAAAGGTAAACCAAAAATCATCATCACATTTTTATATAATCATAAATGAAGCTGTAGGGCATCCAAGTTTAAACCCTACAAGGTCCAGTTCTAAAAGCTTTAAACAGAGAAAGAATGGGTCAACAATTACATGCTTTACTTGTTTGTGTGTTGATAGAAAGGTAATACACACATTTAAACTATTTAATATTTAAATTTTCTGTTAAAAAGCAAAGTTATAATGCATACATATAGGCAATGTATGTGTAAATTATTTAATTGTTTTATATTTCAAATATTCAACATTTTAACTTTCTTTAAAACTAACCTATGCTTGATCAATTCTAATATTTTATTCTATACTTTTATTTTGCTTTTCTTTAATTATAAGTGGGATTTAAAAGTTACAGATTTAATTAAATAATTGGGTTATAATTACTAAGCTAGCAATTATATTATTTAAGGTTAGTTTATGAATGATTTGAAAGAATGAAGGATGTGTGTACATTACATACAAAATTTTACATTTCCTAAATATTGAAAGAAAAGGAAGTATTAAATCTGTCAAATTATTTTTTTTTGTACAATTTTTTTTGTTAAAAGAGGAAATCTGTTTAATCAGATATCGATCTTTGTAGCAATTTTTTTTTGTAAATGATTGTTTCACTTTGGAAGCTTATAATGAGTCAGAACTCTAATTTTTGAAATTGTCTTATCAAGATCTAAAGAAGGAAGCTCAAAGATTTGAAGTGTTACCTGGATGTTAAAAAGAAAAAAAAACAAAAGAAAGGAAATAAGAATTGAGTCTATTTTTTTTTTTTAAAACAAAAGTGTCTGGAAAAAGGATTAAACTTTTCAGTTGAAAAATAATTTAGTTGAAAATAAATTAGAGATCTAATTAAAACAAATTTGTCCAAAAATAGCAAGTGATGCTATCTCTGATTGGTTAAGGTAGCTAAAAATTGGATATAAAAAGCTGTCTTGAATTATTATTAAGATTATTATTGTGATTGATTCAGATTATTAAACTATCAAATTTGAATGTTGAAAATATAAGAAATGGCGGGCTAGAAAAATTATATGTATATTCCATTTGCCGGACCATCTGGAGGAAGCTGCACATCACATAGGAAAGAAAAGATGTGTCTAAAATAATATTCTACACCTTTCAACTGACCAGATAAATAAGATGTTTTTAATAGAAGGAAGAAAGCATTCACCTGCATTCAAAGAAGATGAATTAATCTACTGATAAATATTAATCATCAAGTCCAATTAATTGTTCCAACAACTGATTTTAAACTCAAGAAAATTTACAAATGTGAAAACAACTGCTGTATTTCATCCACATGCTTGACAGGAAGAGAAGAAAAATTAATATAATGATTTCCAAATTGTCCACTAAAGCAAATAACCTCAATAGAGTCATCATCATTAAATAGTTATACACCTCAAGAAAGAGATTGTTCCCACATAGTAGCTGCAGAAATATAGACAAGTTTGAACCCTTGGAAATTCGCCACAAACAAAAGATCGGTAATATGACTTTTTATATCTATTTTCTTTATGATATCAGTCTTAATAAACATTTTAGCAATAAAGTGGTATATTTTATTTAAAGAACTTTTAAAGACTATTCAGATCAATTAAAAACAAGAATGTCTTACTAATAATAACTTTGAGCTTCATAAATGATCTTGAATGTATGAAAATTATTTGTTTATTAATTTTACAATATTAATGTGTAAAACAATTTTTTTTTTATGGTATTATGATTTTAGTTTTAACTAATATATTATTATTTTGGTTTTAAATAATATTTTGTTATCATGGGATAAAACACGCACATACATAATAATATTTTTATATGTGTATAATTGTGAGTGAATGTGAAATAATGAGTAGTATTAGAATATTAGATTATTTTGTTTCAAGTTAAGTATAGCATTTCAGAGGTAGAAGAGAGGGGGGAGAAAATAATTTAAAACTTGTTTCTAAAACTTGCTCTTTCAATTTTACTAACATTTTTTTTTTACATTCTATTTACATGTTGGATTTTAAAGTATGTGTGCTAATGAGCAGATAATATTTTTTTTTAAATACTTTTCTCATGGAGTGAAAATCATGGTCAATGTGACGTCCAACTTAATACAAAATACATTTGAAGGGAAAGGGGGAAGAACTTAAAATTAATCTGAGGATTGTTATATAATCAATTATTATTATTATTATTCATGTCAATTTTCATATTTATCTAGAAATTTTTATGTATATGTTAGAAATGTAGTAATAAATATTAGTTTGTTTTATTAAACGAGGCGTATATATTTCATTAAGTGTAGTCTTGGTTAAGTGTGATTATTCATCATCATCAATGGTTGAATATTAGTTATTTAAGATATAAGTAAATATGCTAAAATTAAGCAATAATTATGAATTTCTTTATAAAATTTAGTTTTATGTTTAGGCTTAGTCCTAGAGCTGTAGTTGAAACCCTTGTCATTATCGTTATTATTATCATCATCATCATCGTCATCAACGTTTTAATTAATGAGCTGTTTAACTGTTTAAAGGCCATAAATAAATATTGATTTTATAATATTTAGTGATCTCTTAGTATTATTATAACCACATCCCATCATCTATTTCATGCAAGGATGAGTGAATTGCCATCCTAAATTAGTTATATATAATCTGAGCTAGTGAACTTATAAAAATATTGAAACACATTTGTTATGTTAAGATCTGAGAAATGATTTATGTCTAATATACTCCACTTTGGTTTAAAGATGTTTTACTTTTACCTAAATATTAGTGCTTATAGTGATATGGCTCAAAAAGCAAAATCTCTCATTTTTTATTAGAAATAAAGTACCAAAAAGGGATTCAAACCCGGTACATGTGAAAGGTTATTAGATATAACCGTGTCTAGATTCAGATAATCTAGTGGCGCCCTGCTAGACCATATTCACTTAGTATTTGTTTAAACATGCACTTAACATCAAACCAAGAAATGAAAGTGGATAAGATCTACTGCCTGTATACCTGAGTTATATTTTATTGAATTACTAGTGTACTCACTTCACGTGATTTCATATAATACATTGCTATAATACTTGTTATTAATAATTTGCTCATAATTTGATTATAATTCTTATAATCATTCTATTGGACTCCTTTACTCAAGTATAGTAATATTTTTTTTGAACTCATTTATTTGGTTACAATATATATATATTGAAAAATGAAACCATTCAATCTATTTAATTCCTTATGCAAATTATAATGTCTTTTAAGTATTTTTGTTTTTATCAGGGCACCCCTTATCTCATTATTACCATATTATAAACATCAAACAGCCCAGAAACTCAGACCATCTTCTCTCACTATGCATGTATTTCACGAATAATCTTTGCTTTCCAGGTGAACTAAAGATATCAATTACATGAATCTTACATAAAAAAGTTACAATTTAGTTTATGAAAATGCTATAGTTTTACATCTAGACATTAAATACCTTCTATTAAAAATGTATAAGATTATAAGATCGGGGCAATTTAATGTATGTATATAGCTAGAAAATTAATTATATTAATTTAAGAAAGAAAAGAATAAAATAAAATCCCTTACTAGGAATACACTCTGGTGTCTCAGGTTTCCATTCTCCAAGTACACACTGTGCAGTATAATTATAATTACTTATATTAGCATTAAGCTGATATCCACTAGCACAGTGTATTTGGATTTCGGTACCATGTGGCATTGTAGTATTGATTCCTTTTCCCAGTTTAATTATTTTAACTTCTTTTACTTTATCAGAGATGATATCTTTACATGGAGCTACAAGAAAAATATACATCACCATTTGAGGACTCTTAATTTTCGAAAATTCCTTTATAATATTTATATATACACACATACACACATATATGTACATATATATCTAAAATACCATTTGTTTTACATCAAGATGATTTTAATATATAAAATAGAAACAATCTGTAAAATGCTATGGGAAAAATATTAAACTGTAGCTAAATTAATCAAATTATGCAAATGAAACCCATTTTATTTACGGAGATGTTTGAGTAAAAACAAAATTAATTTTTGATCCTGTTGCATTTCACTGAAAGTGCTATAATATATAGAAGTTAATAAATATTTAGATTGAACGAAACATTATTAATGTAGTGGTTTAAATAAATGTGACATTGTTTTATCAAATTTATGACAGTAAAAGTTAAAATTTCATCATGCTATCTGCACATTTGCTTTAGAATGAAAAAAACATTTATTTATATAATATCAATAATTATTCAAAATTTCTTTCGACACATTAAAAATCAAAAATTATCTTAAAAATATATTATTTCTGACTATTATTATTTTATATGCGTATGCAAAAGTTTAATTACTTTTTTTAAAGACATTCATTATCAAAACTAGTTTGAATTTTTTTTTTTTGTTATATATGTGTCTGTATATAGAAATATCTCAATATATTGTTCTCATTTTCTTTAATCCTCATTTATTCCATTTATTTATGCGCATGCGTGTACTGTGTACAATTATTATGCTAAAACTAATCGCAGATATATTTTTTTTTGCTGCAAATTTTATTATTCCTATTATTATTATTATTATTGTATAAAATTATTTATACACACAATAAAATACCTTACTCTAAACAAAACTCTGGCTTTTATCTTTTATATGTGTGTATATATAATTAAAGCAATATTTCTGCTTCTCTCAAAGTTTTAACAGATTGTAATTAGTTTAATAAAAAGCTATTTACTTGTGAGAGAAAATATTAATCTTTTATATGAATGAAGTGAAATATTTTCATTTTTAAAAGTCTTGTCACTTTATTTAAATAGATAAACAAATAAATTTGATATTTATACAACCGCAGTCTTTAATATACGATATCAAATGCAAACAAGTTATATATATATATTCAATTCTTTACTCTGTGGCAAGTGAATAATTAAATAATAAGTGCCAAATATTAACACTTGATCATCATCAGTTTAATTTATTATTGGATTTACAAGCCTAAATACAATTTACTAGCATCTCAAATTTGAAACTGTAAAATTTCATTATTCTTTTACATCATTTATAATAAATATTTAGTAACTGAAATACACAGGCTTATTATATACCTGTGTTTATATAGGTAATATATAGAGTATATGAGCACAGACTTTCACACGACCCACCACTCTTCACACTATCTCATAACACTGATACATCCGAACGCACATATGTTGAAAAGATAAATAATCACCACTATACCGATTTCATGCTAAACCAGAAATCATCAGTTGGTCCAGATTACCATCTCTACACATAGTGAGTCATCGAAATATATATTTTTGTAAATTAAATTGTTTTATTTTATTATTTTAAGATGAACTTTAATTGGTTATAGTTATTTACATAAATAAATATAAAGCCGAGGAGAGTAATATTTAAAATGATCACAATCTTGGCTAAAATTCACATTCAGGTTTTTCAAGGTACAGTACTTTAAACTTACATACATTTTGAACTACTAAAGCTATCTGCCTTTCACATATAATCACAAATTTAGGAAAAACAATTTAAATAATGTTCCTGAGACTTTTCATAATATAAAAAATATAATGTATTGACAAACAGCAATGCAGATTGATACAACATATACATGAACACAATTCTTATCTGGATTTATCATGTAAAAGCATGGAAATTTGACATATCCTTAAATTAATAATATTAGTTATCAGTTTTGTGTAAACTTTTTCTTACTGTAGTAATATATATATATTTTAAAAATTTCTTTGTGTAGTATGCTTATACTTTACTTATCATTTTTTCAATTGAGCATATCAATAAAATTACCAATCTGTCAGATTGCTTATGGATAGTGGGCTTAAAACTATTAAAATTTATTTTTGCAATCAAAATCCTTTCATTGCTTCTAAATCAATTTTATATATTTTCATCAACTGTTTACATTAATAAAATAATTATTTTTTAATTATATAGTCTACCAAATTTATATTACCCAATAGTCAAATTAAGAGTCATAGATCACATGACACTATTCTCTTAAGCTTGTAAGTTATAAACAATGAGGATTGCCAATTCCTCAACAAGCTTTGTAATAAATGCTTAGCCAGATAAAGCATTTAAAATATCTCTGTTCAGGAAACCCCCCAAACCCCTGACCATGGTTACGTGCTTTGGCGCTCCTCAGAGCGGTGTCAGGGTAGATTCAGACACTAGATCTAAAAATACCAACTCAAAGCCAGCATTTAACTAAAAGTTATTTATTGAGTGGAAAATCTGAAATTTTCAGACACCTACATGTCTTCAAACCCAACTATCCAATTCAAATAGCTATATGGGGCTGATAGATCTTCAGCCATACCATATATTACCCAAAACTTGTACATTTTATTATTAATGATTATTAACATACTTTTATTTTTTTTATACAATATTCAATAACTTTTTATTTAATTAAATTCTGAATACATAAAACAACTACAAATAGTTTGGTCAGATTATTTATACAGATGGACACATAATGAGTGAAATTAATCATAGGCTTAAATTAGGATGGAGTGTTTATATTAAAAGGAAATATGCCTAAGTGTTTGAAAAGGTTTTCAATAGATGCATTTTATCAATTTTTTTTTTATGAATCTGAGATTTGATAATTAACAGAACAGTGATGCAGAAATTTCAGACCACTCAACAAAGCATAGAGAAATGAATGATGGGAGTAGAAGTAAAACATTTGGGTGAGAAAACAAACAACCCATCACTGACATTATTGAAAAAATTAAAAAGCTGAAATAGAGCTATGCTGAATATAATTGCTAGATAAGATAATAACTGGACAATCAAGGTATAAAACTGGATCCCAATGAAATGGTAAAAGACCTAGAAAGAGATCACAGGTGAGATGAATGGATGAAATAAGGAAATTTATTGAAGTAAAGTGGAGAAAAGTTATGGATAGGATAAATTAGATTAAGCTTGGATAATCAGTAATGGTTGACATTGGTGATAATGTTAAAAATTAATAAGGATTTTGTGATGTAGTGACAGTGCATTGATTCCATGCTCGTGATCTGGGGTTCAAATTCAGATCAATCATATTACTTTTTTCACTATTCAAATTCTATCATCCCAACTAACTATTTAATAATGCTTTGGAAATGGATATCTATCTACCCATATTTATTCTCATATAAATGCCGCAGATTAATAAGATCAATGTACAAACTATAAAAAAAAATTTTTTTTTTTGTAAAGATTAGCTATTTTAGAGGATATTTATCAGCCTTTTTATATCCAATAAAATTTTAAATTAAAACAAGAGTTTAACCTGTCAATTGACAGGAATGATAAATATTTACTTTTTTTTTTTACAATTTTTAATCTAAATAACATCGTTTAAAATTTTCTTGATATCTTATGAAATATTATATTTAAAAATATATACAAAAAATACAGGGCAAAGGCTGATGGATTATAATTCTACAAATATTAAAAAAAAAAAAGAATTATTTTTATAAATACTTTTGCTTGGCAAAATGTAATTTTTTTTTTTTTTTTAAAAAAAAAGAACATCTTTACTGGTATATGTGTATGTCTGGGGAATATGTACTTACATTGTAAACATAAACATAACTGAAATTAAGATTATTATTTTCAAAATTAAACTATGCTGTAATTAAAATATAATTACTTTAATAGCGTAATTAACCAACTTTTCTTGCATCACAAAGTAGCTACTATTATTTTTGTAAGATGTTTACTTCTTAAAAATAAAGGGAAAAGACAAATGATTCAATTTGTCTAGACAGTTATGAGCTCTTTAGAAGATTTAAACCTTCACTTATTTGTTAATTTTATTTTTAAAATATAATAAATGAGATATGATAATCAAGTTTTTAAAATATATGTATGGATCAAATTTACTATGAACTTAAAATTGTTATGGTTGAGTTGCGCTTATATCAGTTTACTAGACTTTGGCGTTTTCTTAGTACAGTAATTTGTAAAATAGAAATAAAAAACAAGCAATAGTTTTTTATCAAATCATTTTTTGACAGATTAAAAATAAGTAAACTATTTTATTTGATAAAAACACTATATATGTTTATCTGTGAAAATTCTATTTCCCTTATTTCAATTACGCTACATACACACAGTGTATCCCGATAAAAAGATGATTGGTTATCTAAGCAAACTGTCTGCAGTGCCGTCTATAGTTAATCTTTTCAACAGAAAAAATATAAGGTGTGAATATGTTTAAATTACAAGCTATGATATGAAATATAAGAGTGGGGGTTATATCTTCATAGACAGTCTTCAATGTTTTTTAAAAATTAAATACTTTGTTTTTTTTTTACTGTTGTTTGATTACAAGTTTTGATGAAAAAAAACTCTGAAAAAGCTAATTTCCCAACAGATTATCATTCTGGTACAAACATTTCTATAGGATTATAATTTAGAATGATCTAGAATTGCTTGTAAAATATATCTTTAGTAATATGACTAACGGTGTATATACTATAATGATTTCTGAATTATATCGATGTAGGTGAAGTCATTTGTTTGACTGTTTTTATTTTGCTTGCATTGAAATAAATATTTCTTAATGTTAATGTTATAAAGCAAAACTAATATCTCCACTTGGAAATCAGGATTTCACTTTTGATGAACTCCTAGTTAAAGTCAATAAATTGTGAAATTATATATCAAAGTTGTTCATATGAATTCTGGAAGAATTATCAGAGATTATTATATAATGGCTATAGATGCGATGATCCTAGATGCTCAAAATGAAAATTATTATGGTTTTCACAATCATGGAATACTTCAAATACCAGGTATATTTCTACAGTGTAATCTTCTCTTCAATTAGGACAATAAAATCATTTCAACCAAACATTGAGAGTATATTGAAATCAAACATAAAAGTTCTCATCTGGAGTGTCATCACACTATTTAAAAATATACATATTTTAAAATCTTTACATTCATACTGGTTTTTGGCAGAATGTACAGTAAACATGATTTGGCTATCTTCATTTTCAATCATCTATCAAAGTAAATAATTTCTAGTTTTGTTTTGTGTAGAATCTCTCTCCATTTTTCTTTTCTAGCATCATCATGAGAATTTATGTTTGCCAGTAATTTTGTAATCTTTATTAATCAATACTAGCTACAATTAGCATTTCTGATTTATTCTAACCTGAAGTGCATTGTTTCTTCAAGAAATAAATTATTTGGTTTTTCAATTATGGGAAGTATTCAATATTAATAGGTCAGAAGCATTAAGTGAACATTTTTTGCTGAGACAAAATATAAATCGGGTTGCGCTGATTTTCTACTTGCATGTTGCTTAAAATTATTCATTCTAAGGTTTGGAAACTATCTTTACCTTGAATTGTATATCCCCAAAGGTTTCCATGAAAATTGAAATCTTTTTTAAAATATAGATAGCATTGGTCGGTTTGTATTGGGAGATTCCCAAACAATGCCTGCATAGAATTAAAGTTTTGGTTGGAAAGCCAGACACAGGTGATGAAATGCATTAACGTAGTAGAAAAAAACAATAATAGAAAAAATATTACAAAATTTAATTATTTATATTTTCTTCTTTTCCTCCTCCCCCAAATAGTTTTTACATAAAAAAATCTATTGGTACATATTGTTTCATTTTTGTGTCCATCAGTATATATGTATACATACATTTCTTCAAATAAATAAATTCTCAAAAATAATTAGTAGTTTTTTTATAAAAAAAATCCCAATAATTTTTCCCCGCAGAAAAACATTACATTTTTTTATTATCGTAACCTACCTTTTTATATAAAATATGTGTATATATGTATATATTTATTATAAATATAGTTATTTAAAAAGAAATATAAAAATCAGACAAGTAGCTGATAGTCCAATATAGAAATGCAAGTAACAGATATAAGTTGGTATGGTCGTATATATCTGTATATTTATAAATAAAGCTATGTAAAAATATATATATAAAAATCAGAAAAGCAACAGATATATATATATATATATGGATGTTATTTAAAAAGAAATATAAAAATGAAAAAAAAAAAATATTTGGATTCTATCTGGTGTTTGCATGTGCGTTATGTACGCAAATAATTATAGAATTATTTAAAAGTATAAAACTCAGAAAAGCAATAGATGTGTATTTGAATACTATTCTGGTATTTGGATGTGTCTTTATATTTATAATGGAGTTATTTAAAAAATATATATAAAAAATAGAAATATCAACAAATATGTATTTGTATGTTATATGGTGTATGTATATGTGTATATATATATAAAAATTATAAATAGAATTATTAAAAAAAAATTAAAATCAGAAAAACAAGATATATATGGATGTTATTTAAAAAGAAAAATGGGAAAAGATATGTATTTGGATGTTATCTTGTGTTTGCACATGAGGTATTTAAAAATATAAAACTGAAAAAAGCAGCAGATGTGCATTTGGATGCTAAATGTTGTATCATAAGTGCATGCAACAGTATATATTTATAAATAGAGTTATCTAAAAAAAATATAAAAATCAGAAAATTATATATTTAGGACTGTACATTAATATACTAAAGAGTAGACAAAAGCTAACAATAAAAAAATAAATAAATGTATTATAATCATTTAATAGCAAACATTTTGATACCAGATACTAATCAAATCGATTATAGTCTTATGTTATTTGGCTACTGTTCAATACATATTTATGAAATTAGATTTATAATTTCATAAAGGTATAAAAATGGTGTGTTAATATATAAAAAAACTTCACTAAATTAGGATGCAACGTTTATTTTGAAGTATGAGAATAAACTTGTTAAGAGTGTGGCAAGCAATGGCAATTTCTACTGATTTTGATTAAATGCTATCATTTAGTCATATCTAAACCAATAAACATCATGTGACCACCACTTCTTATGCTTGTGTATAACTATTGTTAAAACAGGCAAAACTCACTATACATATTGCAATACACAGCAATCTAGAGTAATCAATGGATGCCAAAAGGCTTGTGCATAAAATTCCCTCTAGTGCCTACTCATCCAATATCCCCAGACTAGTTTCTGGCTTGTGGCCTTTGTCAGTGAGCTTGCTGTGTATGGCAATACATATAGTGAATTTTGCCTGTTTTAATTGGTCATACCTAGTTATCCAAGTTTGCATTTAGGTAGACAATGTAATATATTAATTATTTTAGGACTATATTATAAACTATAATAATGAGCTGTTACATGCAAACTTACATTATAATATTGCAATAACAGAATGTGATTATAGAATTTAAGATCCATGGATGATGGTTTATCTGTCATGTCATGTCCTTAAAATTCAAATGAATCTTCAAATGAGAAACTAGTAGACACTTTTTTATGGTAACAGTAACTTCAAAAACATTTTGTGTTAATATTAGTATTTTTCTTACTTCAAAAATTCTATGTAAAGCTTTTAATTCATCCCTTTTTTCAAAAAATATCTGACCCAAGCAGTGCAGTATTTTTCTAAACAATAGCTTTCCTATTTTAAAGTGCAATCTGGATTTACAGTTCATTATTGTACTACTGTATAGGTTTAATTATAAGATGATAAATAATTTGTATTATGGAATAGTAAGCACTAGTAAAGACTCACTAATGCAAGAATAATGAGAACATTTTGACTTTGGGTCACTTGGTCTTTTATAAGGTCTCTAGTGGAATTTTACTTTTTAATACATAAGGTATTGATAGTAAAGAAAAGTATTGCATTTATGATAGAAAACATTTCTATTTTCAAAGCATTTTCGTAAAATAAAGCTTTTAAAATCCATTTCAGACAATAAACGGATGATGATCAGTGTCATATATATGAATGTGTAATATATGACTAAATTTTGATACCATGATAACTTGAGAATGAAGCAAAATTTTGTGATGAAATCTTGGTGCCACAGTCTTTACTAGTTAACTTAGATACCTATTGTGGCACAACAATATCTGTTTATGATAGCTTCCAGCTTGATGCAAATTAACTATCAATTTATTAATAATTCAAAAAACTAATGCAATATTTGATAAAATTTATTTAACAGATTTGTGATAAAATTTGAAAAAAAATCTTACACACATGCAAGAGCCACAGACCATATAAATTCTTATTATGGATCACATATGACCCATAGGCCATAGTTTAAACACTATTGATTAATGTTATCAAATTTATTGCTTTTAGTATTTATTGCATAATTGCATTGTAATGTTTCACAGCAAAAAATGTAAATTTATGTGAATTAATATTGTTATAAAATATATTTTATCAATCACATGAAATTTTTTTTTGCTCTTGCATAATTTGTTGTTGTTTTTTTTTTTTTGTCTATTTTCCTAATATAAGATATTTAACAAAATTTTGCTCTTTTTATATTTAAGCTATGTCCAAAATGTTTTGTACTTAAAAAATTTAAAAAAGTGTTTATGCAATAAAAGAATGTATAGATTACAACAAATACAGGAGAAGAAGAAAAATAATGAAATTGTTAATTAAATAATATATATTGCAACAGAATGAATATATGAGACATACTGTATCCTGGATCATAGTCTAATTATTGTTCACTAGTTGTAACAGAATGAAAATAATAAACTAAACTAAAATGAATATCAATCAATAAATACATAACTAGCATATAAGTTAATAAAACAATAATAATTAAAGTGAAAGGCTGAAACCTTCTCACATGTACTTTTAGAATGATTATATGACAGCCAATAAAATGTAATGATGACTATATAGAGAGCTATCAAGTTGCAACACAAGACAGAGATTTTTTATAAGAAAAAGATGGTTCCACATTTACTTAAATTTCTATATATAGCATTTTGACTTAAGAGCATGAAGCTTTTAAACATCTTCACATTTAACTGACTGCGTATTATTTATAAACCAGCAACGCAAAATCTTTCGATTTACTACAAATTAATTTTTTTAAAACTTATGAAATTGACAGTAATATATGTAAATATTATTTATTAAACACAAACAGTTTGTAATTAAAGTGAAAGGCTGAAACCTTCTCACAAGCACTTTTAGAATGCTTATATGACAGCCAATAAGATGTAACGATGACTGTATAGGTAGCTATCAAGTTGCAACACAAGACCGAGATTTTTATAAGAAAAAGGTGGTTCCACCTTTCTATATATATAAGCCAGTCTGAAGAATTGCGACTTAAGAGTGTAAAGCTTTTAAACATCTTCACATTTAAAACAATGATAATAATCTTTGTTATAACCTCATGAATTGCAATAGCACTTAGAATAGATAGAAAATAACTGAAACATTACTTCAAATTACCCTAAAATATAAGAATTATTTGCAATAAGTCAAAGATAAAGCAATAAAACCAAATATTATTGTCTTATAAATAACACTATATGCCTATAATATAGATCCCTTAAAATAGAATGAAAATAATGACAAAGAATTACACAGATAAACTTTAATATTTTTTATGAATCAACATATTGTTTATATATCATACCATTTACAACTTTTTAAACACTTCAACAATACTATTTTTGTTGAAATATTTAAGAAAGTTGTAAATGGTATGATATATAAAAATAGAAATCAATACATAAGAAAAGAAAGAAGAAAAAATTACATCACATTGTTTATAACAATACAAACTTATACCAAAAGTCAAACATTATTTCTATTTAAATGAAATGATTCATAGATTGATAAAATAATAATCTTAATATGCCTTACAAGTTTAAAATATCAATAATATCTAAGAAAACATATAACTCAATAACTGATTACTCTTTCCAAACTAAATATAAGTACTGCTAACTCAACTTTGCTATTCCATTAATATTAATATACTCTTATTAACTAAGTCAATTATAATAAGATTAAATACTTAATAATAATACAAAATCAATTAACCCAAAGTATCTTTCCATTCCATCTTCAACTTAATATATTATAAAATCAAATCATTCTATTAAATAACCTTAAGATTTTCAATATCCAATCATAATATATAAAATAAATGACAGATTCTTATTTGATGCTTATTCTATCAACTGATAAATCCCATCCAATCACTTTTCAGTTTATTAAAGCTAAGTTATTAAAACTTTACAATTCTCAAAGCATCTGAAAGATTGTAAAATTTCTTATAATAAAATATTAATATTAATTTAATATTTAAACTAAACGTATGATCCACACCAATGAACTTTTAATATAATTAAAGTAAATCACTAATTTGTAATGAAATAAAACATATTACTATTACCCGCTTTATAATGGAATAAGATTATGATCTTTGTGGTTGTATGCTGACCCAATATGATATTTGCTTTAATCAACAATAATTTAAAATAAAATCCACGAACATCTAATTGCAATTATCCTTATTCATTTTTAATAATAATCATATTTGCATCTTTATCAATCCTCAAATCAATTCATATGTAATTTCTATTTTAATATATCTATTACTTCTTACTAATAAAATAATTACAGCAAATTTCCAATTACTTATTAAATAATCAAGAATGTCAAATCATTTAATTTATAACCATATAATATCTATACCTAACCAGATAATAAGCATTAAATTCAATACAAAGAAAAGGATATGTAGTTACACTTTTTTATGCATCTTGTGGTTTTGATTCCCAAATTATTTTTACAACTACTTGTAATGAATTATATGATATAATCAATTAATGAATATTGTCTCATCCAAATACAATTACTCAATAAATTTGCATTGTAAAATTGAATGATGACCAAGTTTATTTGTTTTAAATTATTTCACAATTTATTAACAAATTGATATAAATTAAAATCAAATATATATATATAGCAAGTAACCATTTAAAATATATACATATAGTTTGATTATGCTTTAAGCAATATTTTTAAATGACATTAACTTCATTGTAAAATAGGTAATTGCACCTCAATCTCCACTTATTAGATACTAAATACAAACATATATGTTTATGTAATACACACAAAAAATGGTGTTGAATGTTTATATTTTCCAAAATATAAGAAAGTTCAAGATATATCTTTCTATACTTCATGTAAAAATATAATCAATCAAAAAATATATACACAAAAATGAATATATTTATTTGTTAATGTAAATTTAAAAAAACAAAATAAAATAAATACTTATTATGATGTAATCTTTTTGAATTTCTAATATAAGTGACATATCTGAAGTTAATTTATAATCAATAAAAATGAATATTTTAAATTAAAATAATAATTACTATGCTGCAAGATATAAACTGAAACTTAGGAATACACAACTCTTTTACATTTAGATATATAAATAGAGCTTAACATACTATATATTTTAAATGAAGAGGAATAAAATATACATAAATAATAATGATAAATATAAGCAAATGATCACCTTTACATATAGCATTTTAAAATAGTACCACAGTTCTAGTGCTTATTTTTTAAACCATGATTTGATATTCTTGTTATTCCAGAGAAAGTAGAAATATTACAAAATGCTATAAGATTTAAGCACATTTTGTTAATTACAATATATTTTCCAAATATCCAAATTAGCTTTTCATTTAGCAGATATTTGATCTGTATAAGGCTATAAGTGGATATACATTACTTTATATACATAATGATTCAATGTAGATATACTTTATTTAGCAAGTAATCAATTCATAAAACATTACAAGTGAACACATGCCAGTTTCATCTATTATGATGTTATGGAAATGAAATCAATGTTTATCTCATGTATAAATAATTCATCAAGCTTATAAAATTGTATCCTTGGGTGAACATCTGCTAGAATTTAGATCTCACCATTGAAAAGTAAGTAATATCCATGGTTTTCAAATGCTAAGAATTAATTTTCAATTACTTTTTGTCTTTATAATAAATTTGTCACCCCTCAAAATTCCTTGATACCCTGTACAATATCAGAGTGAATGTCATTCCTTTTCATTCCAGTATTTTGTTCAATTAACTATATACTTTTAAAATAAAGAAAAAGAAAACCATGTAAAGAAATTTAGATGTGTTTCTCTTTTTCTTTTCAGTTTTATTTATAACTTTTCCCATTTACATCATAATAACTATAGCAATATCTTTCATTCACTCTTTAATCAATTCTAGCCAGTGTTCCATAAATAAAAACTTATTATACAAGAATAAAAAAATATTGCATATAACAAACATTTATGTTTTTAATACAAGTACAATCCTTTCATTCCAACACAAATTAAACAATTGATAATACATTCTCACCATACCTATTGGAAATATATTGCCACATATTTTTCCAATACAATACTATACAAATAAAATAACATATTTAAGACATTAGATATTTAGTGTATTGTTTATAATTTATTATTGTGAATGCAGTAACGAAAATACATATAATAACATAATAACAATAATTTTATCCAAACTACATTATTTATTATTCACATTACCATTTCAAAATGAATAAAGTCAATTCACAATCTTATATAATACAATTAATAATAAACAATTTTAATATCAATATTATTGTCATAGCAACACAGTTCAATGCTTCATAGGTTAAGATATTAACCATGAAAATGATGCAAGAAAAAAAAGATGATTGATATTTTACCACATACTGAAACTCATCTCAAACTTCTCCCACCTACTTGAAAAAAAGTGCTTTTCCTTTTTCTTTTAAACTAACAACAGTAATCATTCAACAAACCATCTTCATCTAAGTAAATACAAACCTCCACTCTTTTATTCTTTCCCATTTTCTATATTGTTTAATAATTCAATCTTAATGAATTCCTAAATACTTCATTAGCATGCTCACTAAAACAAGACAAAACTTATTTACTCTTTTATTTTCATCTTCTTTATATATTCCCATTAGTTTTTTTCATGCCTCTAATCAATAACATGTCAAAGCATCATAACTAACAAAAAATTGACTTATTTAATGTTCATTAACATTGTATCATAAAGTACAATTATACATCTGTATTCTGTTTATCCTTCATAAAATTTGTCAATTACAGTTGCTAAAGCTTTACTATAAATTTGAAAATAGTCATTAACAATGTAACATAAAGTACAATTACCTACCTGTATTCTTTTTATCTTTCATAAAAGTTATCAATTACAGTTGGTAAAGCCTTATTATAAATTTGAAAATAACCCCTTATATCTTTATCTCTTTCAATAACCTCTTATCACTAATATAACCTGGAATTTATTATAACTAACCATTATGATATACTCAAAAAGTTTCATACATCAAAACAAACGAATTCAACATTCTGTTTTGATACCACCAAAACATTAATGAAGTTTCTTTCATATAATGCATTTCCAATTTGTTTTTCAATATAGTACTCCTTTTAAGATTATCTCCATTATTCAACTTCAAAGATAAATTTATGTTCCATAGATTTTGTTCATAAAGCAAATTATTCAGTATTTCTATTAAAATTATTTTTGAGACCAACTATTAGTAACTAACATTAATAGTTCTAGGTCTTTATTATTTATCATATTTGAATTATTACTCAAACATTTATATAGACCTCACTTTTTTAAGTGATTTCAAAATATTCCTAATTTACACAATATTTAAGAAATTATTTTCTCTGTTGCCATATTCCCTACTATTTATCTTTTATAATGCTATATATTTTTTATCATTAATTATTTAATTCTGGTATAAGTATTTTCACAACAGTCAAAAAAATAATACAAATACACTACTATATTTCATATGCCATTTGCTCAACAGGTTACATTTTAATTATATCCAAATTACAAAGAACTCACATGATTTCCTTTTTTAAACACATTCAGTCATATTATTATCACTATTATAGAATTTAAGTTCAAACACTAAAGCAACATTTATTATACTACAAATTAAATTATACTCTAAAAAATTTTCAATAAGTCACATCTGCTTCTTTGAGTTTGATTTAAAAATACATTAATGTAATATTCATTAAAATCAGATCATGGGTCTTCAAGGATCTAAAGCCATCCAAGCCTTTAACAGTTTTAAACTGAGATTAAGCTTTTTCTCTCCCCATGTAATTTTCAACATCATCAATATTTCTGAATAAAATAAAGAAATTCCATGATTGATATTATTATCCTTCACACAGACACTCTTATTACAAGTTTTATCATGAAATGAAATCTTAATTTGTTTCATAGAAGGTTTATCCACCTTTCTCTTTGCTATTTACATTACTATAAATTTTTCCTTGAAGTGAGTGCTTAATTTGTTTCTTATAAAATATATTCTTTTTTCTGCATCATTACAGCTGTGACTTTTCCAATAATTTTTTCCACCTTTTCTTTATTATATGTTTTATATCCTTGTATAGCATGTCTATTATCTATATTATCACCAAATTTATTCTTCAAATTTTTAATCTCTTTGGAACTAACTTTATTTTCTAACCATATTTTATTTTTAATTCTCTGACTATATTTAGTCTTTGCTGCTTCACTTTGTTGTAATAATTCAACATTTAGAAGCTTCTCATCTAGGATTTTCTATTCATTTATATATTTTATTTTTATGCTACCTTTTCCAACTTTTCAATCACAATTATTGTTTGTAAAGGCACTTATTCTAACACTTTATAATTTTCTATTTTTGCTTCTTTAAATTCTTTATTCTGACTTCTCATTTTCTTTGTAAAATTTTTATTTTTTTACTTTCAACTTTAAAACAATTATTCATTTTTATAAATTGAGCATCAAACATATTAGTCATTTCTTTATAATGATTTTCAATCTTTTCCATCAATTTTTTAAACATTTCTAGAACAACTCCTTTAATCTGTGACAATGTTTTAATACCATTGATTTTCATATTTGACTTTTTTTTATAGAAAAAATAATATACTCTCTTTAACCAAAATAAATAGCAATATCTTAAATTATTTTATTATTTAACATTAAATATTTGTCCATTCAATCTTCCAGTTATTATTAAAAAACATGTGAGAGAATGACAATACAACCAAATTCATTTTCTTTTTAAGCATACAAAATATCTCTTCACCTTTCATTCAAATAATTTGAAATGTTTTTAGAATGCATTATAACTACCTATAAAATATTAATGTAAACAAGATATAATTTTATATTTCTCTACCAATATCTATGAGATTCTGATCTCTGATTTTCATCTTTGATTGAGCCCCACATTGGTTGCACCATTTGTAATAGAATAAATATGTTGTCTGTGCTGTATTCTAAATCATAGCCTAATTATTGATTACCATTGGTCTCAGAATAAAATAATAAACTATGGAAATGCAATCCTAGTTTAGTAATACTTATAAATTGTAGCATTATTTGTAACAGAATGAAATTAATAGATTAAACTAAAATGAATATCAATCAATAAATAAAAATGTAACACTTAAGTTAATATGCCAATGATAATAATAATCTTTGTTATAACTTCATGAATTGCAGTAGCACTTACAATGAATAGAAAACAAATAAAACATGACTTCAAACTATTTTAAAATATAAGCATTATTTGCAACAAGTTAAAGATAAAGTAATAAAACCAAATATCACTGTCTTATAAATACCATTATATGTCTATAATATAGATCCCTTATAATAGAATGAAAATAATAAAAAATTTCACAGATAAACTTTAATATTCCTTATGAATCAACATATTGTTTTTAATAATACAAATGTGTATCAAAAGTCAAACATTATTTCTATTTAAATGAAAATGATTCATAGATTCATAAAATAATAATCTTAATATGCTTTACAAGTTTACAATATCAATGATATCTAACAAAACATATAACTCAATAAATTATTTCTAATTACAACTAAATAAAAATACTGCTAATTCAATCTTGCTATTCCACTAATATCAATATACTCTTATGAAGTAAGTCAAGTATAATAAGATTAAATACTTAATAATAATACAAAATCAACTAACCCAATGTATCTTTCCACCTTCACCAACTTAATATATTATAAAATCAAATAATCCTATTAAATAATCTTAAGGTCTTTATTTAAACTTGAATACAATATTTTTAATTATGATATTTTCTTTAATTTTTCTGTCTTTTATTATTAGTATAATAAGTCATTTTTACATTCTCTTTGTCAACATTATATAAGGCAAACAAATGTGATCTTTTATCATATTTGTTTTGGATAAATTGAATTAAATTTAGAAGATTATGATAAACAAATAGATTTAATAATTAAAGAACTTAAAATTAATATTTATCCAATAAAAATTTTAAAAATTAATATAAAGTTATTAAAAAATAAAATTAATAAATATAAAAGAGATGATAATAAAAATCATAATAATAAAAATACATGTAAGAAATAAATATAGTTATAAAAATTTATAACATTATAGTGAAAATATAAATAAAATCATTAATAAGATTAATAAAAAAAAGTATCAAATAATAGACATTAAATTAATAAAATAAAAAATATATACTTAATATATTAGACAATAAATTTATTTAAAACATAGAAAATTGTTTAAATAGAGTGCATGACATCTAATGTAAAAAAGATTAGACAAAATATATTAAATGCAATTATAAATGTGAGACAAAGAATTGCATGTATACATAGTTAATCTTAAGCAAATATAATAAAGATCATTTATTTGTTTGCACTGAACAGAGACAGGACATAATTTTGAAAAATAATAGCATAAAAATGATTAATTATACTGATAATAAAAATGATAGAAAAATTAAAGAAGCTATCATAATTAAAAATGTTTGGCCAATTTTAAATAGAGCTTTAGGCTTGAAGACATTACTTTCATAAAATTTAAATTTTACATAATTTAAATAAATAAATATATAAATTTAGGAAATAGAATAAGTAATATTTACAAAAACTATTCCTAGAGAAAGTGAAAATGCAATATAAAAGAAAATTAGAAAATAGTAACAAAATCTGAGAGATACTAAAAATAAAATAAAATATGTGTGTGTGTATAATTATGCATGAAATTATATTATACACAGGCAATAAATAAATAAATTACTTAAAGTAATAAAAATAAATTAATTTAATAATAAACAAATGATTAAAAGTTATGTAAATGTAAAGCATAAAATATATATAAAATATTTTATATAAAGATTTAGAAAAAAATAAAAAAACAATAAAATCAATATTTATAATGTTAAAAATTTATATATGCATATTTATTAAGTTCATTAAAATATAATTGTATTATGTAATGCAAATGTATTAAAAATTTAATTATATATTAAAAGATTTTGCATTCATAAATGTTTGCATATTGGGTGATGAAGAAGACTGCTAGTCATTCAAAGCTGTAGAAAATATTATCAAAGAATAAATAAAATTTACAACATTGCAAAAAGTGAATAAACTGTATTACAATGCTATTATATGAAGACTAAGTTGTCTTTTTAAATTTCATGGAACCATTATATGATTTATAGTTTTTAATTTCCTATATGATTTCTCATGTCTTAATATTTTTTTAAATTAAACATCAAACTTTTCTATATTAATAAAATTTTAATAGATATATGTTTTCTAAAAACAATAATTCACATAATTTTTATTTTCTATTTTTCATTTAAAAAGGGCTTACATTTATTTTATACATATAGATCGATATCTTCTTGCATTTTATTATTTGTTATACATATATATTATTTTGATTTATTGTACAATTATATTTTAATACATAAATAACATAATTCCTTCTTTTTATTTCAGTTTTGAAAATGTCAGGTTTCTCTACTTTAGCACCATCTATTATAAGCTTGAGTAATCATTGATTATTAGATGGTACTGAAATTTTATTCCCATCATCAGATCAGGTTTTAAATTTTATAACTTGGTACTTACATCTACTACCCATGGAGTTAATATTGTAATAACATGAAAGCTAAAACCTTCAACAGATATGCCTTAAACATGCTTACATGACAGCCAATCAGATGGAAATTATGACATCACATGGAACTCTCAATTCTCAAACACAAATCAGAACTATCAGAAAAAGATGGGACCCATCTTCATCTATGCCTCAATTTATATATAAATAAGCCAGACTCAAGCATTTTGAACTAAGAGTGTGAAGCTTACATACTTTCCCATTTAATTCTCTAAATAGTATATATAAATAAACAATGCAAAATCTTTCAATTTATTACAAAGCAATATTTTAAATCTAATGAAATAATATTAATAAACGTAAATGTCATGTAAGTATGTTTAAGGCGTATTTGTTGAAGGTTTTAGCTTTCATGTTATTACAATATTATCTGTTTGTGCTTAATAAATTTGATATATTTACATTTATTAATATAATTTCATTAGATTTAAAATATTGCTTCATAGTAAATCGAAAGATTTCACATTGTTTATTTATATATAGTATTTAGTGAATTAAATGTGAAAGTATTTAAGATTCACACTCTTAGTTCAAAATGTTTGAGTCTGGCTTATTTATATATAAATTGAGGCATAGATGAAGATGGGTCCCATATTTTTTTCTGATAGTTTTGATTTGTGTTTGAGAATTGAGAGTTCCATGTGATGTCGTTATTTCCATCTGATTGGCTGTCACGTAAGTATGTTTAAGGCGTATATGTTAAAGGTTTTAGCTTTTATGTTATTACAATATTATCTGTTTGCGCTTAATAAATTTGATATATTTACCCATGGAGTTGTGGATTGGCAGGCATTTTAACTTGTTTTTAATGCAAGTTACACCCAGTTCTATTTAATCTGTAGATACTTCTATCAAACTATTGTAAATATTAATTTCTTTTTAATATTTTAGTTTATTTTTATTTTCATTTTGTGTTTTAAATGCTACATGATTTGATGCAATAATAGACTGGTAACAATAAAGCCATTCAACAATTATGTTTTTAATGTTGATGACTTTATTTATAATTAATTTTTACTAAAGGAAATTGTTATCATTAAATGTATGAATTATATTGCATTGTGATATAAAAATGAACTTTATTTTTCATATTTGTGTTAAATAATCTTTATTTAATTTTTTTTTGTTTTCCCAAGAATATGTTTTTTTAGTGTTTAATTAAAACATTTTTTATGTGTTGTTTTTATTTTCATTAATATATTTATTGTTTTTGGTACTGGTTAATTAGACATGCACAATGCTTGATAGCATTGTTTATGTGCTAAAACATATAAAAATGCTGTTTATGTGGCCTGAAGTTTACAGCCTATAGAACAGTTATGTTCATATTAGCCATGGCAGGCCTATATTGCATTGCACACAAATATTACAGCCTGCTGATGTGCTTCATGACACTATGCAAATGCGTACATTTCACAGATCATTACCATATCATGTGAGGGTGTATGGAATTTAACTGACCATAACTCTTGTAATCTGTGTTCGAAGTAATTATTTTACAGCCTATCTACATAGTATTACATACTAATAATTGTAAGCCTGTCACTGTGCTTTCCTACACAGTTTGGAAGGCGAAAAAAATTGCAAAAGTGTAGGGACAATTACAATTTCACAGAATTCATGCGAAAAGGCATGTTTGTGCAAGAACAGCTATGAGACAAATTAAATGGCTGAGGTTGCACATTGTTTTGGAAATCAGAAGCTTGGTTTGATCAGGCTACTGCATCTTTTGGATGATCCTTCGAATTGTCAAAAACATTGGTCCCCATCCCTGCACTTTCTAGTGCTATGTGTTGACATTTATAATATAATTTTAAAATGTAATTATTTGATTTCAAAAAAATTTAATTGTTATATTTTATAAAATAATCTTGGGTTATGAATTGTTTACAAATACTTTGCAGAATGTCGGCCCGTAATGTTTATAATAGTGTCTTTTTTCAGATAAAGGGCAGTTATGAGACAACTAAAATTGCTCATGGTTTTGCAAAATCACAAGGTTGGTTTGATCAGAGTACTGCATCTTTTCAATGATCCTTCAGATCGGCAAAACCATCGGTCCCCAGCCCCACACATTCCAGTGCTACACACTGACATTTACAATATAATTTAAAACTGTAAGTATTCTATTATAGAAAATGTTTGTTTGTAAATTGTTTAAAACTAGTTTGAAGAATGTCAACATGAGCTGAAATGTATAATGTAATTTAAAAATGTAATTATTCCATTTTAGAAAACAATGTTTTACAACGAAAGTTGGGCTGGTAAACGGCATTTTTATGTGTTTTAGCACATAAACAATGCCATCAAGCGTCATGCATGTCTATTCAACCAGTAGCGTGTTTTCTATTTTAATGCTTTTTTATTAACATTATTTGTTTTGTTATTAATATTTTTATTTGTAAATTATTCTTTATTCTTTTATTTTTTCTTCCTGTATTTTAATGATTTCAAGTAATTTATAGTTTAATATATTTTCGAATTTAAATTGTTTAATATCTATTTTACGTCTTTTAGCATAATTATTTGTAGCATTTTTTTTCTATATAAATGCTTATGTCATTATTATTGTTTTGTTACTTAGTACTTTTTTATTTAAACAAGTTTGCCAAGCGTTGGTGGCCGAGTAGTTAGCACAGTTGTCCCGGGATTCACTTCCCAGCCGACGCTTTGACACATAATATATATATATTAGTTAGATGTAGGCTACAATAATAAATCACAAAACATTCGTCATTAAATTGTTTTATATTTTATGGAAGATTTTTTTTGTTAATTATTTTAAGTAAAATCTTTATTAACAAAAAATAATAACTGTATACAATTTTAAATGATCATCGTCATCATTTTCAATCATTATTGATTTACTGCAGGATGAAGGTCTCTCCAAGTTCAATCAATCTTGTCTGATTTTTAGCCTCTCTTATCCACATCACCTTAGCACACTTCCTTATTTCATCCATCAATCTCACATACAGTCTCTTTCTAGGTCTTTTACAATTCTCCATTTCAGTCTTTTAATTGTATCAATGATATCAGTAATACCTGTTTTGTTCTCTCACCTATGCATTTTGATTTCAGTCTCTTCTTGTTACTCCCAACTCACATCTCTCTATACTTTTGTGATCACATAGTTTTTTTTATAAATTTATTATTTAATTAAATAATACATATTTTAATTTTTCACTTTATTTGCATAACTTTCATGTCGACAAACTATTAATTTTTTTGGAAGGAATCTGATACAGTTATTGTTTCGTTATAAATACACTTAATTAATCAATTATATTAACTAATGTATATCTATCTTTTTCTCTATTATATTTACATTTTCATTAAATTAATCAAAAATGGAAATAAATGAAATCCATTATGCCATTCTTTCATATAAATTATAACAAATAATAAAAAATCATATATAGCAATTAATATAAATATATTATAATGGTCGGGGTGTAACAGATAGTTGGTGTGTCATCTTATCTGCCGTACAGGGCGCCACCAGGCCATTTCAACCGGGAAAATTTATACAGTAGGCAGATACATGCTGTTAAGATCTAATTTTTACATATATATTTTATTTCGATCGTCAGCGCCAGTCACTAGCTCATGGAGACGCAGAGATTTAATATAACTTCTTAAAATATATTTTAATAAAGACATTTCAATAAAATAAATAAATAAGCTACTGCCAGAAATAACACACACAAAAAGATTTATTGATGCATATATAAATATTAGAAAATTGAGGAATAAAATTTATCTTGTTTATATTTTAATATTAATTTTTAAATTTAAATTATTATTTCAAACAATCCACACAGATGGATTTTAATAAGAGTTTGTTTTATAATGTTGAGTATAGATACACTATATGGATTTGTTCAAAAAGAAAAATATCCTATAGCCCTTATTTAACCCTAGGCCAAAGATTCACAGTCAAATCAATGCCAATCTATCTGATATATTGATGTATTCAATGCAGCATGAACGTGACAGCACAATACCATACTGTCAGGAATGCACATCTGAACAGCATGGTTATAGAGAAATTGTCTCTCGTCCAGTACAGGAATGTTACATCTGTCTGGCAAGAAGAACAATAAAAAAAACTCCATAGGAAAGGATTGTGGTCCTTTTTGCCATCTTACTGTCCCATTCCATAGGCTAAAGGGGTGATCCAAGGAGCAGGAAATATGTCTACTTCTGATGGTCATTAAGAAATGGGACTTATTTTGCCCAAGTGAGGCATATACGTGATCCTGCACATAGCGGATCTTCATACTACATTTACTAATTACACCAATATATCCAATACATTAACTCAATTTAACCATGAAACAACTAACCCAAGATTAACTCTCCCATAAACTAACAAACTTAACAAATCTATATAGCCATCTACACCCAACTTAAATTTAAATACAGTCAAGTAATTTAATTAACACATAACAAACAAAAAAAAAAGAAATGAAAATGATTAATTAAACATATGCAGCAAAAAATATTAATAACTGATTTTGAATTCTTTAGGTCAGATGAGAGTTCTTATTTTCAAATACTCATTGCAAATTTAGAAAAAGTTCCTATTAGATAAGCAAAAAGAGTTTATACTTTCTGGATTCTGCAGATTTAGAGGTCTATCTTTGTGATCACTTAGTAGATTGTTTGTCCCTTTTTAAAAAAAACAAAGCTGCTACTTGCCATTTCTTTTGGTCCATAACTGTCATAGGGAGGCCTCATCTGGTTGTCAAGAAATTAAATCTATTGCAGACTCTGACATCGTGAAATCTGCAATACAACTACCATTCATATATAGTTTAATAGTCAGCCCCCAGACAACAATTATTTTGCCTTTGATATTTTTATTAGCCTCTTATCAGCAAATTTTTGGATTCAACGAGCAAGATATCACTAATCCTAGAGTCTCTTTTTTGGTCCATGCTGTGGCTTAGTGCTTCCATTGGTCGAGCTAATTCTTTTTATTCTCTTATCTGACCTTTTAAATTATTTTAAGTGCCCCAAGGGCTAGTTTGCTTTAAAACAATCATTTAATTAAAAAAAACAATCATTTTCATTTTCTAAGATTAAACATGATAGAAATCATTTACTTCTATTTTAAAAAAATATCAATCTTTACTTTTTTTTTTACAAAAAAAATACTTTCAAATACTTTTATTTTCTAAAATAGTTTTTAAAGTTTTTCCATCTATGTGATCTATATATATACATTAAAAAACTTTTAATTTTCAGTTTTTAAGTTGTTTTTTCTTTTTAATAAATCAATTTTTATTTACGATCTTTTTATTTTAATTTTAAAATAATGTAACGGCATATTATATACTGTTACAATATATTAATATATTAATCATACCTTAAAAGCGTTTTTGGGCATATGGTTTAATGCTCTTTTCAAATATTAATTATCTATTTTAATGTTAACCAAATATTGAAGATAAAACACTATCTAAAATTTTATAATGGAAGTAAAATAACAACAATAATAAAGTAAAGATCCAATATAATTACAAAGAATTGACTATATAACATAATAATATATAGATTGAAAAATATATATTTATACAACTTCATATATATTATCTTATATAATTTTCTGTTCATTTTTAATTGATCATTTGTTGATAAAATTTATTAAGATTTTATAAATATACAATTATTTAAGTTATGTTTAAAGTTTATTTGTTAATAAATCTTATATAAAGTATAACTATTTTTTTTGTGTATTGTTTTTCAAAATTATATATATTTCTTCAAAACACAATGTATATGTGTGTATTGTGTAAGGAAATAAATATAAATTTTGTAAAGTTACAAAAAATCAAGTCAGATGTCACATGACTTAATTTAATAAGCTTGTTTTTACAAATGTTATATATAGAGAGCTCACAAAACAAACTCTTAGCAAGCTTTGTAGAATATCCTAACCTCAGACCGGTTTCTGCTACTGGCATCCTCAGTGAGGTGCTAGGATATTCAATCATTAGATTAAAAATACCAGGACAAACCCACAGCACTTTATCTAATGTAAAACATATTAAGTGGAAACTCTGAAATTTCAGACATCCATATGTCTTCCAATCCAGCTATCTAACTTAAACATCCATATGGGACAGAACTAAGTTCAGATACACCATATTATAATGATCAGGGTGAAACAATCTTACTGTATCTGCCATAGAAGGTGCCACAAGATTATTTGGAACCTGGAAAATTTATATAGTAGGCAGATACGTAAGTTAAGAAAATTTTTTTTATATATATTTTATTCCGACCATCAGCCCTAGTCACTAGCTCATGAAGATGCAGAGATTTAATATAAAACTTGCTTAAAAGAAATATATTATTAATATTCAAAAAAAAATGAAATAAACCACTGCCAGTAATTAACACACAAACATTTACTAATGCACATATAAATAAAATTGAGGAATAAAATTTATTATGAGTGTCGAGTATGAATAAACTACATAGATTGCATTTGAAAAGAAAATATTCTATCTCTTATTTAACCTTAGGCCAAAATTTCACAGTCAAACTAATGTCAATCCATCTGATATATTGATGTATTCAATGCAGCATGAATATGACAGCACAAATACCATACTGTCAGGAATGTACATCTGAACAGCATGGTTATAGAAGACATTGACTCTCATCCAGTACAGAAATACAACATCTGTCTGGTGAGAAGAATAAAAAAAAAAAAACTCCATAGGAAGGGACTGCATTTTCTGTCTTACTATCCCATTCCATAGGCTAAAAGGGACGATCCAAGGAGCAGGGAATACTGTCTGCTTCCAATGGTCAGTGAGATATGGGACTTATTTTGCCCAAGTGTGGCATATAATAGGATCCTGCATGTAGTGAATCTCATGCTATATTTACTAATTACACCAATATATCCAACCGATTAACCCAATTTAACTATGAAACAAATAACCTAAGATTAACCCTCCCTTAATCAATTAATATAACTTTACAAATCTATGCAGCCATTCATGCCCGACTTAAATTTAACATTTATATAATTTATTCAATAAATATTAATAAAAAAATGGAAATGATTAAATTTGCAAACTCAAATGTATAAAAATTAAACATTAATAATTGATTTTGAAAAGTCAGATTAAAGTTCATTTTAAAAAAATTAGGTTTAGCTTGTCAAATCTTGAAAGTTCTTAATTATTTTTTTAAAAATTTTTCAGTTCATATCTTACAATAGAAGAGCTCCCGGTTCCTGCTGCCAATTCCCGCAAAGTCTTTCATGGAATACCGGTCTGTTGTTCTGGACGTGGCCTTAGCTGCTTCAATCCTAGTACTATTTTATTGCAGAACCCATATGATTTGGGTCTGCAACAGAATCATTCATAATTCAACAGACATTTCTTTTTGAAATAAGTGAGAGAGGGTGACAAATGCGTCTTATCACCCTTCTCACAAAATCAAGCTGGAACTATCCTTAATTTCAATATTTTTCTTTTTATACATATTGTCCAGATTCACTGAACAATCAATCATTTTCATTAGGGTCCGAGCATTGTTTTCTACTTCTATTGGACATTCTTCTTCAAAGTAGGAAACAACCTTTAATTTTTATCTATATCTTTTATGTGACTTTTTAATTATATAAGATCCCCAAGGGCTATTTGCTTTTCGATAATTAATAACACAATCATTTCCATTTTGAGATTTCAGGAATTAATTAATACCTGTTTCTATTTTTACTTATGTTACTTTTTACTAAAATATTTTATATTTAGATCTTTTATCTTTTTTATAAAAAAGTACCTTTAAATACTTTTTTTTATTTAAAAAAATACTTTTAAAGTTTTGCATCTGTGTGAATATATCCGTTTAACAACTCTTTAATTTTTTAGCTTTTAGTTTTTATTTACGAACTTAAGTTTTTATTTTAATCTTAAATTAATGTAACAGCATATTATATACCATTACAATATATTAATAGCTTTAGCAATATAAAATTGTCAAAGTCATCATAGCAAAAAATAAAATCCCAAAAAAATCAAGTCAGATGTCACATGACTTTATTTAATAAGCATGTGTTTACAAATGTTATATACAGAGCTCACAAAACAAACTGCTAACAAGCATTGTAGAATACATTAGATAAAGTGCTGGACTTGTCCTGGTATTTTTAATCTAATGATTGAATATCTTAGCACCTCATTGAGGATGCCAATAGCAGAAACTGGTCTGAGGTTGGGGGTATTCTTCAAAGCTTGTTAAGAGTTTGTTTGCAAGCTCTATATATAACGTTTGTAAACACAAGCTTATTAAATTAAGCCATGTGACATCTGATTTGATTTTTTGTAATTTTATTTTTTGCTATAATGGTTTTGGTGATTTTATATTGCTAAAGCTATTAATATATGGTGCATCTGAACTTAGTTCAGTCCCATATGGCTATTTAAGTTAGATAGCTGGATTGAAAGGCATATGGATGTTTGAAAATTTCAGCGTTTCTATTTAATAGTTATACATTAGATAAAGTGCTGTGGGCTTGTCCTGGTATTTTTAATCTAATACTTGAATATTCTAGCATCTCACTGAGGATGCCAGTAGTAGAAATCGGTCTGAGGTTGGAGGTATTCTACAAAGCTTAGAGTTTGTTTTGCGAGCTCTATATATAAAATTTTGTAAATGAATGTTAAACATAAATAAAAATGATAAATTTACATTATTATTTTTTAAAAATAAGTTTATACATAAAAAGAAAGTTTATTGATGAATATAAATATATACTTTTTTTTAAATATTAGAAATAGGCTTGTCATATTTTTATCATTAATGATTTATATTTCAGTATAATTTTTTTATCTAAGATTAGAAAATGACTTCTAGATCTATTTCCTGACTCTTTTTGCAATAATAACTCCATAATAATTTATGAAACAGAATTCATTTTAAAATCATTTCATTGCTTAATGTAGGGATAAAGACCATTACTGTTCTTCAATGGATCTTATTAGAATAGACACATAAAAGCTTCTTGTAAATAAATGTTGTAAAAAAATTATGTGTGTGTGAAACTTTTTTTTATTTTATATTACACTGGAACTGAAAGGCAGAGAACATGTCTGGAAATCACATTTCTATTCATATGTTTTTGGAATATATTTTTAGATCTTTATACTGCTCTTTTAATAATATTCAAATTTGAGATAAAAATGGCCATGAACTTTTGTTAACCATATGAATCCTAAAAATGATAAGACAGCAGTGTCACTATTAGAAGAATATCGTATGGAAATTTAATGTCATATCAATTAACGCAAATAAATTACAAGTTTTCTAAAAAAAAATACTGTGGTGTAGATATTTAAAGCATACATGGCTAAACTTAAGAATATATCACTGATAACAGATCGTTATATTTTATGCTGTTGAATTAAATCTCTTGTATTTAAATAGGGAAGATTGTTCCATTTTTATCATTAGAAAGGTTAATGTCAAAAAGAAGAACAATACGAATTTTGGTCAAAATAAAACAAACAAAAAAAAAACCATAACAACTTAATACTAACAGAGTGAATTTAAGTATAAAAATATTTATTGATAAAATCAGAAATTTAGTAAAAGGTTCTGTGAAGTCAAAAAAAAATGTCTTCCAATTGATGCTGAAGATTTATTAATTGATATGGGTGTCAGGAAAATTTGGTAATTTTTAAGATACATCTCAGTAATCTGTAAAATTTAGTGAAAATTTCAATAATAACTGTTTATTTTTTCACCCATGTATTTTGTGTATGACCCTTTTTTGAATTATCAACAAATATTTTTTCCATATTTTATTGTGTTGTTTACAATCTATATATCTTTTTGTTTTAAGTCTCCAAGTCTCAGATTAATATTCTATTCAATTATAATTTTACCATTAGACTTGTTTCTATCTATAATAATTTAAGTAAAGCACCTATAATAATTAATTTTTATTATAATTTATTGTTTTTAATATTTATTTTTTCTCTTATTTTGAAAGACTATTGACATTATTTAATCTCTTTAATATTTATATTTAATCCTATTGTTTTCCACTTGTAACTATAAAATTTACTATCATTATAGAGCATTATTAGTGAAATCACTTATATTATTTAGAAAATGCAAATGAATTAACTATTATTTATCTTTACAATATTTATCAGTTTAATCCATAAAATACTTCCAATAACTACTATAAAAAGTTTTAAAGAAATGGAATCAACTGCCATTCATTCACAACTATGTTAAATTTCTTTCATCATGTATTTTTCAGAAATTATCAATAACTTGAATATTTATTTATTATGAATCAAAGTTTGAAACGTACAAAATATGGTTACAGATTCAAATACCTGATTTGAATCTAAGATACAATGCAAAATGGTCAATTAAAACAATAAAGTCTAAGTAAAACAAAATTTAAAAATAATGAACTTTTTAAATGTAGTTGAATATAAGATAGATTTTAAAGTAAAATTTTAACAATATAAATGTAATATTATCATATATATAAATCCATATTTTTTCTGTTGTCTGATTGGTGAATGTATGAATGTTTGTCTGATGTCATGTGTCAATTTCACAACCATTACATTTATGCAAAGGAAGTAATTCTGCCATTAAATAAAAAATGCTGGAAAAAAATTAGTATGGGTGCTTTTAATTATGGAGATATAGTATATATTTCAGGGTAAATGTTCCGAGCCAACTGCAGAAACAGCCACAAGTACTGATCTGTAATTTGGAAGAAGTTCTTTATACTTTCATGGTTTGTCAATTCCCTAATATAGTTCAGATGAATGACATACTTAGCAATGTTAATTAAAAACCATATTCCCATTAAATCTTGAAAAAATTGTTAAAGCAACTAATTAAAAAAATAAATAAATATTATATTTAATAAAAAAATATTACAAAAATGACTGGCACTTTTGTATTCTGACATTAATAAATAATAACTATAAATAAACTAAAAAAACTTATTATGATTAGTTGTGATGCTATCGAAAAATCAGAAAAAAGAATTTAAATTTTTTATTCAGAGGGTGCTTCAGTAAATATATATTTGCATCTTAATGTTGTTTAATAGAACAAGTATATTTAAAAAGATAATTTTAATTTAGCTTTATTAAAATTCAGAAATTTATTTATACATTATTAAAATGTTTTGTTTAATTTGCATTAAATATTAAAAAAAATTGTTAAAGCAACCAATTATTACAAAAATGATGAGCTGAAAGACTGGGGTTTTTGTTTTCCACCATAATGATGGTCTTTCAACTAGTATACAATTCTTATATATAAAATGTTTTGTTTAATTTACATTAAATCTTAAAATTTTTTTTTAAAAGTAATCAATTAAAACAACCACAGATCTTTACAAGGTCAGGTGTATCAGGTTTAAAATAATTTAAGTTACTTACATGTTAATGCAACGATGATGAAAAATACAGGCACAAACAAATGTATAAATAAGGATAGAATCAAACAGATTTACAATCTTCTAAAAATGAAAACAATTTTTAAAATGAATATTAGATAATTTCCCAATCAGGAAAAAGTTTTTAGTCAAAGTGTTGGTTTATTATCTAATATTTACTTAAAAACATAATTGTTTTCATTTTTAAAAGATTGTAAATGTGCTTAATTTGGTTTTTATTTATACATTTGTTTGTGTCAGTGTTATAACGTAAGTGCCTAATTTTCTTCACACACATCTACTGCTGAAATAATACATATGTACCTAATTTAACAATTTTTATAAAATACTACAATTATTATAAACAATTATAGTAAGAAAAAATTAATGCAATACTAACATTATATATACACACAAATATTATTTTATTCTTATTCTGAAGCATATTTTATTTAATTTATAATGTTCTGTTTTTTTATTTAGTTATTTAATTATAGGTGATTAATTTGTGTGTGCCTATATATAAATAAAGTACTTTTTGGGTTAAACCGTGGGCTATTTTTGCTTACTTCCCAACATTTTAATAAAATAACATCCACCATTGTCAAGATTAACTTTTCAATGAAAAACCATAAGATTTCAAATAGTAAGAGATTGTGCATGGAATAAAGAATAAGATTGAGTATGAAGTAGATAAGCATGCAGAATATGTGAATTAACAGAAAGAGATAAAATAAGTGATCTTCATAATTATGTCTAGAATACTGGTTTAAATAGAGCTGATGAAGCAATTTTGATAATGCCAAAATACTTGCTAATTTGGAAAACTATGAATTGAGAATTATGAGGGAGTCAATTAAAATATTAAAAAAACCAACAGGTTTAAATCGAGCTGATGAAGCACAGTGTACTCCAGTCTTATGGAGACTACTTATTTTAACTCTTTCTTTTAATATAAACTTGAAAACAATTAATGGTAAAACTGAAGAAAGTATGCTCAATTTCATTCTATCTCACACTCAATCTCATTACTATTTGAGAACGTTGGGAAATAAGCAAAAACAACACACAGTTTAGCCCCCAAAGCATTTTATTTATATCATAAAACCATGGATATATTTTATATATATATATATATATATATATATATATATATATATATATATATATATATATATTAAAGTAATTGCCTCATTATATATATATATTAGATCATCTTAAGATGGATTGTATGGGTATAGAAAAAAAGAATAGAAATAGGGAAAAGATAAAGAATAATAATTAGATAAAGAAAGAAGAAATCAGATTAGATTTTAATAGAATATGTTGATGATAATTATATTATAGGACCATAACATAACATGATAGCATAAAATCATCACATGGCCTAGGATTTAAACTCATTTTATCTAACAGTATATGGCTCAATTATATAAATAACACTGTAGGTCTAAAATAATTAATAATTTTCATATTTTAGATATAAAATTCTGCAATCATAAAATATTAATATTTCTTTGTAAACTTATTAAATAAGTTAACATTCACACACACACACACACATATATATATATATATATATATATATATGACAGATATGTACATTGATGGATTGCATGCAGATGTATTGTGTGCATGTATATGACATTATGATTACACAAAATATATACATAATGTTAAATAGATCATTTAAATAATAAATGATGTTAACATAAATGAGACATTCATCCCCTTAGTCTGAGACAATATGATAATAAGAAAGTGGTAAACCACTTTCAAATTTAGTTCTTTTTATTGTGCACATGGATTTATAATATATTTAAATAATATATTAGATACTAATTAAGTGGTAAACAGTAAAAAGAAAATTTTTTGCTAATGTTCAAAAAAGGTTTATTTGAGAAAGCAATTTTAGAGATATGAAACATATTTAAAAAAAATTTTAACAATGTAATTTTTATGTTTTACAAAATTTAACAGAATTTCATTATCAGTACAATTCATCAATTTATTGCAGCACTGTCTGATAAAGAAAATACTACCAGAGACTTCTATATGTAAAGAGAATTTTTTTATCGGTGCATGGCAGTGTGATGTGACATGGTTGATTTTTGTTCCATAAGATAAGCTAAAGTTTTATTTATTTTAATAACATCACGATAAAAATATCTGTTTCTGGGGAATATCTGTTTAGAAAGTAGATAAGAAAAGAGAGTTAAAACACAAAGATATAGATTTAATTGGATTTGGAAAGACTAAGGAAAAATATGTAAAAATTAAAATTTTTTTTTTGTGTTTATTGTAATGAGGCCTTAAAACTAAGGCATATGTAGGATTAGTTGGATTTTAGGAGGTTTGCTAAAAAAATTTTTTTAAATCTAAGTGAGAGACTGATTTTTTTTTGAAAAAGAGGAGTAAGGTTGAGGTGTGAGTTTAGGGATGCATATCTTTCTCATTCATTATAAAAAAGAAAATATTTTTTTTTGCATATAGAGAATTGGAGAGTGGTAGAAAAATTATAGATTTAAATATAGAGCAAAAGAATTAGGAAAATAAGGAGATATGGACTGAAATTCTATATCACAATGTATGTATGATAGCCAGAAAAAAGCTAGGTGTGCTTTGATAATGTGTGCAGTACATGACAAAGTTTCCCATCTGAAGTGCTTAAATAGACCATGTATAAATAGGATAAAAGAGGTGAACAAATGGTTTATAAGGGTACATAGTTTAAAAAGAAAGACAGGAGAAATTGAGGAAAGTGTAGATAAGGACAACAGAATAGAGTATATGTTAGTAGAATGATAAGATATAAATGACAAAATAAGTAATGCAATGAAAATAGTTAGCCAAAGAATAAGTAAGATAAAAAAAGATCTAAAAGATGTAGAAGTAAAATTAAAAGCATTAGATATAAAATGTGAGCAGATCAAAGAATTAATGAATAGAAACAACAAATAATAAATAGATAAGGAAGTTCAGAAGGTTGAAGAAAATGTTACAGATGAAATAAGGAAAGTAAACTATAAGACAGTGTTGATAGGGAACTCACTAATTAGAAGATATGGAGATGCAATTGCAAGGGAAAATAAAAATAGATATGTAGGAATGTTTGCCAGGATGTTACAGATAAGGTAAATAAATAGGAGAATAGAGATATTTGTATTATAGTGAGAACAAATAATTTGGCAGAGACATCAGAGAGAGTAATGTACAAGTACAAAGAATTGATTAGTAGTTTAAATACAGTTAACGGAAGAGTGGGAGTAGTTGGATTACTACCAAGATTTAACTATAGGTATATGTCAAATAGGGCATGTTGTATAAATAAAAGATTGGAAAAACTATGCGATAGAAATAATGTTATGTTTGTGGATATGTAGGATTTTTTTTTATTAGTAAGAGGGATTTATACAGTAAAGATTAATTACATCTAATAAAACAAGGAAGTGAAATATTATGTTTAATTTATCAAAAATATTATAGTTTGGGAAACTTATAAAGGATAGAAGAGTTTTAAATTATAGTAGTAGAAAAAAGAAGGTTAAGAATAAATAGGATGTAGGAAGTAAACAAAGGATTTCTATATAGATATAAATGTAAATGGAAAGAATGAGTGTGTAAAAGAAATGATAAACAAACTAATTAAAAATATAATAGAGAAAAAAGAGTCAAAAGAATTTATAAAAGGGCAGAAAGAAAGGAAGAAATTGTCAAAATTGGATATATGAATATGTAAGGTGGTAGGAGACCAGAAAAGTTGCTGGAATTAAATAAAGTAATTAAAAATGAAGAACTTGCGATATTAGCAGTAACGAAAACACATTTAAGAGAAGAACCTATGCTAAAAAATTTGGTATAGCAGGGTATAAATAGAAAAGAAAAAAAAAGGGTGATGATGTAGGAGTTATGTCAAAAAAATATTTAAATACTGTAAAATGTAAAAAAAAATATATGTGGTTTGAAATAAAGTTAGAAAGACAAGAATGGATGATGGCTATAGTATATATGACCACTAGAGATAGTAAAACAATAATGGTGTGGAACAATAGCATATATGAATCCTTATTTAAAGCACATTAAAGAAATTGATGACTTGGATAACAAGAATGGTCAGTTTTTGAAATTTTTTTGTCAATGAGTGAATTTAAGCATTGGAAATTTATCAAAGATTTATAAGGGGCAATACACATGGTTTAAAAATAATATATTTCACACAATAGATTATGTATTAGTAGAGAAAGAGGGAATAAATAAAGTATGGAAAATTAAAGTGTTTGATAATAAAGGATAACAAAAGATGTGGATGGAGAATGAATGATAAGAATAAGTTAGAAGAAAATAAAATAAAACTAGAAGAAATCATGGAAAAGTTTGTTGGGGATGAATATAAGGACTTGTGCAATGAAATAGAAAAAGTGATACATGGGGTTTTAAGTGAGAATATTCAAAAGAATAAAAGTAATAGAAAAGTGAAAATTAGTAAAAGTGTAAAAGAAAGGAAAAAAGCATGCAGAGAATATAAATGGCTATTAAGAGCAAAAAAAGTAAAAAAGATGTTAATATTAAATAGAAAAAGTATTTAAATAAAAAGAAGTTGGTTAAAATGAATAATTATATATAGAAAATGAAATTAAATAGTAAATTAATGGAAAATATTAATAAAAATGGAAGAGATGGGAATAAAAAATTTGGGAAATATATTAAAAGAAGAAACGTAGGGGAGAAAGAAATAGTACTACTGAGTAATGGGAAAAAAGACTGTAGTTCTAGAGAGGAATTAGAGGTAATCTTAAATAAGTATGTAATGGATATAGAAAATATTTAGATGTGAAAAGACAGAAATTATAACAATCATAAAAGCACATAGTAATAAAAATATTAGTTTTACAGAAAATGAATTGAATGAGGCAGGAAGGAAGTTGAAAAGTGGAAAGATAAAAATTTTAGATGGATGAGCAGCAGAGATGGTGATGAATTTGGAAAATAGGGCAAGTTAAATCTTTTATCATGCTTTAATGAGATGGTATAGAAGACAGAATTTCCAGATAGCTGGAATAATACAAGAATGAGGCTATAATTTAAAGGAATGGATAAAGACCATAGAAAGATAAATAATTATTGACCAGTAGCATATATTAGTGATGTATAAAGTTTTTGCATATATGGTGGTGGGAAGGGTGAGAAAATAAATAAAAGAAAATAATATAGTAGGAGAAATGCAAGGAGGTTTTAAAAAAGATAGGTGTATAAAATAGTTTATTTGTTGTCACACAACTTATACATATGAGTAGGAATATAGATAGGCAGTTATATATGGTCTTTATAGATATAGAGAAGAACATATGATAGAATTAATAAAAATAAATTATGGGTAAGTTTAGTAAATTTAGGAATGAATGGAGTTTTAGTGAATTTTATTTACAGATTGTATGAAAATAATTATATCAATTAGAAAATATAGAATCAGCTAGAGTTAAAAGTGGTGTGGGACTAAGGAAAGGATGCCCTAGGTCACCTATTTTATTTTTTTGTTATATTTGAGAGAACTGGAGAGGGAAATAGAAAGATTAGGAAGAGGCATAGAGATACTATTAGTAGATGGCAAGAGTATATACATTATCAGGTATTTTATTTGCTGACATTTCCTTATGCACAGAAAATAGATAAGATATGGAAGCTGTGCTGAAGACTGGCACAGGGGTAAGTAAAGAGATGGGGATTAAATTTAGTGAAGAAAAATCAAAGGATATAGATGATTTTTCTTGGGGGATGTAAAGTTAAATGTGGTGAATAAATACTATTTGAAAATCATCTTAAGTAATCAGAGAAATTGCTTAAATGAATGGAAGAAAAGTTGAAGCAAAGAAAAGAAAAGGACTGATAAAAAGACTAACAGTATTTTCATATAATAAATATGATGTAGTAAGAATTGCATGGAAGGGAGTGATAGTAGTGGGATTAACCTATGGTAATGATGTGTTGGGTGTTAGATGAAGGGGTCTTAGATTACCTAGAAAGCTTACAAAGAGATGTAGGAAGACATGCATTAGATACAGATGTATGGACAGCAAAGGAGGAAATTCAAGGAGAAATAGGATGGTTGTGATTTTATATGAGAGATGCAAAAATCAAAATGAAAATGTTTCATAGATTACAATTTATGAATAATAAGAGAATGACCAAAATAGTATTTAATTGGGTTACAAGTAAAGAGCTGGCAACAAGATGGATGAGAAAAGTAGTATGGTATGCAAAAGAATTGTATAAAGACTGTGTCAGTGTATTTGTACAGAGAGTGAGATGAGGGAGTTAGGAGGATTGTTGAATGTTATAGTGGCAAAGATTGTGATAGAAGAATAGATACATTAATAAAAAATAGAAAGATGGAGAACTAGTAGTATGGAGAGTAAAAGGAGTTTAAAAATATAAAAATAAACATAATATTTGATGAGAGTTAATTTATGATAATAACAGAAAAAAATAGTTTACTCTTTAAAACTCAAACATGATCAGTAGCAACAAATGAATATACGATTTAGTCTGCAGGTTATGTAAGGAAAGCATGGAAAATATTACACATTTGCTAATGAAATGTAAATACTTACAAGCAGAAAGAATACAAATTAGTTTTTGGTTGGAAAAAAATTGCTCTTGATAATTCAAATTGACAATGCTTGAAAATAAAAACATGTTTGAATAAAAAGTAAAAAGATTGATTTGCTAGTTACATCTTTGATAGGACACAAATCTCATCTAGCTGCTAATAAAAATGAATTATTTGAGTTTCAAAAGTAACAAAATATTTTAATTATGATTAAAATTATTCTGCCTTTAATTATCTCTAATCTCTGAAATGCCATAACATTCAAGTTATATATATATATATATATATATATATATATATATATATGTATATGGATATGATATATATATATATATATATATATATATATATATATATATATCAGTGACAAAGTGTGACCTTTTTAGAAATGGAAACACACTACATAATCTTTTTTTTAATAATGTTTTTATTTTACTTGCTGCAATAATCTCTTATTGATATTTTTATTTTCTAAATGCTTTTAACAGTTTTAAGTTTTAACTATTAATTACATTTTAGCATTGTTTGAACTTTTTATAATCAACAAATAATGTGAATAATGTGATGGTCAAACTCATTATTTGCCTTATATGAAAACAGTTCAACTGTTGGTAAAAAAATTAAAAGTTAACAAAAATTCCATAAAAAAAATGAGTTTGAATTGCTCATTCTTTTGTTTTATGTTTGACAAAATAGCTTAGAGAAAAATATGAAACTCTTTATCTGTTAATCAGACCATGATTAGTTTAAGTATAGATAATACATTATCAATATATTTTTATTTTCAAAATGCTTTTAACATCCCTAAGTTTTAACTTTAACATTATTTGAACTTCTTATAATCAACGAATAATGTGATGGTTAAACTCATTATTTGCCTTATATAAAAACAATTCAACTATTGGTAAAAAAATTGAAAGTCAACAGAAATTTCATAGAAAAAATAAAGAGTTTGAATTGTTCATTCTTCTTTGTTATGTTTGACAAAATAGCTTAAAGGATTTTTTATTACATTTGTATGTGCAATTTGTTGGATTGATTTGGTCAGGTTGAATATGTACATATTTTAGTGAATTTTTAAAAGTGAATTTTAATTAAAGCTTTTGAACTTTTTAATGAATTCTTCTACAGAAGCACTCATTCCATTTAATACATGAAGCCTTCATCTTATATATATATATATATATATATATATATATATATATATATATATTGAACATGTTATATATATATATATATATATATATATATATATATATATAACATGTTCAAAGTAAATATGAAATATATTTTATACAAGAGGAAAAGCAACAAAATATTTTAATCTCCAAAGCATTAAACAATAAAGATATTGCAAGCTTTCAAATACGACTTAAGGAAGTGATTAAATTTGATAATTTTTGCTTTTTGCAAGCCTCAACATAAACCTTCAACTCTACATACATCCAGAATGTAAATGCTAAATGAGAGAGGAAAAAAGAATTCAAAATATAAATGACTGTATGAACTTTTTAAAATCAAAATTAAAAACAAATACTCTTTTTGGGTAATGATCATTGTAAAATAGATTATTATCACCATTTTTAAGCAGTATCAATCTTCTACAGGATAAAAGTCTGTCATATTCAATCCAGTTTCTCTGCTACATTATCTCTCTTCTTCACATCACATCAATTAACATTCTTATTTCATCAATCCATCTCACATATTGTCTATTTCTCCAATTTTAAAAGCTCTTGGAATCCAATATCAAATTTCAACAATCCATCTATTATTATCTCTTCTATCAATATATCCAACCCAGTTCCATTCAGCCTCTTAATGGTTTCAATGATGTCAGTGATATCTTCTTATTTTCTTATGCAAATATTTCACTTTTGGTCACTTCTTATTATTCCCAATATAAATATCTCCATATTGAATAATATGGAGTGTCTGAATTCCTGTATTGTTAAGTGTCAATATCTCACATCCACAAATAATGAATAGGCAAAAACATAAATACAAAGACATATTTCTTTTTAATATTAGATTTTATCCATTATGTTTTTATGATGAAGGTATTCATAGTTGTTAATTTCTAGTTTATGATTATAAATCTTTATTTTTTTCTGAAAAAATCTATGGAGCATTATTTTAGTTATCTTTAATTCTATTTTCTTATTTTTATCTGATAATCTTACAATATTTACTGAAACTCTGAACAATTGTTATGCAAAACTAACATATTACCTGCAAAATATAAATGATTAAAGTTCAATATTTTTTTTTATTTCCTTGGTTTCCTAATTTAATTCACAATATACTTTTTGTAAAATTGCTGTAAAAAGTTTTATAAATATGGAATCCACTTGTCTTTATTCTTCTTTTGTTGCCATGTAATCTAGTCATTGTTGTTATACTTTGACAATTATCAGAATATGACAATATCTCAAGTCTATATCATGATGATCCAAAGTTTAATCTTTGTGGAAATGCTTAAAAAATTAAATAACTTTTCATGATCTACAAATCAAAAAGGAATAGTGTTTGTATTCATTGACTCTTTCTATCTATTATGCTAAATCTCCTTTAAAGACAATTTGTTTCTTTGGTTGATTTGACTCCAATGTTTAATGAAGGTATATCGAAATTATTTTGCTAAAGATCATATACATGAAGTCAAGCATTGGTGGTCGAGTGATCAGCACAGCTGCCTTACAGGCAGTTTTTCAGGGTTCGCTTCCCGGCCGATGCTTATGTATTTAGTTTTTAATTCTTAAATTGACAAAATAATTACTGCATTCTTGCATTCACCTGCTTTGTTTACGATATCGGTAACAATTTTATTAATGATAAGAGAATTTTTAGATTTAATTAAAAGTTGCATCTTTTTATTTAAAATGTTTAGCAATTCAGATAATATTATAACTGTAGGAATTATTTTAGCTTTTTATTCTTTATCGCTATATAATTCTTTATAAAAAATTTCATCATATTTCATATCCTCTCTTTACTGGAAATATTTTCATTTTTTACCTGACTGCTGAAATATTTTTTATTCTAATCCCAAATATTTTTAAGTATTTTATTCTCTTCTGTAGCTTTCCTTATCGATTCACAATTATATACATCATTAACTTTCTTTCATGTCATTTTACAGAATTCTAGATATTCAATTCTTTTCTTTTAATAGATCATTTTAAATTTTTCCCCGCATTTCTTCCTTTTTTTATATTTTCTTGTCTTATGTAAAAATTTACTGGTGAATTATAGCTTTTATATATCAGATATCTTTGTTGCTGTTTTTAGTAGAATATTGGTTATCGTTTTATTGATTCCAGTCACATCCAAAAACAGATACAAAGTCTATTAATAATTTAAAACAATTTGAAAGTTTTAATTAAAATTTTCCGAAGTGTTTCTGAAGGGTGGAAATGTTAATATCATTTATCTTAATCCTTATTACGTCTCTAGTTTTGTGTTAAAACATATCTTATATCTCATTAATTGAAAATCACTCTACAATATTGAATATATTAAGAACATTATAATCTTGAAATACATATTTTTGTTAATCAAAATATAATTCAATTCTGCTATATCTTCAAAACTTCATTTTGATGTTTCCATGTTCATTTCTATTTGACATTTTTTCTAGAATTCATAATATACAGATTGTTTTATCTCTTCTGAAGATTCCATAAGTCTGTATTCTTTTTTGTTTTTGCCAACATAACCAAATTTATCCATAACACTTTCATTTTTCAATAATTTTTTCATTTCTGTTATTGTTTCCTATAACAATTTTCAAATATTTAATATAATCAAAAGCATTTTGTATATCTATACAAAATCCCCAATTCTCCATCATAATCAAAACTTATCGAGCATAAACCTAAATCAGATGCATTTGATTTTTTTCCATTATATAAAACAATTATACTTATCACTCTAAGTCTCCATACTTTTGTTCTTCCATTTATTTATTTATAACAAATCCCAGCCTGTGTGTGCTACCAATATTTGTCTTTATACTAAACTACATTAAAATCGATTGTTTTTTCATTGTTTCTGTATTAAACAGTTATTTAAATTATGAATTTTCTTTCATTTGAAAGTAATCTGCAATTAAAAGTAGCTAATAATTAAAAATACACATTAATCATAATAAAGGCAGTATGTTTTTTATAGTCCAGATATTATGTGATGTAGTCTTGGGAGGTTTGAAGTAACAAAAAACATACAAGTAAGTTTATTACAGATCACAGAATTAGTCTTTCTAATATCACTAAATTAGTTTTTCTAATACTTACAACCTGGATATGAATTTACGCTAAGTAAGTTTAAATATTTCAACAGGCTTGGGTTTTTTTTTTTATTTAAAGTATATCTAAGCCAATTCTTCTAATCATTTAGAATTGGCCAATAAATGAATATCTAGATATTCTTAAACCAAAATGTAAAACAAGAATATAAAATTGCAAAACACTCACTAATAGGTAATTAATACCCCATGAATATTTACTGTCTCTGTGTATTTGATGACTAACTTTTATATAATATGCTCTTCCAAAATATTGCTTTGTATAATGTACTATAAACCATGCTTTTATGAACACAAATACATGTATATACATATATGCTTTTAGTTTTTGGATGTATCATATCTAATTTTAAATCCACAATATATATATAACTTGCGCATGTATTTACACGTATGCTTTAAAATTTAATTATAAAAATAATTTCATGAACAATTAATTATTTTAAATTATTCATTTTCATAAATTTAATGTTTTTATAATTAGACTGGGCAAAAAAAAAATACGAAAAAAATACACACACACACAAACAGAACAAAAAGCACAAAGCAACCTTATCAATAAGCTATTTTTAAATAACTTTCAAATAAAAATAAAATACATCATAAAACCAACATAAATTAATACATACCAAACAGCCATGTTTTTGCACCATCATGCTTGTACATGCAGTGGAAATAAATATGGGAAATAACAACAATACAACATGAAGCCAATAATAAAATAAATCAAAACTTGAAATTCCAAAATTCATGCTACAACCTGAAATATACAGGCTACCATGCATGAAAGCATGAAAGTACATGGGCTGTTACCTGGTATACTTAAAGCGCGTTTGCGCCTTTCCCACCAGAATCTAGGATGCTGACCTTGTACACAACGTGGTTTGTTCGAGGGACTCCATTGCCCGTCGATACAGGTTGCCCCTGGTGGACCATCCACCAGATAGTAGCCTTTGCGACATTCATATTTGATTTGGCGGTCCTGAACAACTGTTTTAATGTAAGGTCGATATTCGTAGTCACCCATACTGCCTACCAGTAAAATATCCCCATGTTCTATGGTGCCAGGGAAGGGACAATACACTGGTAAAAATATTAAGTTTATCAGAATAAGAATAAATTTCAAAAATAGAAGCAAATTATTGAATTAAAGCAAATTTAATATTAAAATATATTTATCTTTTTATATTGGTACAGAACATTAATGATCAATACATACATATTTATGTATATAATAATAATGAACATTTTATATATAATGATTCAAAATTAGTACTAATCAATTGAACTGCAGTTTTTTTAAACAATTTTTTTCAAAAACTTCTTGAGAATGCATATGTATGATATATAGTGGTTACAATAAATATTTGATACATATGTATGTAAATTTCTCTCTCTATAAATACACACACATATATAGATGAGATCATGATCGATATTCATAAAAAAAACAAGTAAAAGAATGTGGTCAATGTAGATAAAGCTATATATACATATATAATGTCTAAATGTAAACAAGTCCGTAGTGATACTAAAAAAAGGATAAAGTATATTAAAAATTAGTCTTCTATTAGTTCTATATAGGGCATTTACTAGGAACATCACAAATTAATTACATTCAAGTTGGAGTAAACTGGAAATAAAAGTAATTACTCTGTTTGTCACTGAGTGGCACTAATGTATGGAGAGTTTTGCCTGTTTTAATAATATGTGTTAGCGTAAGAAATGGTGATCATGTGATGTTTAGTAATAATAAAAGTAATTATTGGTCACATTCAGATAATAAGATAAGTTATATAAAAGACATGTAAGTATTCATGCAATTGTACACTTGAGTTGTAGATTATGAAATGATATTTGCTTCTATAAATATTTCTGCCGATATCAAATTTTTGAAACATCATGAAAACACTCTAAATATAATAGTTTCCAAGTAATGTTGCTCAGCTTCAAGAAATGTTAAAACAGTAGCCAGCTCTTCTTACAGCTTGTGTAAGCAGAGGAAATAATGGTCACGTGATGTTTAGTGGTTTAATTCAAGAAATTCTATTAAATACATCTAAGTATTGTTCAATAGATTTTCAAAAAGGAAACGAAGATTGTCAATTATGAGCTAGAAAATGTTATTGGCTATAAATATATTTATATATATAAAACAACGTTATTAAGGCGAAAAATAAACGTACATAAGAAATACAAATGACTCTAGGATAAAGAAATTACAAAAAAAAAAATAAAAAAAAAAAAATTGGTAATATGAAAACTATAGAAACAGTCTATAGTTAATTTAAAACTTGATATAGAATATGAATACATTTAACTATAAGATAAAACCAATGTAAACTCAAGACATAAAATACATATTAATAAATAAAGATTAAAAACATAGGGACTTCTTAAGGAAACTGAAAAAGTATCCAAGTCTAATAAAACATAAATTTAGATGACTTAGTACTGTCTCTGATCATAAGTTTTTTTAAAATTTGTAAAAAAAAAAGAGTCCACATCTGGCTGTGGCAGAGTGAACAGTTTCTTACACCTGGTCAACCATACAGAATATGTCAAGAAGGTAGACATTCTTCTGATGGTTGGAATGTTTTTAGAAACCACGCAATCCCTGATAGACATAATTTTATAAAAGTCAACGTTACAGTTCTGATAAATAGTCATTTTGATTTTGCTGAGACCAATACAAGAGAGAGTTATGTGATCAAATGTCTCATCCTGACAGCAACAGTTCATACACAGCGGATCAATGACACCAAACTGTCTCCTGTATTTCAGGAACCAATTAGTAGGCATAGCTTGAATTTGTCAAAATTTTAATACATATGAAGATTGAGAATAATAAAGTAAAAAAAAATACTGATTATAAATGTTTTAGTCAGAGAAAAATGACAGCAAGTGAACAATTAAAGAGGCATATTTTATTACTGGTAATAAAAACTCCATCAATAGACATGAAACCTGCTTCGATATCTCCAAATGTTGGGCTACATAAAAAATTTGCATGTATTTTGCATATTGTCATTAACATTCATTTCTGCACTACTTATTATTATTGCTATGAATATGAGGCAACTTGCCTCAAAAGCGCTAAGCTGCTGATTATTTTATAGTCTTATAATTGTACTCTTTATAGCTTCTCTCTCCAGCATGCTTCATACGCTCCTAATTTTATTTTATTCAAATTTTTAATGCAAATGAAAATGTAATAGATGTAATTAATCATAACATTCAATTTACAGTGACTGTTTTTGGTAAAAATAATTTAATAATAAAAAGAATATGTCTATGTTTTTGGAAAAAGCTTTTAATAAATATATTTTGCCAATGCTTACTTGTGGAACTGAGACTTAGAGTCTTAATAGATGAGCAATACTGTAATGGTAGAAAATGGTGAAGTATTCAGAAATATATGCTGATATTAAGAAGGAAAAAACATAGAGATATTAATGAATTAATTTGATTCATGAATATGGGCTAAAATAATGTTAGATTACATTCTGAAATAATATAAAGTCTATTAATAAGATTGATGTAGAAAATAACTAAATTATAGAAGCTGTACTAAATTTAAGGAGATCATTCTGAAAATTTGTCAAAAATGCAATCATCATCATTTTCAATTATTATCATTTCACTTCAGGATGAAAGTCTCCAAATGAAATTCATTTTCGCTGATCTCTAGCATCTCTTCTTCATAAGACATCAGCAAACTTTCATATCTCATTTAACCCACATATGGCCTCTTTCTAGGTGTTTTATAATCTCTTGAAATCAAGTTTAGAAAGTCAAGTATCTACCTGTTTTCATCTCTTGTAGCAATACATTTATCCCAGACACTTTTTCATCTCTTAATTCTTTCAATGATTCAGTGATAACTGACTATTGTCTTAATAATGTATTTCACTTTCACTCTTTTTTGTCACTTCTAACATACATCTCCATACTTTTTTGAGTGGTATAAAATCTCCAATTTGTTCTTCTGTTAATTGTCCAAGTCTTCGATCCATACATATGCATATATTTAAGTTTCAATTACTGCAAATAATTGAAAAATAGATGGCTGCACTTCAAAAGTTGATCAAATCAAAAAATGTTATTTTATGATTCATTCTGTACAAAATAACAGTATAATTTTAATAGCTGAATCAACTAATATAAGGGATTAAAGTTTGAACTGATCATTGTAATTTAAGAAATATTTTGTGTATCTAAATTTTATAACATTTTCATGGGTCACACATGGACATCTTCAGAAGTGAAATATTTTAGCTGAAATATATAAGCAGTAAAATAATTTATTATATTAGTAATGTAAAACACTATTAATAACAAAATGTTTTTTTTTAAAAATATTATATATATTGATTTTAATTTTAATAAGCACTATATTATTTACTAAAACAATGTTGATTTATTCTTTATCTTAAATGACAGTTTCATTTCTAAGAAAATTCTTGGAATATAAAATAAAATTGACTAAGATTTTTTACAGAACATTTATAAAATATGTTTATCTTGACTGATTTTTCTACAATAGTAATTGATATTTGTTTGAAAATTTAAAGTTATGGTATTTTTATATGGACCATTTCCATCACCTAGAATTAATTGTTAAATGACTAGAAAAATTCAAACTTTATTTAAACTTATCAAATATATTCTTTTGTCAACCTAATGTACAAATTTATAATGTTTGAAAATCATTCATTAATTTTTGTCTTAAGAAATAATAGTGATATTAGAATAACTTTCTTAAATAAATACTCAAAATTTCAATTGACTTTTGGCTTTGATAAAATAGTCTAGTTGGTTAGAATATTATCTTAATTGCACTATTCATGAATTTAAGAGTAAGGTTCAATTCCTATGCTTATACAGCAACTGGTCAGATCAAGAAAGAAAGATGATGTCAGAAGAAGCTTCCTAAATAAATATATAAAATTTTCACTAACTTTTAAGGTTCACAAAATAGTCTATTTGGCTGGCATGTTATTTTAAATTCAGCAATCATGACTCTAAAAGTTCCAGATTTGATATTCATTGTGTTATATATTAGCCCAGATGCTATTATAAACAGTTGAATATATTTAAAAGTTTCTATAAAGTTTCAACTTTTCTAAAAAACATTTATATGAAATAGTCCAACTTATAAGTACTAGAAATCTGAATTTAGGTTGTATTTGTTAAATTGGCTGTTCCTTATCATGATATTAGTTGTGTAAGATTTTTTACATGAATGCGTACAATTATCACTTTCATTGTTCAACATTTTAATGCAAAATATATTTTGTTTATTTTTTTGTTTAAATTGAATATTTGCAGAGATAAAAAAAACGTGATTAATAGATTCAGGAATTTGGCTTTTAAATTGTATTCAGGAAAAGAAACTGCTATCTCTCAATTAAAAGTTTAATGCAATAAAAAAAAATCTAAACTCTGAATAAATAATAAAAAAGGACGAAAAATAAATTTGCAGTATTTCTTTAATCAGTGAAAAAACAATATTTTCAAACAATTTTACAGAGCGGAACAAAATTCAAAGGATGCCAACTATTTACTATTTTATTGTTTCTGAATCTGGGTTGATGATTGTTACTAGAGTAGTCTTTCTAGAAGCTAAATCTACATATTACATAAAATCTTATCTATAAAGAAGTTAGGGTTGATATACCACCGGCAATCATTATCAATCCACTATAGGATGGGGGTCTCACCAAGTACAATCCGTTTTCTCCGATCTCTAGCCTCTCTTCCCCACATCACCCATGCATACTTTTTTATTTCATCCAACTCACATGTGGTCTTTTTCTAGGTCTTTTGCAATCTCTTGAAATCTAGTTTAAAATTTTAATTGTTCATCTATTATCATCTCTTCTAGCAATATTTGCAGCCCAACCCCACTTCAGACTTCTAATTTTTTCAACAATGGTCAGTAACACCTGTTTGTTCTCTTACCCATGTATTGCATTTTTGATTTTTCTTGTTACTTCTAATATGCTTGTCTCCATACTTATTTGAGTGATCTAAAGACTTTGTATTGCTCTTCTATTAACTGTCCATGTCTCAGATCCATAAGTACAAACTGGTAAAATACATTTATTAAAAACCTTTCTTTTCAAATATATAGGCAAATTTTCTTTTAATATTGTTATTTCTACTAAAAGCACTTCAACCAAGTTTGAATCTATGATTAATTTCATCCATTATGTTTCCATCTGCAAGTATATATTAATATTTAACATATACAGATCAAATGTGTTTATATTTTCTCTTGCATAAGAACAACCAGGGGTCTTCACACAGAAAAACAATAGCGAACATAGGACACTCTGCATAAACACATCAGTGATTAGAATTATTTTTCAAGAAAGACATCTTATCTATGAAAATATTTATTAATATATATATATATATATCAGTCTCTTAACTGTGTAGAATTATTTAAACTAATTAATTTAAATGTTTTGTTGCTTTCTATAATAATAAGTGTGAAGTACAAAATAGTATATCTTCAAAACTGAGAAATCATTACTTTATTGTCACTTAGAAGTAATATTTGTTAGAAGCATCAATCAAATGACGGACAAATAGCTTACATGAGAATTTATTTTTTAAATAACTATATAGTACTAAGTTTATCTTTATTTTTTCTTCTTCAGAACCAAGTCAGTTTTAAAGGTTTACATAATATTTGCTTTGAAGTGTGAATAGTAATTAATTACTGAGAAGCTTACTAATAAATAAACGATCAAACTCACCATATATATATATATATAGCAGTTACTTCTGAACGAGTACGGATCTTCCAACTTCAAGAAAAAAAGAAAGGAAAAAAGAAAAAGAAACAAAATACTCAAGAAACGAGTTTTGCAATCCCACAAAAATAACGTGTTCATTTTTCTGCTTATTTGATATTTGCAATCTGTCTTTTAATTTCTTCTGCAGAAAATTTTTCTTTTTAAAATATATCAATGCCATATCTAATTGTAGTTCTCCAATGTATTCTACTTTCTGTCATACTTTTCTAATTAAAAGAAATAATATTATACTGTTTTTATATTGTCTTTGAGACAAGCCATGCAGCAGAAATGGAGTGTACAGTTCTCCCATGAAACCCATGCAGAAGTTAAATCATAAAATACTCTTTTACATCCTTTTAGGAAGTCTAGCATTATTCATTTGTTTAATATGTCCATCCAATCGGGGTCCCTATAGTATTACAATGAGAAAATTGGAGAACACATCGATTAGTTTTACAAGTATACCATTGTAGTTTTAAATTTTTATGCAGCATCCTTAATAGGAACTTTTTTAATCCCTTCACATTGCACTGACAGGGTGCCCAAGATTCACTTTCATATAATAAATTAGCTAAAATGACAGCTGTATATATAGCTAATTCAGGTACAATAGTTATTTCACTGTGATAGAATATTGTTTAACTTATTAAAAGCAACAACAGTATACTTAAATCTACTTCAATCTCCATTTTCACCTAAATTATTTAAATTGGCTTATATTTCAACTTGATAAATCCAAGCTAAAAGTTTCTGAGAAGTTTTCTTCCATGACTAATTATTAAATCAAAATCTTTAAATGTTGTATTCAAAACACATAGTACATCCTGTAAACCATCTTTTGGAAATAAAATCATCAGTATAATATAAATCAGATTTCAAGAAGATGCTTACGTTTTTAATTTGCTTTTAATTGATTCATATTAAAAAATTCCACAAACATCATCATCATCATCATCATCATTATTATTATTATTATTATTAATCCTTCAGTTATTATTATTATTATTATTATTATTATTATTAATCCTTCAGTTATTACATAGTAGAGATGTCTGCCCATCCCTCATATATATATTAATGGATTATGTCCTGTATATGAGGGGTCAGATTGACTTTGGGGCAACATGGGTGTGACAAGAATCTCAGCCTCAAAGTGGCCTTTAAACATTCCATCATCAGATTTTCAATTGGATGGATGGTTGAAGAGTTGGAGTGTAGAGTGGATTGAAGCCTGTCCATTAAAGTATGAAGATTGGCTATCTTAATATATATCTGAGCACTTATTGCATATATGTGCAGAGATGATAATCTGGACCAACTGATGATTGCTGGTTTAGCATGAAATATGCATATTGGTGATTATTTATCTTTTTGACATATATGTGTTCAAGTGTATCAATGTTATGAGATAGAGTGGAGAGTGAAGGGTTGTGTGAAAGTCTGGGCTCATATATATTATATATTACAAACATTAATGGAATTTTGATCTCTGTTTCAGTAAGCTGCTATAACAGTTCAAAATAAACTGACTTAAAAAATTGAAAATAATGTTGGAACAAGTAAATCTTGTTTAATACAAATTTTTTAAATATTTCAGAATTTCCAGTAACAATACTTCCACTCATTCTATCATGTAAAAGCTGAATAATATAATACATTTTGGTGGACAAACAATTTCAAATAATGCCATAAATCTGTTTGATTAATGAAAATCAATATAGGCAATATACAAATCAAACTTTTATTCCTGACACTTTTATTACATTTGACTAGCAACAAAACTATATATGTAGTGCTTTTTAATTTTCTAAAACCACATTAAGTTTCTGGTAACCATTCATTTATGATTTGAAGCAACCTATTCAATAAAATTATTGAAAGTATTTTTGAAATAGTGAGGATATTCCACAATAATTATTGCATTCTTGTCTATTTTATTTTAAAAATTGTATTAATAGCATTATCCTTAAGATAAGGTAGCATATTTTCATGGGTCCATGTAATCCTAAAAATTTCCAATGTTTTGAAATGATTACATAACTAACATTTTAATATTTCAGGTATTTTATCAAGACATGAAACTATTCTATTTATAAGGTTACAAAAAGCTACATTGTTTTCACTAAGCTGGTTGTCTTTATCCAAATCTAGATGAGTAGATAAAATAGATATATTAAAAGACATCATCTCAATTCTTTACCATTATTTAAAAATAATCAAAATACTTAGTCCACTTTTTCAAAATATCATAATCATGATGTAAGAGAATGCCATTTCTGTATTTAATAGGATTATGATACTAGTTTTCAGGTTTATATATTATTTTCAGTGCATAAAAGTGAATGTCTATCGTTTTTGTAGTCTTAAACTAACAATTATTTTGAAGCCTTTTGTTATTTGTCAAACTTCTGCATTCAGATTTTTAGATTTTTTATAAAAGTCCCATACTTAGTTTATTATTCTGCAAAAGATAAAATGTCACATGTCTTCTTTTAATTAAAATATTAAGATCATTATTAGACAACCAGATATAATTCCTTTTTATAGTGTAGCCAAAAGTAGATTTACTTGTATACATAACACCCATCTTAAGATAATTCTATGCTCTGCAATATTATAATCTTGGTGGTTCAAACTAGTAATTCTTGTGTTTAATAGGTGTTGAAACTTAGTACATATAGTAATTATATCTAATGAAAGAATATCAATTTTTTGCAAATTATGAGTGGAATAATATCTATTTTTTAATATAACTATTATTAATCTTTGGATGTACTAATCTAAGTGCCACCTTAATGTGAATTTTTCTTATATCTGACTGTAACATAATCTATTAAATAGCATTGATTTAAGTTTGCATTTATTCATAATTTTTTTGTTTTTTTTTCTGCATAAATAAAGTAGTTGAGAATAGTCAATTCAATGTTATATAAAAATTCAATAGCAATAGGCCATTTAAATTTATGGGACAAATACCATTATTTCCAATAACATTTGGCCAAGTCTCATATTTGTATCAATATGCACATTAAAGTTTCCAAGAAGAAAAAGTTGGTTTTTTAATGATATTGCTAATACAACCCAGTAAGAAATAAAAGTTTTCTTTGTTTGAATCTAAAGTTAGAGGATAGACATTAATAAAATGAGCACTAGTAACAAGGAATTCTAACATTCATCATTATCATCATCATTGTTACCCATTATTAATTCACTGCAGGGTGGTCTCTCCAAGTCCAATCCATCTTCTATAATCTCTAGTCTCTCTTCTCCACACCACGCCAACAGTTTTTGATTTCGTCCACCCATCTCACACATGGTCGCTTTCTGGGTCTTTTACAATCTCACTAGTTTAATATTTCAATTGTCCATCCATTACCATCTCTTATAGAAATATGTTCAGCTCAATTCTACTTCAGTCTTTTAATCTTTTTAATGATGTCAGTAACACTTGCTTGTTCTCTTATCCATATATTGCATTTTCAATCACTTCTGTTAATCCTAACATGTATCTCTCCAAACTTTTTTTGAGTGGTTTGAAGTCTCTGTATTGCTTTTTATTAAGTGTCCAACTCTCAGATCCATAGGTATGAACTGGTAAAACACGTTTATTTAAAACCTTCCTTTTCAAACATATAGGCATATTTCCTTTTTAATACTGAATTATTTTTACCAAAAGCACTTCAACCAAGTTTAATTCTATGATTAATTTCATCCATTATGTTTCCATTTGTAGTAATAATATGGCCAAGGTATTTGTAGTTGTTAGCTTCTTCTAACTCATCATTATTAATTTTCATTTTCATCTTTTGAGCAAATCCATTGGAACATTAGACTTTTTAATGTTTGCCTTTAGTCCTACTTTCTTACTTTCATCTGATAACTCTTGCAAAATTTCCTGAAGTTCTGAAGCATTATTTGCAAAAACAACTACATCATCTGCAAAATCTAAATGATTTTAATAATCTCCATTTACTTTTATTCCTTTAGCGCTTTACATTTTAATCCACAAAATATTTCTTGTAGCACTGCTGTAAAAAGTTTTGGAGAAATGGAGTCACCCTGTCTTACATCCTTCTCAATGTTAACCTTTCTAATATCATTATATAATCTAATTGTTGCTGTTGCATTTTTATAAATATTCTTCAGAATATGACAAAATCCGGATCTATACTTTGATGATCCAATGATTTAATCACTGAAGAAATGCTTATAGAATCAAATGCTGCTTCATAATATACAAATCCAAAGCATAATGGCAACTCATCTTCATTTGTTCTTTCTATACCATTGTACTAAAACCACTTTTAAATACAGTTTGTTCTTTTGGTTGTCTGAAATCCAAAATGCTCTGTAAATGAGTTGTAATTATCTTGGTAAACATTTTGTATAAAACTGATAGATTTGTAATTTCTAATATCTACTTTATCACTTTTTTTAAATATTAATACTGCATTCTTCCAATCATCTACTACATCTTTATCATTTAGACATAACTTTGCCAAAAATTTTGTATTTCTTCACCTGCTTCTTTTAAGATATCAATTATAAATCCACTATTACCTGGAGCTTTTTTCTTCTTCATAAATTTAATTGCATGTCTCACTTCTTCATTTAAAATTCTGGGCAATTCGGAAGATGTAATAGACATAGGAGGTTCTTGTTCTTTATTACTATATAATTCTTGATAAAAGTCTCTACCCATTTCATGATGTCATCTCTCTTTTTAGAAATAATTCCATCTTTATGTATTATTGCAAATATGTTTCATACTAATACTGAAATATTGTTATATACTCTTGAGATTTTTATTCTCTCCTCTAGCTTTCTTTGCTAGTTCATAATTATACTTTTTATATCATTATCAACTCTTTTTCACACCATTTTACAAAATTCGAGATATTCAAGCCTTCTTAATGTATCATTTTCATATTCCTTCTTTTAATAAATTCTCTAGTCTCAGTAGAAATTTTATTGGTCAATTGCTGCTTTTTTCTATCTGCTATCTTTGTTGAAGTTTTTAAAAGTATATCCGTTATTTTCCTATTAATTTCATTTAAATATGAATCTGCTAATATTTGAAAATGATTAACAAGTTCTAATTTAAATTCATTAAAGCGTTTTTGAAGATTAGGAATATCAACTGTGAATATTATTTTTCTTAATAATTTTTGTCTCTCTAGTTTTGCATTAACATGTATCTTAGTACTCACTAATTGTTAATCACTTTCTGTATTGAATTTATTAAGAACATTACATTCTTGAAATATGTATTTTCCGTTAGTCAAAATATAATCCAATTCTGCTATACCTTCATTGGAATACTTCCATGTCCATTACCTTTTAACATTTTTCTCAAAAAAAGCATTCATAATTAAAGTTTTTTTTTTAATGCAAAGTCCACATATCCTCTCATTTCTATTACCATAAACAAATTTACATACAATACTTTTTCCTCTTTTAATTGTTTATCAATTTTACCATTAAAGTCTCCCATAACAATTTTAAAATGTTATTTGATCTGATCAAAAAACCTTTTGTACATCCATATAAAAATCCTCTACTACTTCATCACTATGAGTACTTGCTGGTGCATAAACCTGAATTATCTGCATTTGGTACCTGCTATTAAGTTAAATAACTAATCTTGCTACTCTGTCCGATAAACCATCAATCTCCACAATGTTGTTCTTTCTCTTTTTCTTTATAATAAATCTTACTCCACTTGTACTTCCAATATTTGTGCCTTTGTAGTAGAATGCATGTCCAATTTTTAAAACAATGATCTCTTCACTTTTTCTTTTAACTTTAAATATAAATATAGAGGATTTGAACTGAGACTGTCAAGCACCCATCAACTATCCACACTATCTCATACAACTGATATACAAGACCACATATATGTAGAAAAGATGAATAATATATATATATATCATGCTAAATCAGCACTCATCAGTTGGTCCAGATTATCATCTCTCTCTCTCTCTCACACACACACACACACACACACACATATATATATATATATATATATATATATAATCAGTGCTCAGTTTATATTAAGATAACAAATCATCACACCTTAATGGGCAGGCTTCAATCTACTCCAATCTCCAACTCTTCAGCCATCAATATCATTGAAAATGTGATGATGGAAAGCCCAAATCCCATGCTGATGCCAAGATTACAAAGTCCAATAATGTCCTATTTAATATCTGATGGTTATTTTTCTAATTCTTGCAATCTTCCTTCACTTGAAAGTGATTTGCAATTGTAAGTATCTAAATAAAAAGTCACCATCAAATGGCAGCCTGGGTGTTGAATTAGGGGATTCTTAGCACCCTCTGCCTTTGGTCACCAACTATTGCCTTGGATGGTGACTTTATAGCCTCATGGGAATAAGAGCCATGATTTGTTTTTGTCTGTCATGATCGTAAATATCAATTAGAAAATTTTTTTTTATTTACAGACACATTCATTCTGCCTTAGCAGACAACTGAGAAGTAAATAATCAGTGGTAGAAGCCCATACACTCACCATGCTGGCTAATTTATGTTTGCAAGTAGTCTATTCATGTTCGCATACTATATCAATAATCACATAGTAATAACAGTTGCAACAACAAGAATGTATTGAATGGACATTAGGAATTTGCCCTACTTGATTTCTTTAAGGCCCTCAAGAGGAATCAAGGTGTCTTCTTTCAGTTAACAGCAAACTCCTTTCTGCAGCCAATTCTAGCATTAGAAGGTATTAATTTAAACTTTAACATAGTAGATCCAACACCATGCAGTTTACTTTCACTGATTGATAGTTCAACTTTCCAAAAAAACTTATATACTGTATTCCCTTATTTTATTAAGTTCCTTCTTCTGAAAAAAAATATTTCAGTATGAGGATCTATACCAATTTTAATTTTGAAAACTCCACAGCCACCATTGGGGTTCTACATTTCGGATTTGAAGAGTTTGTTTCAATTAATGTTGAAACATTACACACACCAATATTTGGGAAAAAATAGATTAATAATTATTATTTTTAGTACTATTATATCTGATTATTATTCTTATATCTTCACCCTTACTTTTTTTGCATTTCTCTTCATATATTCATAAATATTATTTTTTTTTATCATCTCCTCTTATATACTTTAATGGAATCTTCTTTTTATGTACTTCCTTTTTTATTTTGTTTATAGTTTTGATTGTCCTGCAGTCTTTATCAGAGCAATAGCATTTAAACATATAATCATATATTCATAAAATAAAAAAATAAGAACATATAAGTAAGAAATAAGAGAAGCAAAGCTATAGAGTTAAAGATAAATATGATTATGAATGATAATATAAAATATGTATCATCATCATTATCATCAACCATTATCAATCCATTGCAGGATGAAGGTCTCTCCAAGTTCATTCCATCTTCTCTGATCTTTAGCTTCTCTACTCCACATCATCCCTGCACAGTTTCTTATTTCATCCATCCATCTCACCTGTGGTCTCTTTCTGAGTCTTTTACAATCTCTTGGAATCCACCTTAAGATTTCAATTGTCCATCTATTATCATCTCTTCTAGCAATATGTCCAGCCCAACTCCACTTCAATCTTTTTAACTTTTTCAATGAGGTCAGTAACATTTGTTTGTTTTCTTACCCATACATTGCATTTTCAATCACTTCTTGTTATTCCCAACATGCATCTCTCCATACTTCTTTTAGTGGTCTAAAGTCTCTGTATTGCTCTTCTATTAAGTGTCCAAGTCTCAGATCCATAAGTAAAAACTGGTAAAACACAGTTGTTAAAAACCTTCCTTTTCAAACACATAGGCATATTTCCTTTTAGTATCAAGTTATTTCTACCAAAACCACTCCAACCAAGTTTAATTCTATGATTAATTTCATCCATTATGTTTCTATCTGTATTAATAATCTGACCAAGGTATTTGTAATTGTTAACTTCTTCTAATTCATCATAATCAATCTTTATTTTTATATTTTGAGCAAATCAATTAAACATTACTTTAGTCTTTTTAATATTTATCTTTAATCCTACTTTCCTCTGATAACTCCTGCAACATTTCCTGCAACTCTGAAGCATTATTTGCAAAAATAACTACATCATCTGCAAAATCTAAATGACTTAAATAATCTCCATTTACTTTCACTCCTTTAGCTTCCCATTTTAATCCACAAAATACTTCTTGCAGCACTGCTGTAAAAAGTTTTGGAGATATAAAATCACCTTGTCTTACACCCTTCTCAGTATTGACTTTCTCCAGTATCATTATGTAATCTAATTGTTGCTGTTGCATTTTTATAAATATTCTTTAAACTATTACAATATCCTGGATCTATATCTTGATGATTCAATGCTTTAATCACTGAAGAAATGTTTATTGAATCAAATACCTTTTCATAATCTACAAATCCAAAACATAATGGCAACTCATATTCATTTGTCCTTTCTATAACTTCTCTCAATACCTGGATATGATCTACTGTACTAAAATCACTTTTAAATTCAGCTTGTTCTCTTGGTTGGTAGAAATCCAATGTTCTCTGTAGACGAGTTATTATTATTTTGGTAAAAATTTTGTATAAAACTGATAAAAGGCTGATAGGTCTGTAATTTTCAATATCTTCTTTATTACCTTTTTTAAATATTAATATTATTACTGCATTCTTCCAATCATCTGGTACATCTTTATCATTTAGACATTTGGTATATAACTTTGCTAAAAAAAATTCTATTTCTTCACCTGCTTCTTTTAATACATCAATTATAATTTCATCATTACCTGGAGCCCTTCCTTTCTTCATACATTTAATTATATGTCTCACTTCTTCATTTAAAATTCTGGGCAATTCAGAAAATATAATAGATATAGGAGGTACTTGTTTTTTATTACTATATAATTCTTGATAAAAATCTTACCCATTTCAGGATGTCATCTCTCTTTTTGGTAATAATTCCATCTTTTCTTCTTATTGCAGATATAAATTTTCTACCAATACCAAAATGTTGTTGTACATTTTTGAGACTTTTATTGTCTTCTACAGCTTTCCTTGCTAGTTCACAGTTATACTTTCTTATATCATTTTCAACTCTTTTCCACACCATTTTACAAAATTCGAGATATTCAATCCTTTTTAATGCATCATTTTTGTATAACTTCATATTCCTTTTTTTTTTTTCATAAATTCTCTAGTCTCAGTAGAAATTTTATTGGTCAACTGCTGCTTTTTTCTACCAGCTATCTTTGTTGCAGTTTTTACAAGTGTATCAGTTATTTTCAAAAAAAATTTGTATATTAATATGTATATAAAATAATGATTATATGAATCTATGATTATATGTTTAAATGTTGTAGCTCTGATGAAGACTGCAGGACAGTCGAAACTGTAAACAAAATAAAGAGGAAGTATATAAAAAAGATTGCATTAAAGTGTATAAGAGGAGATGATAAAAAAAATTCACTATTACTGATATTATTACTATTTCTATCATTGTAATGAGTAATATGTTTCCAGTCATAAATGAATGCTTACCAGAGATCTAATGTGGCTTTAAGTGTCTTTAAATAATACAGAAGCACTATAGATATGATATTTCTTGCCAGCCAACTACCAGAAAAATGTAAGGAAAGAAGGACTGATTTATTTATATATTGATTTTTACTCATTTGGTTAAGGCATTTGTTTTATTAATAGGGCAGGTCTATGACATTGTTTAAATTCAATCTATTAATGATATTATTGTAATAATATGATTCAGGAAAAAAATAATAGAAAAAAAGGCATATGGCTTTATTGCTTGGGAGTTCATAAAAAGTTTAAGTGCCAGATCTGTGAGCACCAAAATTGATCCAATGATCTCCCAAATCCTAAGTTGGATAATCTATCAACTCACCAAGCTATGCAAAGCAAAAAAGATATATTGCTTTATTGCTCAACAATTTATAAGAAATTTGAGAACCAGAGCTACAAATGCCAGGTTTGATCCTAGAACTACTGATCCCTAGTCAGATGCTCTACCAACTGCACAGGATCCAGCAAGTAATAATTAGGATTATAGCATAAACATTGAAATCTATTACCTTTGTGCAAAGCAAACTTTAAGCTATTTATCTTTCATTGATACAATACTAGATTTCAATAATAGAAGACATTAATTTAGACTTTATAGCAAATCCAACACACTGCATTCACCTAACACTAACTAATCTCCCAAAAAAGCTTGTAGCCATCCACTTTCCTATTAAACCTCCTTCCTCTGGAGCATCAAAATTTAAACTTGATATAGTTTAAGCTATATCAAATTTAAATTTTGTCAGCTTCTTAACTATCTCAGTATAGTCCATCATTACAGTCTTTAAATTTGTATCAAGACTTAAATTAACATAAGCTATATTTTAAAAAAAAAAAACAGATCTATAATACTTATCTTTAGCACTACCGCTGTATCCTCTTTCCTCATTTTTTCTTTCTCAGGCGAAGAGGTTAATTAATGAAAGTTATTTTGTTAAAGCTTTAAGAGACTTTATCATGATATCAATATTTTGTTTATTGATTATTTTAGTAACATAATGGGAAAAAGATCCATGATCAATAAATAATCATTTATCCAATTATAATACAGATTCTGTCCAAAAAAAATGGATACAAATCATTAGCAGCATTATTGAAAATATAATTTGACTTTCACTCCTTTACTTATAATTTATTATTCTGCAATATTTTGATAATTCAAACCTGGTCTTTTCAGAAGCCAACAATTTTAACTTCTAACATTCCTTTAGTCTTATTGAACAGTTAATGATAAATAGCTCTCAATGTCTCAGAGCCTAAAATTTCTGATTGCATTCACAAATGAATGATTTCCTTCATAAATTTTTTATATTTCATGGTTAACTGTATAATATTTGTTGATGCCCTGCACAGTTTGGCACAGTGTAGAGTGCTTGACTTGGGATTAACAGGTCCCAGGATTGATCCCAATGCTTGCAGTTCTTGTTCTTGAACTTTTTATAAACACATAAGAAATAAATTAGGGTTGGAAGAAACCAGGATCAATTCTGATGCTCAAACATTTTATGATCTCCTGAAAGTCACATGCTCTTTTTTGTTGATTTCAAAACAGATAACTTTATGTTTTTGATTATATTTTACAAATGTTGGGTTATAGATTACTCTTGGTTCTTTATTATTAAAAAACAAGAAACTTTTCCATTTACTTGTTTATATAGACAATTTTATATTAATTTTTTTTTCAATTAAGAGTCTACTGAAATTGACAGTGTTTATTATATTTGAATCAAACATATACTTTGATTCTTTGAGTTACATGTTTATAATATTTGATTATAAATACATTCCAAATCTATTTCTGGCTTTTATTTAGCCTTTCTGTATTAAAAATATTGTATAATTCAACAATATATTTAAGGAAATGAACAATTTGTTTAACTTTATCTCTTCCCATAATGAAGTTCAACATAAATTCTTTCTTTCCCACAGCATTAGTAAAAGAGTTATTACTTCATTCTTATTATACTGAGAGAGACAAGAAGCTTGATAGAGCAATTAATAAAAATATTATAAAATCAGGGCCATGTATGGATACTGTTCATAGAATAAATTGTGAGATAATAAAATGTTAAAAAATTACAAGGAAAGAACATGTTATGAAACATTTTATATTCAAGAAAATTTAAACAAATATGCAAACATGATTAAAGGTCCAGCACAATTACAGGTGGATAGGTGGACATGTCTGATTGTTGAAAACTTTAAAATTATAATTAAAAATATTATTTTTGTAGATTGTTTTGTAAATATATATATAAAATAAGAATTTAATTAAAGAAGATTTGAACCCAGATTTTCAAGTTCTTTTCAGACATCCATTCCATGTTATACAACTGACACACTTATCCACATACATGTGAAAAAAAAGATCTCCAATATAATTATTTCATGCAGCACTCATCAGTTGGTCCAGATCATCATCTCTCACACATAACATAATCAGTGCTCAGTTTATTTTAAGATAGCAAATCTTCAAACTTAAATGGAAAGGTTTTAATCTTAACCACTTTCCAACTCTTCAGCCATCCATATCATTGGAAATCTGATGGTAGAATGTTCAAAGCCTGTGTTTTTTCAATTTTGATATATGCATGTTGACCATAAGTCAATCTGACCCCTTTTATGTAGGACCTTAAGACCATTTTAAATACACAGAAAAAGGATGGACAAATCAAGGGCTTTGAACATGCATGCCACCATCAGTTTTTCAATAATATGGATGGCTGAATAGTTGAAGTTTGAAGTCTATCCATTCAAGTTTAAGGATTTGCTATCTTAATATAAATTGAGCACTGATTATATATATATGTGGGAGATGATGATCTGTATCAACTGATGAATGCTGATTCAGCAAAAAATATGTATATTGGAGATCATTTATCTTTTTTACATGGATGTGGTCATGGGTATCAGACATATTAGATGGAGTGGATGATTAAATGGAGCTTGAAAATCTGAATTCAAATCCCAGGTAATTACATCTAGCTTAAGTATATATATTGTACTTGTATTTAAATATTAAAAATAAGAATTGTAATAATATTATTCATTTTTATTTAGATATTTTACTAGTTATATTTATTGTATTATAGTTTAAACAATGTCTATTAAATGGAATTGCTGTAGAATAGTTAGTCATATAATGTTGTGAAAATGGGGTGGAGTAGAATAGAGTAGAATATGGAAAAAACTTAGGGTGAGAAATGGAAAGGGAGGGGAAGGTGGCTAACAGGTTTCTCTGGACATAATGGCTGAGAGATTCCTGACTCCGACAAAGGAGAAGCCATAGTGCATTACATCACATGTGATTATAAAAGAAACATCCTGATAAGATTCCAATAAGGACTGAAAGCTTGGTTAGATTTATTAAATAAATTTTTTAATTACATCTAGTTGTCTATTTCAATTTTATTTTAGATTGTATTTTTAAATTTTATTATATTTAATATACAAATAGACATAGAAGCTTAACAAATGATGTACACCATTTTATTCCTGTCATATTTGTCCACTACTATATAAAGATGGTTTTTTTCACATTCAGATGGTTGTTTTACAAATAATTATAAAATAGTTTTTATTTATGCTGATTAAAAAAAAACTGAAAGTAAATTATGACTTAACTTTGAAAATTTTTTTCCTAATTTTTTTGATTTTAATTTTATATAATTTTAAATAAAATATTTGGATTTATCATCAAATTTACCACAAAAAAAGGCAACTTACTCCTGCAAACCTCTTTCAGAAGGCAAATCTGAAGTCATAAAATACAGTACACATTTTTTTTCTTTTAAAACTATACATTTTATTTGCATGCATATAGTTAACAAATTAATTATTTTCTCTTTATTCTCCTTCAATACTACTGTTATAATTTTACTGTTTTTAATTTTATATAATACAAATATTTCATAGCTTTGCATCCCTATAAAATTTACAAATCAATTTATTTTATTACTTTATTAAGATGTGTTTAATAATTTAGTAGCAAGACAGCTTTATAATACAATTGTTCCATTTGCAATAATTTGTATTGGTGCAATACATGTACAAAGCACTAAATATTAAATAATTATCACTTTTTATTTGAAAAAAAAAAGTTATGTTTTTATCTCTAAGTATTATATATATTGCTAGAATTTAATTAAAATCATTATATTGTAAAACATTATATATATATATATATGTGCTGTATGCACAGATAATGAAGCTAGTATATAATCGAAAGCAAATATAAAATACTATTTTAGCTGAGCATTTTCGAGAAACTTCTTGCTCTCATATTCATAGCTACTATCTTGTTAAAAACTGCGTTGTTAGAAAGAAAATTTATGCAAAGTATTACAAATTAGTTACAACTGCCATTTTCGGGACAAGGCAAAGCAGGATTCTCTTTGATTAATAGACTTAGGATCGCTTACTATGTGTAATGCTTCTCTGATCTTGCATTTAGCATCATGTCTTTCTGAGCAAATGATGTTAGTAGATATGGGTTCGAATCTATGCCCTGTTGTTTTTTCATGCTTAACAAAGATGGAATTGCCTTCGTGTTTGGTTTTAGTTTTTTTGTAAATGTATTTATGCTTAGCCACCCTGTTGGCAATATTGGTTCTGGTCTCCCTATAATATGCAGCCTGGTAGTTAGCTTGTGGGAAGGTCATTATATATCCAACTTAAGGGGTGAGTTCAGGTGTGATTTTGTCCTTGGAATTATTGATAATTCTGTTTGTATTGGAAGATGATCAATAGATTACTCACAATTTTCGATAAACAGGAAAATAAATAAATTTTATCACAAAATCAACTGCAACCACACCATGGGCAATAAGCCAAGAATTCTTATATCATATATTCAACCCTTAGCCAAATATCGCAATAACAAATTACCTAAGGACTTCACCATCATACATTGATCACCTCCCAATACAAACAGACTTATCAATAATTCCAAGGACAAAATCACACCTAAACTCACCCTTCAAGTCTTGTATAAAATGACCTGCCCACAAGCTAACTGCCAGACTTCATATTATGGGGAGACCAGGACCAATATCGCCAACAGAGTCACTCAGCATAAATACATTTTCAAGAAAACTAAAACCAAACATGAAGGCAATTCCATCTTTGTTGAGCATGAAAAAAAAACAGGATATAGACTCGAACGCATGTCTGCTAACATTGTTTGCTTAGAAAGACATGATGCTAAAGCCAACATCAGATAACATTACACATAGCAAGCGATCCTAAGTCCATTAATCAAAAAAAAGCCTCCTTTTCCCTGTGCTGAAAATGGCAGTTATAACTAATTTGCATTATTTTGCATAAATTTCCTTCTAACAACACAGTTTTTAACAAGTTAGTATCTATGAATATGAGAGCAAGAAGTCTCTCAAAAGCACTCAGCTAAAATAGTATTTTATATTTGCTTTCAATTATATATATTAGCTTCATTACCTGTGCATACAGCACACATACACATCTATATATATATATATATATAGTATCAAAATCATTATATATTTTAAAACTAATTAATGCTACTACATATTAAATATTTAAAATATAATTATTACTTTAAAATAATTTTGATTAGATAAATAGATTAAAAGAATGATAACATTCAATTATCCTTTATACCCATCATTTTTATTATAGATGACAATAATTATGATAAAAGATAAGAAATGATATAGTTAATGGTAAATGAAGAACTGAAAATCAAAACAAAAATTAAATGATAAACCATAATAAATCTTTTATTTAATATTTAGCATTATTTTATATTCATATTTATTTTTAATATATATTCATCCAGACATATTTATTTTCTTATTTAACTTATATTTAATATTGGATATTCATTGACACTATTGTATTTTATAATAATCTTGAAAATCAAATATTCATTCCCCCAACTGATTTTATATTGAAGAAAATTATAATATAAAAGTAGTAAAGATGCCTGGCAAATTTGCAAATAAAAATCTTGCTCTTAATTGAAGACAACTAATACTTATAAATTAGAGTAAATTACTGACACACCATGTTTTCCTGATAATAAGACTGGATCTCATATTAATTTTTGCCCCCAAAGATACTCTAGAACGTATTTTGAGGGGATGTCTTATTTTTTCATATACAAAAATCTACATTTATTCAAGAACAAAAATGTATTCTTTACAGAAAACTGTTAGATTTTTATTCTGGGAACCCCCACAATTCCTTTCTTGTACATTCCATAATGGCTCTTTCTTTTTGCACTCATCAAATATAGTGATCAGAATATTGTTCTATTTACATTTACTATTAAATCAAGTATTAATTGAAGACTTGCAAGATAGAAATGATAACAAAATGATTAAGACTTAAGAATGGTTTGTCCACATAAAAGCAACAAAAAAAAATATGAGCACAAAAATTCATAAAATGTTTCTGTATTTCACATGTGCACATTAAGTATATCCATTACAACATACAATGTATTGAATTATGATGATTCATATATCACACAAACACATTACTTAAAAGGTATCATAATGAAAATAAAATAAAATCAAGCATTCTAAATTTAAGTATTAAATATAAATAAAATAAGTACCTAAAAATACAAATATAAAATTATAAATTGTCTGCTATATTGACTTGTGGTAGATGAATTGTTTCTCTATACAGGTAGAATTACGTCTGTCAAAAATGACAAACAAAAAAATACAAAAGAACTATATAATTTTTATTACTACTTATTTAAAATATTAATGTCAGTAATATTCTTTGTTTATACATTTGTTACTTTATACTTCAATATGTCTATTGTGTGTTTCAATAAGCAAATAAAAGCCACCTATTTGGATGATGATCTTAACTAGGGTTTAAGCATTCTGAAAAATCACACACTCATATAACATAAACTGATTATTTAAACTTATAATAGATTAAGTTGGGGCAGAGAAAAAAGAATTGCTGCTCCTATTGTAGTCTTACACTGTACTTCTTGCAAATATAATGTATTCACTCATTTATTATATGCTCTTTTTATTTTAGCTTTCACATCACTTCTTTATTTATGAACATCTTTGCAACTATACAAAATCATAAATTTTCAAATAATAATTATTTTAATAAAGAAGATGGAGTAGACCTTCTTCAAGAAATATCATCTGTCTTATAGGGAGAAAAGCCTTTCGTAATTTCTTAAAATGAACCAAACAATAAGATACAATACACAAGTATATAAATGGAAAAAGTCATTGAAGTGGCTAACTTTACAACAATAACATATCACATGACACTATCACACAAATTATACTTTGCTATCTCAACAGTATAATATTTTTTTTCACATCTCTATGCCACCTGTTTTTAACTTTAGTAACTAATAGATGCAAAATGGTAATGTTTTATTTGTTCATTAAGATCCACTATTCCAAAAATCCAAAGCTTCTTATTAATGAAAGCTACTAGCTTGACACTTCTGTAATGGGGATGTTAAATAGGAAAGCAATGAATAGGGATTTATTAAGCACTACAACCTGGAATCTAAATGGGAAAAGTACTTAGAAAAGAAGAAGTTGGCTAAAATAGCTATTTATAGAGAGAGAATAAAATTGAATAGTAAATTGTTGGAGGATATTAATAAAAGTGGAAGAGATGGAAGTAAAAAATTTTGGAATTATATTAAAAGGAGAAATGTAGGGGAGAGAGAGTTAGTATTACTAGATGATGAGGGAACTGAGTGTAGTTCTAGAGAAGATTTAGAGAGAATCTTAAATAGTTATGTAATGAATATAGAAAAGATGTTAGATGTGAATGATAGAATATTAGAAAATATGAAAGAATATAGTAATGGGAATATTAGTTTTTCAGAAAATGAACTAAATGAGGTAGAGAAAGGAAAAGTGGGAGGGGGGTGGATGGGCAGCAGAGATGGTAATGAATTTAGGATATAGGGCAAAAAAAGTTATTATTCCTGTTTTAATAAAATGGCACAGAATAGAGTTTTCCCAAGTAGGTGGAGTAAACAAGAGTAAAGTTATAAAGGAAAGGGTAGGACATAGAAAGTTGAATAATTATAGACCGAAGGGTAACATCAGTTTTATATAAAGTTTTCTCATATATGGTGGCTAGTAAAGTTGTAAAATGGATGGAAGGGAATAATGTAGTGGGTGAAATGCAAGGAGGTTTTAGATTAGATAGGCATATAGGAGATAGTTTATTTGTAGTTCACAACTTATGGATATGGTAGGAAGCGAACATATATGAGTTTTATAGATATAGAGAAGGCATATGACAGAGTAAATAGAAATAGATTATGGATAGTTTAGCAAATTTGGGAATGGATGAAGCTTTAATAGATATTATTAAGAAATTATATGAAAATAATTATTATATATATCAATTAGAGAATATAGAATCAATTAAAGTTAAAAATGGTGTATGAGATCTATTTTGTTCAGTGTTGTATTTGAGTGAAATGGAAAGAGCAATAGAAAGATTAGGAAGAGGGATAGAGATACCGTTAATAGGTAATAAGGGAGTATATATTTTGTCAGGTCTTCTTTTTGCAGATGATATATTTTTGTGTGCAGAAAAAGAGAAGATATGGAAGTTATGTTGAGGACATGTGCAGGGGTGGGTAAAGAGATGGAGATTAAATTTAGTGAAGAAAAATCAAATATAATGATGGTTAATACTGAGGAAGAGAAGATGTAGAATTTTTATTGGGAGATATTAAGTTAAGTGTGGTGAATAGATATAGTTATTTGGGGAATTATTTTAAGTAATCAGAAAAATTATTTGGATGAATGGGAGAAAAAATTGATAAATGAAGCAAAGAAAAGAAAGGATAGAAATTAAGATTTTCATATAATAAATATGATGTAGCTAGAATTATATGGAAAGGAGTTGAGTAGCAGGGTAACATATGGTAATGATGATTATATGTTAGTAAAAAGATATTAGATTATTTGAAAAAGCCAAAGGGAAGTAGGAAGACAGCATTGGATGCAGAAGTAGGACAGCAAGGGAGGCAATTCAAGGAGAAATGGGATGGTCAAGTTTTCATATGAGAGAGCAAAAGAAAATGAAAATGTTTGGTAGATTGAGTTTATGGATAATAAAAGAATAGCTAAAATAGTATTTAATTGGGTTATGAGTAAAGACAGGAACAAAAGGGTGAGAAAGGTAATGCCTATGCAAAAGATTTGGATAAAGAATTTATATCAGAATGGGGGGGGGGGGGGTAAAATTTAATTATATAAAAGGGGAAAGAAAAGAGGTTTTTTTGTTTGGGGGAGGGGGGGGGGGGTAGGAGTGGGGGGGGGGGGGGGGGTGGGGGGGGGGAAGGGGTCGGGCTTATCTGAGAATTCTCTTCGTTTAAGGAGAGCCAAATACACACACACACACACACATTGTTAATAATTGTTAATAATGATTGTGTTAGGAGGATTGTTGAGTGTTATAGTAGTAAGAAATGGGATAAAAGAATAGATTTATTAATAAAGAATAGGGAGTTAGAGAGATGGAGAAATAGTATGGCGAATAAAAAGATTTTAAATATATATAGAAATAAACAGATTAGGTGTGAGTTAATATATGATAATAGTAAGGAAAGTAGTTTATTGTTTAAGGTTCGAATGGGATCTTTAGCTACAAGAGAATATACATGTAAATGGAAAAATATGGGTGATTTATTTTGTAAATTATGTAAGGAAGGAGTAGAAAATATTAGGCATTTGTTAATTGAATGTAAATGCTTGAAAACAGAAAGGGTACATATAATGAAGTTATGGAAGAATAAATATGGAAAAAAAAAGATTATACAGAAAGTGAATTATTGTTTTTTATGCTTGGTTTAGGAAAAGATAAGAAGGATCTAGATATAAAGGTTATATAGTTGACAAAGATTATGTTGTGGAAATGGGATAGAGCAGAATATGGGAAAATTTAGAGTGGGGAATGGAAAATAAAGTGGCTAACAGGTTTATCTGGGTATAATTGCTGAGATATTCTTGACTTCGTTTAAGGAGAAGCCACAATACATCACATCACATTACATACTACTTGAGCAACAGGTTTGATATTTGACTATTGTGGTAAACTGTTACGTTAATAAAATGAGTACTCAAAAATTGATTTAAGTGCAATAGTCTGTAGAAACTAATAGTTAAGATCAAAAGTAATAACTATAAATATTTAGATTATGCATAGTATTAATTGTTAGAATCCTTTAAACATTGTTTTAAGATTGAATTTTGATATTAAATGCAATGCATTTGGAAAATGCTGTTGATACTTATTCAAATAAGAAATGATTAAGAAAATCAAATAAATTCAATTACAACTTACACTCTGATGATGATGAGTAAAATAACCTTAGCATTGAAGATTAACATAAGTATAATGATTCCAAAAATATTTTTAATTTTTTTGTTTAGATTTAATTTAAGATTAATCTTTGGGTACCAGCCTCTCTTATATAGGAAGATTATTTCTGGATGTTATAATGTGATCAATCATCATCATTTTAATATAATTCCATTACTTCTACCTGTCTCCCAGTGGGTCACATGACTTCGTAGGGTTATTGGTATATTAATGTTTATGTTTGGAATAAAAAAATAACCTAATTTATATAAACAATGAATAAATAAAACAGAAGATTATTGTTTATACATTCATAACTGTAATCAGATAAATACAATAAAAGTAAAAAAAAATGTAAAATATTGATTCAAACAAACATAAACATTATACTTCAGGCCTTATAGTTAAATATAAATGTTTTAAATCGAAAATGTAAGCTTACTATATATATATATGCACATTTTTAATGACATACTTTATCAATCCAATCCTGATTATAATTATCCTTTTCAGAAACAGATGGCAGTAAACAATGTAGAAGAACTGACAATTTTTTCATATTTTTTGTTGAGAGTGATATCAATATTTAAACTAGTTCAATCATTATTATTAGAACCTTTTTATTTTCCCATTATCTTTTGCTCAATGTTGTTTATTTTCTCTCAGCATAAAAAGGGGTTATGTTTAGGATTTATTATTTATTAAAGTAGAATGTAAATTAAAATAATTATGCCCCTATAGAGGACAATCTAGCTTTATACACTTATAATAATAAACAATTAAACTTTTAAATAAATGATTACAAAGAATAAGTAAGTATATATAGTAAAAAAAAAAAACATTTACGTAGATCATTTTGAGGATTTCAAACATTATTTTAACTTCAAAGTCAAATATAATACAATCAAAATTTATAAATGGCAGTTTTTTTAATTAAATGAGAATTTTCACATGTATTTATTTCTTGGAGATTGATTTTTATCATTTTATTTTAATTTTTATTGTTGTTACTTATGATATCAACGATCATTCTATGTAAAGATATTATCTAGTATTTTTTCTTTCTTTTCTTACTGAATCTCTTAAAATTTCTATTAATATAATGAAATGATGAAAGTCAAAATTAGATAGAATAATAGTATTATTATTAGTGATTAATAAAATTTTATTAGTAATGTTAAAAAAATTACTATGATATTTTATTTATTAGGGTAAAAATGAATATTAATAAATAAAATAAAAAAATATATATTTTGTAGTATAAATTTGTGGTAGCTCATTTCCACTATCTAGTTGAAAATGTTAAATTGTTTTGTAGAAAAATTCAAACTTTATGAAACTTCTTAAGTGCTATTATTTTCCTGACTTCTTTAAAGTTGCAGACCTAATTAATGATAATTAAACAGGTAATTTTAGAATTCATTCCCAAACTGTCTATCCCTGGTCAAGTCAGCAGCACATGAAGAAGAGTTGAAATAATACCACTCAACAAATCTGTATGTCATTACTGACAATTAAATGTATTTGGGAAAAATATAAATAAGGTGTGAATTTTTTTAAAAGCAACAATTTCAAGTAAATAATGAGAGTTGAAGCACCACAAACCTTAAGATATTAGACACATATATCATTATAATATATAAACAGTAAAACACAAGAGGAAATTTAAAAAATTAAACAAAACAGTCATATATACTTACATAAATTTTAACTCTTTTGATGTCCAGATAATTGATGATGGTTTAACCAAAAAAGTCATATTTGGGTATCATACCTTTTAATAAATGCTTAAAAAATAAACCTCTCATGCCTTTGGACATCTCATTATACTAACTCCGATAATGAGATTGGGCTTTTGTACAACCACATTTCCATTCTTTAACTACACGCGTAGCATTTCTAACTACAACAATTCCCTGTATCATTTTTTTGGTTCAAGTCCCTGAGAATTAAAAAGACAATGATGGAGATAGGTTGGAAGTCCTTGATTATGATCGTTGCTTGAGGTAGTATAATCACTAATGAGCCAATTTGGATTAGTTTTGAGTGAGATAGTAGTTGCAGATGGCTAAGATGATATATTTAGGGGGCCATATTTAGAAAATCTTCCTGCTTACCACAGAAGTTTATTTACCTAGAAATTGTGACTGAAAAATGGCCTGTCTTACACAATCTAGCTAGAAAATCATGATGACTAATTACTCATTAACAGCAATAGAAATAATAATACAGAGGGTAAATTCTCCACACAGTAGTGCCACCAATGCAAGCCAGAACTGATCAATGGATGCAAAAAGGTTTGTACATAAAATCCCTATTTGGTGCCTACTGTATGGAGAGTTTAGCCTCTGTGTAAACAGCTTGTGTAATCATAAGAAATGATGATCATGTGAAGTTTAGAAATAATAATAGCGATAATAGTATCGTAATAGTGATAAAGCATCAGGTAGTGACAGTATAAAAGGTATCATAAATCTAGTATTTTTTTTAAATGATAGATACACAGAATGTATCAACTTTACTTGAAAAAAACTTGTAAAGACCAGAATGAAGAACTACCCTAGTAGTTAAAGAATTGTCACAATTTAAGAACAATGTATCTTTTCTTAGTAAAACTCATTTTTCAAAGGAAATAAGTTTAATAAAATAGGTTAATGGGTACAAGTTTTTTTGGAAAAGATAGATTAATCAGTGAAAAGAAAATGCATGGTGTTGCATTTGCTGCAAACTTTAATTTCAATGAAATGATAATAGTTGTAAAAATTTGCTTTAGCATCTATGCTTAACTTTGAATTAGAGAATATTTGAGATAGAAAGCTTTATTTTTATTGGATAACATTACTACAGCAATAACAGTAAAATATCAAATGTTTCTTCTTGAAGATATGAATGCATATATTGGTAAATTCTAAAACTTTTTTTGAATAATGATACAAAAAATGAGATGATAACTTTTAGTGATATATCCATTTTATTTACACAATTAGATTTGATCAAAGATACCAGCTTAGTGAAGCCAAAGCAGCTCTTTGTAATCTTAAAAATGAAAAGGATATAGGTCATTATGAAATACATGGAGAAGTTTTAAAATATCATGGTGACATATTAGTTTCAAAAATATTGGAATTATTAAAAATATGTTGTAACAGTGTGGAATGAAAGAAAAATTAGAGATACTGCAATTAATGAATATGAATACAGTAAAAAATAAGCAACTGAAACCATTATAACCAATTTTTAAGTAATATGGGATCATTAGCAATTATCATCAACAATCAATATTCAATTTTTGTGACTGTAGTTAAAAGAAATAAACTATAAAATCTTAAACTAATTATCATCTAGACAATGTCAAACTTGAAATATAGTATAAAAGCAGTCATCAATATTTAATCTGCATGCACATACTTCAGTGTTAAGGTAACTACAATAGTAAACATATCAAAAAATGTGGCAATCATTATATCAATGCTGATAATCATCAATACTTTTGGGCCATTGGTACCATGAGGGTACTGGCCACCAATCAACTAACAGTTATCACAAGTGGACTTTAAAGATGATATTTATTACTTAGCATCATCTAAATAATTTTCAAAAGTAGTATAAGAACATCCACAAACATACATATATAATTCATATATCATTTGTCCAAACTAGTTTTGGGATCACAAAGACTTTACTGTTAACAAGCGAAATATACACACAATCTAATATCAATAAATAATTCCACTAAAATAGCTTAAAATAATGATTAATACAAATATTAATTAGAAAAAAATAAAAGGTCTGATAAGTATTCTATAATATAACAAAATCATTCTGATTTTAATTATTTATAAATATATGAAAATATTTCAATAAATTTAAATATCAAACAATGGAATTTATAGAAATATATTAATAAGTAGTTTATATAACTCATCATATATATATATATACATATAACTACACAAACATTTGTGTATGGTAATAAAAAACATTGCAATCATTAATATATTAATAAATATTCTAATTTAACAAAATACAAATAATCAAATTTTAACATATATATTATGTGAAGTGAATAGAAAAATAAATTATTTCACTTCTTAATTTTAATCATCTTTATCTTGTAAAGTTATTATTACTCAAAAATTATTTCACTTCTTAATTTTAATCATATTTACCTTGTAAAGTTATTATTACTCTGAAATTGTAAGAGTTTTGAGTCCTTTCTGAAAGTTCTTTTGTTTTCAACTTTTATTCTCATTCTTGTAAATATTGAGAATGATTTCCAAATTTATTTCTGCCATCAACTAATTTCTTAGCAATATGTTTTAACTTTATTTGAAAACTGTTTATCTTTACTTATTGTAAGCATTTCTTAGCTAATTTCAATTTCTTCTATCCTTGCTTCATATGTTTGAAAAGCAGATTTCATGTATGGACAATATATATATGACTGGCAGAAGATTTCTTTCTTCTATGCTTCCATGCATACATAAAGTAGCATAAGTATACAATGTATCACTGGAGTATCCAAATTAGACTGGTTTCTTGTATAGGATTTTGGATTTTTATACCCTAGATATCACATATATAAGATAAATATTGGAGGTCCTGAGCTTCAATGGTAAAAAACAGTATACTTCTCATATATTGAGCTATGAAAGTCCTGCTATTTGTCTAAGACTTCAAACTCAACCAACTTGAAGACATGCTGAAATCTGACTTTCCATACACATTCTCTTCAATCTAATAATAAGTTAATCTGAAATCCCTATCTATAGTAGATATTAAAAAAATTAAAACACTAAGAATTAAGTTTTCCATTTTGATTAATAAAAACAAAATATTAACTAAATTATTATTGTATGTGGGATTCAAACTCAGACTTTCATATGACCCTCAACTCTCCATGCCATCTCATATTGCTGACCCACCTGATCATACACATGTTGAAAATATAAATAATCACCAATAGACATATTTCATGCTAAACCAGTAATCATCAGTTGGTCCAGATTACTATCTCCACACATATACAATCAGTGATCAGCTTTGTATTAAGATAGCCAATCTTCATACTTTAAGGGACAGGCTTCAAACTACTCCAACTCACAACTGTTCAGCCTTCCATTTTATTGAAAAATCTGATGATGGAACATTTAAAGCCCACAACTGATTATTGCTGGTTTAGTATGATTTACATATATTGATGATTATTTACCTTTTCAACATGAGTATGATCAGGTGGGTCAGCAATAGGAGATAGCATGGAGAGTTCGAAAATCACGTAAAAATCTGAGTTTGAATCCCACATACATTACATATATATATATTGAAACTGTAAGATTCAAGATCAAATCTGAGTTTGAATCCCACATACATTACATATATATATATTGTAACCTAGTGTTATTGACACTTGGTCTATTTAGCATCATTTCCACAGGAAAACAATGCTATCCTTTTTCTAGAAAATAGAAAAATAAAATAGTAATAATATTAAGTGATTAATAAAATAGGCTATTACTCACTTTAACATATTTTAAGCCAATAACTAATAAATTTAGTAATTTAATGTCATTTTGAAAAAGAGCATAAATAATTAATTAAAAAATATTAACCATAAGAGCAATTTAATATAGTATAAAAGCACAAATTATAAACAGTAATTGATTTAGATGGACAAGGAAGGGGGGATAGATGAGTATCTTATCATAATACAATAGCTTCTGGTAATTTTTTTTAAATTATTTAGATAATAGTGTATACAGAAATATACAACACAAATAAATCTTGTTAATTAAGTGTATTTATTATTTTTCATTATTTGTCAAATTACCTTGTAATCTATTTAATTCATACAGAAATATATAACTGTAATACGTTTTTTTTTCCTTTCTTTTGTTTATGTATAATTAAATGAATTTTTCTCTGTAAGAGGTCGCTAAAATAAAACAAGACCGCCAAAAACTGGGAAAAAGTTTTTAGTCTGCTATTTAGTCTTCAAAAAGGAGTGAGTACTGAAATTCGGTAACAAAATTTTTTATATTTTTATTGCAGAAATAAATATCAGTCCATTAAATGTTTGATAATATCATGTTTGGCTAATTTTAATTGATAGGATATTCTGCTTTTCTATGTCCATCGACCTATTATAAAGTTTTTATACTAAAAGATTATACTATCGTGTGCTAAAGTTTAAAATCACCGTATTGACTACAGTAATCACTGAAAGCGTCATTATGTTTAAAGTAAATAATATAAATAATTTCCAGCAAATAAACAATTATTTATTAACTTTACCTTATTTGATAATTTTTTCTTGGTATAAAAGAAAAATTTATAATTTAAAAGACATATTATAAAAGCTAAGGAAAGTTAACTATAAAATTTCGCGCTCTTTTAAACTGACATTGTCTGCATTTAAAAATAATGAAAGCTCTTCACATTAAAATATAATTTATTCAATGAAAATTATCTAGAAATAATATGAATGATAAAGGATATTTACTTGTGCATCTGCATAATTTTAAAAAGAAAATATAAATTTTCTCAAGGTAAATATTGAAAAATTTGTATGCGTGCATATTACGGAAAACTCATTATTAAAGAAGACTTATAATTCCTAGAGTAGGAATAAAAACTAACCAATAAGTGACTTAATTATAACTTTAAAATAATATGTTATATTATATCTCAACTAGAGTCCGTAAAATTCTATCTACGTAAGTCAGCTGCAGCCCTTATAATTATAATATTTCCTAAAAATCGCGCCTTAGTTTATTCTTAAACCAGCTAGCTAAATAAAATGGTACGTATCGCCAATATTAAAAAAAAGAAAAGAATTGTATATATGTGATCGTCAAGCGTCAAAATATTCGTCATGTTAAGTTATGTATTGTCTTTCTTGGATCCCAAAATTATATAAGTTAATTCAAAGAAGAATTAATATCCAACGCTATTATGTTTTCTTTGCTTAATTATTAAATGCGCCAGAATGGAAGCAACTTTTATCGAAATGAAATAATAAAATGTGTTTCTTATTTCAAAAATTTTACTTCGTGAACTACGAAAGGATCAAGTTCTTCATCTAAATAAATTGCCCAACGGAAAACATTTTTCTAGAAAGAGAATAAACACTTGTTAAGTAATATTTTTTTTTATTTGAAAAATTATGTATATTTTTTTTTATCAACAGGTTAAAAGATGTACATTCAAGTAGTATTTAAATGACCTTGTAATCATAAAGGTATGTTTTCTTTTAATTATTCTACGTTAAATTTATATTTGACATGGAAAATATTTTTATAAAATGTGTTTACTTATGATAGGCAATTATGGGTGTAAATTTATATGTTAAATGCGTAAAAGTAGAAAAGTTCAGATACTTAATAGATAAAATATCTAGTTAAAATTATCAGAAGTAATTAAAAAGAAGTGCTATACAGAATCTTATTTATTTAAAGTTTAAACAAATTTATACTATGTTAATTGCGGAATTTATTCCCAAGTATATTTTTATTAACGCATTCACTTAATTTAGTTCAAAATACTATATAACCAATTACTTGTTGAATGTTTCTTTGGCAAAGGTGAAAATTATTATGTTTATTTTGTATTATCCATTGATTACAGACATTGATTTAAGTATACCCGGAATATAAATTTTGTGTAATTAGAGTATTTGCTTGTCTTGCCCCGAATAGCATCAGTATATGATTAATATTCACATTAGTAACAATTGTATGTATTTATTTTGTGGGATGGAAAATAATCTCCCCAAAAGCTTTATTTTTCATGAGGGGGAATAAATAAATCTAGAATTCGGGTATGGTTATAACCCAAGCGATCGCTTCCCAGAGCCAGGACGATCAGCCATTTATACCGTATGTAGTTTATTTCGTTCGTTAATATCCCATGAGAGGATTATATTGGTGTGTGTTCCTAATATGCCCAAGAAAGAGGCCAGGACCCACCAAACTATTTTAATGTAGTCGTTAACTCTTCGTATCTACGGTATTATTCCCTCTTCCTCATGAGAAAATAGAGATAATTCCACCACGGAAGGTGTAGAATATTGTGTTTTATTTAAAAAGTTATGGCAAGATAACGGGTATACTGGAGGTAAATTCCTTACGATCCATTTAGTAAAAATAGAGTGCTAGTATATATGATCAATGTCTGGATTGTGCGTCGGAATAGTGCGGGTAATCCACACATAAGTCAATGGAGAGAATAAGTTTAAATTTGCGTGATTTATAAATTTTTATTTGCCAAAGGAGGGTTCAAATACTAAGTTTAATTCAGGTTAATTATTAAGTAGCACTCACAATATAACTTATACGGAGGAAACAATGTGTATAACAACTTCAGTTGTTATTCAGGTAAATATGAGAATAATAAGTGTAACTTCTGATAAATAACCCATAAATTATAATAAGTTATCTAAATAAAAACTGTCATTTAGTTAAATATACGATGATAATAATCGTTTGTACGCATTGCTTAGAATCCAATTATTTTTATTTTAAAACAAATAGTCAGAATAAAGTTAAGCAGTCGTTCATATAAGATACACTAAACTGATAAGGTAGTGTATCGACAATAATATTTAAATTGTTATAATTAATCTGAGTCAATGTATAACAAAGATGAAGAAGTAGTTCGAATCTAAGTCTAAAAGCATAGACTAATTATTATTAGTTATTATTTTGTTTTATCCATATGGGATCAACTAAAGTGTAAAATTTTGTTTATTATGTTAATCCTAAGGGATTGTTTTTGTTAAATTGTAAGAATAAATTGGAATATTGTTGAAATTTAATAATAAATATAGTTTTATTAAAAGCTGTTTTGAGTCATTTTTCTTGTGTGCTAAATAAAAGTGTATCTGCATAATCCTTGCAATACTTTCTTGAGTCCAAAATTATTTATGAAATCTCAAGTTCAATACACTAGATAGACAATTTTAAGCAGATCAGAATATTTCATTCTAGTTTTAATTTAATAAGAATTATTTATGGAATTGAAACTTCAGACCAAAACATTTTATTTTATGTGTGTGTAAAATCACTTTATTCCCAAACTAGTATATTTGATTGCATATTGTTCCATACACATGTAAGTGAAGTGTCTAAGTATTAAATCTTAGTTAAATTATTGTGTTGTCATGGGGATGGAAGGACACAAAAGTACCCTTGTCTTTTCATCATTCCAACTGAGATTCTGGATTATAAATTGGCAGTATTATTCAAAATTATGTGTTGTCATTGAATAGGGTCATCATCTCGTTAAATATTATAATAGTTGATATGTGGATGAAGACACCTGGAATTTAAATAAGTTAAATGTTTTCTATAGCCAACCAGAGTGTCAGTTCTATTGGACAACACAATACTGCCGAGCAATTTTAGTAAATATAACAGAGAACCCTGAGATTAGTGTCAGTATTATAAGTGCTCTTAAAGAGAGAATTGATTCAGTATGATTAATATTACAAGTGTGGCATGGCTAAAGAGATGAAAACTTTAAATTGTATAATAATAAATATTGAGATCATATTGGCAAATTGCTGAATGTTGTATTTGGTCAGTAATATTAACAATGAAATAAAATCATCATCATTGTCGAACAGTGCAAGTACTTATAGCTCAGAGAATGTGTTTTAGATAGAGAGAGAATTTTAGTTTATTCTAAATTGTTTTATTAAATCTATTTTATTAATGATAATTATTTTTTTATTCTGTCTCTGTCTGAACTGCATATCTCTGTAGCTGAATTATATAACTAACCTAACGAAGAGCTATAGCTATAAAATATCATAGTAGATAATAGAGGGATTGGCTATTCCCATCCGATTTACTTTAATAGAAGCCGCTCTCTGGTGTTACCGGGTTATAGGAATGGCCCGTACGTTCTTTTATTTTGGATAGATAGGAACGTCTTCTTTTATTGGGTTAGAATATATATATATTGAAACTGTAAGATTCAAGATCGAATCTTAGTTTCACCTGCCATATTGTTTTATCATCTTCTACCCACTCCTTCATCCCACCTAAATTTAAACCTTCAATATTGGACTGTGTGTATAATAGTATTAGTTATATAAATAAAAGCTTGTTAAATATGCCACATGCACACACACTCAAATATGAGATATAATGCACTGAAAATAATATATTAAATTTAGAATATTTAATATTTTTGTGTTAATAATTATTTAGGTCAAAGTTATATAACATTTTAATTTGTAAAATCTAAAATTTGTTTTTAACCTTTTTAAATATTTAAATGTATTAAAAATAGAAATTCCCATGCTAAGTAAAATTGCGAAGTCATAGTGGGTGAGGAGACACAATAGAATACTGAGAAATATTCCTGAAAACTTTTAGTTTTTAAAGAAATACCTGCAGTATAATGAGGTCATAGATGAAATATACAATAAAGTAAAGCAAAATATTCGGATTGGAATGACAAATAGAACATGTGCTCTTAAAGCATTATTTTACCTGCAGATATGTGAGCAGACCTAAAAGGTGAAAACTATATCATGTCAGATAGATCCGAAAGATAAAGAGTAAGGGGGAAAAAGGTATATAAAGTCTTGTTCAAAGTAAAGTGAGCTTCTTAACCTTTCTTTCGTATGTTTGTGTTATAATCTATTCATCAAATTATTAATGTATGCTATTTACATGCAACATTCAATGTCCGAGTAGTAGGTGTGCACTATTCTTCTCTGGAGGATGGTAGATACACTGGATTCCCTACTTGCTTTTAAAATGAACTGAAATTGTTTGCTGTAATCCAAATATTGCTACCTAATCAACTGCTGCTTATAATCATGATCACTAAATGAACTGTTAAAGAAAAACTGCTACTTCATAGTCCATGAACAAGAGAATCTCTCATAAATGTGCACATTCTGCTTAAGTCAAAGGTAACTGGTACCCAAAAATCTTTAAGAACTTTTACGCTCTTTTATTCAAAACTAGAATTCGTATCTCTAATTTGTATAATTTTATTCATAATTTCTCCTCATGTAAATCCTATTAAAACCACTAAAATTCTTAAGAATCTGTAACCTTTAAATATTTAAGTACTATACGATCTTTCCTTTTCTTTGTGTATCCAGTTCTATTAATATTTATTTATTGATGTAATTAATTTTATGCCTCAATAATTTCTGACCTAGCCTATTAACTTTATTAAATGTTAGAATTCGTAGCCTTCACCAAAATGCGTGAAGTCATAAGATAATATATTTACAGTAAACTCATTTTATGTTGATAAAGCTGCTAGCTAGGAAATTATCTACCTTTATATTTTATAAATTATTTCTCAGATATATCTCATTTTATATTAATATGCTTTCTATTATCATCTTATATTTTAAATGAATTATGGTAGTTTTACAGATGCATCTGACTTTCATGATTAGCTATTAGTGTGTGTACTATAATTTGTGTGGGAGGATATCTTAACTTAACAATAGAAATATGATAGCATTATAATCTTTACCCTTTTATTGTTATTATCAATTGATTTCCATTTAATTTAACTCTGTAATCAAACCAATATCTGGTATTTCAAGGGATTGTAAGTTAATCACTTGTAAATGTGGGCCTTGGGAGTGAGTCATCATTTATTAGCAATTAAATATATAAATCATATTATATTCTCAAACATAGGTGTTATTATTGAGCAATGCCAAAGTTTTTACCATTTAAAGCCATGGAAATCAGCAGATACCTATGTTTAAAGGTATCATTCTGGTCCATACAGAAGGGCATAGTTCAAAGTGCTTCCGTGAAAAGCTGAGTCCATCATGCAGTCAGGTAGTAACAGTGGCAGAAGTTCTCGTACACCTGGACTTGTGATAATGACTGGTTTCATAGGGTTCCTCCCCAACAGGAAGTCTGCCTATAAGTTTATATTTCCCTCCTGGCTTCCATCTCACAGTTCGCTCCTTTATTATTATATGGCATCTCTACAAACTCACCTCTTGTCCAGTTAATTATTCATTTACTCTCTCATTATGATTTCATGTCCCAAGCCACCCACATTATTTTGCCTCCAATAACAGGTCCTCTTTAGAATTAATCATGCAAATGAAACTTTATATATAATCTATTGTTGGGGTGAGTAAATTCACAGCTGTATATCTTGTTCGATGTTTACCTCGCATGATAACTAATGTGATTAGTCTTGGGCATGAAATAACAGTTTACTACCATTAAATACCCAAAGGGGTAGGTCAAATGATTAATGTATTAATAATGTGAACTCATCCCATATTAGGAGTAATGACAAAGATCAAACTCCAAGCTTGTAACTAGATTTATATCAATATTAAATATAGTTTTAATTATATGTACATCTTCATGTTTATTTCCTTAATGCCATATAGCCATAGGGTCTCATGTTGAAATAAATTAAATATAACAAGGTCATTCATTAGATTAGTAATAATATTAGTTGTAATAGAATTAGTTAGGGTCTCTTGCATCTCCCTGACCCCCATGGCCTAAAAGATGTTTGCTAATGTGGTGGCAGGTATCTTATATCATAGTTATATGTTGTGTAGTCAATCTACTAGGTTCAAACTCAGCATTGTAGGCCCTGAGCCCACCAGTAGTGCTGATCTTCGACTGTAGTGGAGGGAAGATGCAACTGGTTAATGAGATATATAAATTCTGATGTTACATAGTAAATTTTTCTTTAGCATCTCATTTTATATTATTATGCTTTCTACTATCGTCTTATATTTTAAATGAATTATCATAGCTTCAGAGATGTATCTGACTTTCGTGATTAGCTATGAGTGTGGGTGTACCATAATTTATGTGGGTGGATATCTTAAGTTGACAATAGAAATAGGATAGAATTATAATCTTTACCCTTTTATTGTTATTATCAATTGGTTTCCATTTAATTTAACTCTGTGATCACACCAATATCAGGTTATTCGGGGTCTTGTAAGTTAATCACTCATAAATGTGGGCCTTGGGAGTGAGTCATCATTTATTAGCAATTAAATATATAAATCATATTATATTCTCAAATGTGTTATTATTGAGAAATGCCAAAGTTTTTCTCATTTAAAGCCATGGAAATCACCAGATACCTATGTTTAAAAGTATCATTCAATTCCATATGAAAAGCTGAGTCCATCATGCAGTTGGGTAGTAACAGTGGCAGAAGTTCCAATACACCTGGACTTGCAATTATGACCGGTCTCATAGGGTGACCAGCAGGAAGGCCACCCATGAGTTTATATTTCCCTCCTGGCTTTCATCTCACAGTTCGCTCCTTTATTATTATATGGCATCTCTACAAATACCACCTCCCATCCAGTTAATTATTCATTTACTCTCTGCTTATGATTTCACTTCCCAAGCCTCCCACATTATTTGCCCTCCAATAACAGGTCAACTTTAGAATTAATCAAGCAAATGAAACATTATAAATCTATTGTTGGGGTGAGTAAATTCACAGCCATATATCTCATTTGATGTTTACCTCACATGATAGCTAATGTACTTGGTCTTGGGCATGAAATAATGCTACTATTAAATACCCAAAGGGACAGGTTGAATGATTAATGTATTAATAATGTGAACTCATCCCATATTAGGAGTATTGACAAAGATCAAACTCCAAGCTTGTAACTAGATTTATATCAATATTAAATAGTTTTAATTATATCTACATCTTCATGTTTATTTTCTTAATGCCCTATAGCCATAGTGTCTCATGTCAAAATAAATTAAATATAACAATGTCATTCATTAAATTAGTAATAATATTAGTTGTAATAGAATTAGGTCTCTTGCATTTCCCTGACCCCTGTGGCCTAAAAGATGTTTGCTAATGTGGTAACAGGTATGTTATCCTGTAGTTATATGTTGAGTAGTCAATCTACTAGGTTTGAACTCAGCATTGCAGGCCCTGAACCCTCCTGTAGTGCTGCTCTTCGACTGTAGTGGAGGGAAGATGCAACTGTTTAATGAGATATATGAATTCTGACCATTACAATATGCAGGTATAAGCCTGTATAGTGTATTAATTTACATATTGAAACATAGTGCATCAAAGGTCTGCCCAACCCTCGCATATGTATATAAAAATTGATTATTCTCCTGTACATGAAGGATGGGTAGGATGACAACCTTGGAACTAATGTGGGCTTTGAATGTTCCATCATCAGATTTTCAATGAAATGGAAGGCTGAAGAGTTGTGAGTTGAAGTAGTTTGAAGCCTTTTCATTAAAGTATGAAGATTGGCTATCTTAATATAAAGCGAGCACTGATTGTATATATATGTGGAGATAGTAATCTGGACCAACTGATGATTGCTGGTTTAGCATGAAATATATATTTAGTGATTTTTTTTTTCAACATGTGTGTGATCAGATGGGCCAGCAATATGAGATGGCATGGAGAGTTGAGGATTGTGTGAAAGTCTGAGTTCGAATCCCACATACATTACAAATATATATATATATATGCAGGTTTAAGCCTTATAATGTATTAATTTAAATTATTATTATATTTTAAATTCACATTAATTCCTTAAATGCACATTGATTACATAAGTAATATTTACTAAGGCTGTAACCTCAAGAATATGCGTGTAAAAATGCAATATTAGGGATCTCTACAGGTCTTAACCACAAGCTCTTCCAAAGCATAAGCTTGTGGTTAAGACCTGTATAGTTCCCTAATATTGCATTTTTACATGCATATTCTTGAGGTTACAGCCTTAGTAAATATTAATTCCTTAAGTAAAACAAATTATAAAATTAACTATAATTAAGTTGTAATACAAATCAAAAATATCTGATTTTTTTTTTAATTTTTCTTCTTTACTAAAATCGAAATAGAGATTTTTTTTTATATTTGATTTTAAATAACTTATATTTCAAAATATTAAAAAATAGTCTTCATTTCCAAATTAATATCTGTTATTCTAGATTTTATTTTAAATAATTATATATACAAATTTTGTCTGCATTCATTTAAGTTTTAAACATATACATACACACACACACACACTAAATTGTGTACCATGATGCCAATCCATCTTAATATGGACTAATAAAATTGTGTCATTTAATGTTAAGGATGCTTATATTATTCCAATTTTTAAAAGTAAAGAGAATTAAGAAGAATTTCAGTTAGCCTTTATATCTGAATCATCCAACTATCTGTGAACTGTGCTTATTGGTAGTCTGAGCACAGTACATAATGTAAGAAAGATAGCTGATTAAAAAAAAAATTAATCAATATGTTTTGAATTAAATTAATTTATTTCATTAAATTTTACAGTTGCAGTATCTGAATTCAAACAATTATAAACTTCATGCCACTTAGAATTAGCTAATCATAAATAAAGACCAAAATAGTATCCCTTTTTAAAATGTCTAACTGTTGATAAAAAAAATTTTTTCCATTCAAAGCAACATAGAATGGAGAATTCAAGAGGGAGACAAAGCCTATCAAACTTCACAATTACTCTTATAAACTCTACTAGTTCTAAAAATAGATAACATAAGATGAAAAACTTTATTTAAATTATTGATACATTTAAGTGTTCTGTGTTAAATTCATACAATTCATAAAGCCATTTAACCGTAAAAACTTACTATCTGTTTTGAAGAGTATTTATACTCACAGGACAATCAAAATCACCAACTTATTTAAGAGTTAATCAAATGATCAATGGATATTGCCTGTCTTATATACATATTTCCTACAAAAAACAATATAATTTTTTAGTAAAATTTTAATCCATATACACTTATTATTTGACTTCAAATAACTCAACCTTCTACAACAAATACATTTTAACATTTCCCAGTAAATTAGGTGATGATCTGCTATTATGAATTACCATATATCTATCATGGAATAGAAATTCATTCTGATATTCCCATTCACCCATGTTTTAGTTAGAAAAGTTATATCATACTTCTCTGTTAATAATTTTTTTAAAAATTCAGTTGTCTTTGTACATAAAGCTCCTGACATTTTTATAGAAATAATGTAAATTACTACAAAAAACAATTCATTAATTATTATAGTATAGACGAATGAGAGCAGTCAATAAGAGTCTCACATTCTTCATTACCAACATTTGAAATATCTGTTTTGATTAAACTAGTAACAAATTCTTTACATATTTTATACTATTATCATTCATCAATGCATTAACAGTATCAACTAAGATTGCTCCATTGGCATTAGCAACATGGTTGATTTTCTCAGTAAAATTTTCAACACCATTACTTTTACATAAAGAAGCTACTGTATTTAATTTCATTGATTACTAATTTCTCAATTTTAAGATGATGTCATAAGAAAAATTAATGTATGCTCAAGGCAAAAATCAGGATTATTATCATTAGAACAATATTGGTAAGGTATTGAAACATAAAAAGATGAATATTTTATATCTTTAGATTTTAGTTTGTAGCATAGTATTGATGTATCCAATTTTTCCTTTAATTGATTAACTATCTGATCTTCAGACACATCTGAGCAAAATCGTGTAACAAATAGCTTCAAAATTTTTCTTTTCAGTTCAGTAGCTTTGAAAGCTTGATCAGATAATGTTCCAATTACAGATTGTCTATTACTAATCAAATCTTCTTTCACTTTTCATCATCATCATCATCATCATCAATCATTATCAATCCACTGCAGGATGAAGGTCTCTCCAAGTTTAATCCATCTTCTCCGATCTTTAGCTTCTCTTCTCCACATCACCCCTGCTCACTTTCTTATTTTATCCATCCATCTCACATGTAGTCTCTTTCTGGGTCTTTTACAGTCTCTTGGAATCCAGTTTTATATAAAACAGTAAATACATCTAATGCAATAGAATCCCTTACTTTATAATAAAAATATTTTCATTTTAGTTCTTCTTGTTATTACTACTAATGATTATGATGTTAGTAATAAGAGATAAATTTATTAATGTTTCAAGAGTTAAAAAAATATTTAATATTAATAGTAAAGAAAACCAGGTTAGATATTATATAGGTATACAAACTTAAATAAGTATTTAATAATCATGATATAAAATGTAAATTATGACTTTTACTTCCAGAAAGCTGTAAAGTTTCCTGCCAAGATAGTGATTTATGGAAAAGAGGGTGAAGGTATTAAGAATCTCCTGAATTCAGACCTAGGATGTCATTTGAAGATGACCTTTTACTTAGGTGCTTACAATGATAGATTATTTTCAAGCAAAACAAAATTGTTGAACTAGTAGAACAATGATCATATATTAAATGAAATATTGTTGATCTTTGAAAAATTGGAAGATGAAGAGACAGCGAACTTAAAAAGTGAATATATGCTTTACTATAAAGGCTCAAATATTATAAGCATAATTGAAATGGGATTAACTACAAATAAAAATTGAAACAATTACACTGTAGAGTTAATAGCCTATAAGATAGACTTAGCAAGATTAGTTAACCAAATTAAAGAAAGTTATTAAATATAAATAATTCAAGTTTATGCACAACAACAAAAGGATTTTTATATTATATAAAAATGTTTTTGATTAGACCCAACAACATGACAGACTTTAAACCTTGAATTGGTAAACAATAGAAATTATGAAAGTGCTGTAGATAAATTTGAATATGATGATAGAAATGAAAAAAATATATATTCACAGAAAAAAAACCCTGTATATTATGAATTATTTTTTTGAGAAGGTACAGTGGAATGTGATTATATTTTGATAGTTGAAAATACTTATTTCTAGATTGTAATGTTCTTAATAGATTGAATATAGAAAGTGATAATCAATTTATGAGATGTAAAATATGTATTAATACAAAAAATAAAATGAAATAGTTGAAAATTACCTAAAAACTCAATATTAATAGTTAATATTCCTAACCTTCAAAAACACTCTAATGAATTTAAATTAGAATTCGAAAATTGTTTTAAAATATTAGCAGATTTTGAAGATGGTTTAGACATGAAAAAAAGACAAATGAAACACTATTAGCAACTATAGCTGATTTAAAAAGCAATAATTTACCAGTAAGTTTTCTATTGAGACAATATAATATATGAAAAAAAGGAAGGAATATGAAACATTTTTAAATAATCCTTTAAGAAGAATTGATGATTAAAAATTTTGTAAAATAGTACGAAATAAAGTTAATAATGTATAAGAAGGAAAGTTACAAAAGAAAGTATGTATCATAAATATAAAACAACAACTTGATATTGGATGGAAGTTTACTTCTGCAAGAAAAAAAAAGATGGAACTGTTACATAAAAAAGAAATGAAATCATGAAATGTGTGTAAGAGTTCTTTATCAAGAACAGGAAAATAAAGTACCCCTTACAAGTTACATCTGAACTGTCCAGCATTTTAAATGAAAAAGTAAGACGTGCAATTAAGTGTATTAAGAAGGGAAAAGTTCCAGAAAATAATGAAATTATAATCAATATCTTGAAAGAATCAGATAAAGAAATAGAAAACTTGTTGGCAAAATTATATACCAATTCCTAAATGATAAACATGTACTAGATGATTGGTATAAGCAATATATCAATATTTAAAAATTGGTGATAAAGAAGATATTAGAAATTACAATCATGTCAATCTTATTTAATAATGTAAGCAGCCCCCCCCCCCATGTCAAAGCATTGGCCAGGAAGCGAACCCGCAACAACTGTCTGTAAGCAACTGCTTGTAAGGCAGCTGTGCTGACCTCTCAGCTACAAATGTTGGTAGCTGAGAGGTCAGCACAGCGCTTTACAAGCAGTTGCTTACTGTCAATTGTTGTGGGTTCACTTCCTGGCTGATGGTTTGTAATATGGAAAAAAATGCTTACATTATTAAATAAAATATCAATCTTCTCTCAGATTTATACAGTTAATTACAAATTGACTATAGCAAACTTTACATTTTAAGCAACCAAAGGAACTAACTTGATTTGAAAATGATTTTAGCATAGTGAATGGCATGCAAGTATTGAAGAAAATTATAAAAAAGTCCAATAAATTTAAACTGCAATTATGCTTTGCATTTGATGATTATAAAAAAGTGTTTGATTTTATATTGATCAAAGGTTTTGTTCATCAAAATATAGATTCAGGATATTGTCATATTCTCAAGAATATTTGCCAAAGTTAGACAGCAATGATTACATTACATGTTGATATGATTATTATTAAAAAACATGTCTGACAAGATGATTCTATATATCCAAAATTTTCTAGAGCAGTTTTATAAAAAGTATTTTGTGGATAAAAATGGGAAACTAAGGAAATAAAAGTATAAGTAGAGATTATTTCATTTATTTAGATTTTGCAGATGATATGATTGTTTTTATAAACAATAATTTAGAGATTTAGGAAAAACAAGAGTTATCGGATGGTCTAAAGATAAATACTAAAAGGATTAAAGTAACAGTCATGGTTTTTTTCAAAAGGAGAAAATAAAGATGATAATCATAAAATTAAAAAAAGTTAATAATTACAAATTATTAATCCAGATGGAAACATAATGGATAAAATTAATCATAGAATTAAACTTGGGTGGAATGCTTTTTATAGAAATAACTTAGTATTAAAAAAATATATGCCTATGTATTTGAAAAGGATGGTCTGTAATAGATAGGTTTTGCCAGCTCTGACTTATTGATCTGAAACTTGGACACGTGACAATAAAACAATATAAAGAGTTCAGACTACTCAATTAAATATGAAAAAATGTAACAAAAAGAGTTCAGACTACTCAATTAAATATGAAAAGATGTAACAAAAAGATATTGAAAATGAAATACATGAAAGAACAAACAGGGATCACTGATATCATTGAAAAAATTGGAAAAAAATAGAGCTGAATTAGACATATTAATAGAAGAAATTCTATCTATTTAATATCTTATGATGATGTATTGTAACTTTTTCTTCAGCAATTTTTTTCTGAAAATCTCTAAATTCCTTTTCTTATTCTAAGTCTTCACTGCATTCTATCATTAATAACATCCTCATAATGTATAATTAATAAACCATTTCTTTAAAATGCTTTCTGATATGTTTTATAATAGAAATAGGGTGAGCTTTTTGTTCTAAAATACTCACAAATATATTTTTCTGCTTAAATGTAATTTTTGATGACTGGTCTATAATTTATTAGATGTTGGTATAAAATATAACACTATCATCAGCAAATGATACTTATCTTGAAAGATGCATTTTTTCCAATTAAATTTTTATAATTTTTATTGAAGGTGTAACATTATTATAATTTAAAAAAAAAAAAAAAATTGGCTAAATAAATCTCAATTTTCTGGAGATTCAAGACCTTATTGACACCCTTGCCATAAAGTGTCATTCAAATAAGTTTGCAAATAAATGTGCACAAAATTCATCTGGTTAAATATTTTCTTGTTATGTATGTTATAAATTATATTTCCAATAATATTTTTCAAACTTTGGAATCTTTTTTAATATATGAATTAGATTTGAGTTTATCTTTATATATCTGTCTGTGGATAAAGACACACAGGATTCTCACTGAATTTTGAATAATGAAGCATATTAAAATAAATTAAAAAAAAAATTGTTACAAATCATGTATAGAGTATATTTAATAAAAATTAACAAATTTAAAAATTGTTAATAAGACTGACTTTTGGCATATTTTTCAATAGAAAAAAAAAAAACTTTTTTTTACTAACAATTTATCTGACTATATCAATCTGAATTACTTCAGAATTCTTAATTTTAAAACATTATACGTATAGTTTTTTAAATTTATGATTTTTTTTATGTAGTATAAATAATAAACAACTTTTTTAAACCGTAAATTAAAGAATATTAATCATAACATTTTTAAAAATAAGAATTAAAGTACATGTGGTCAATCTTCGTCTTCTAACTTAAAAAAAAAAAAAAACAGCTTTGGCCAACGAAAGATCAATGTTTGAATTATCTGATACAATATCTTTTCTAATTTATATTCTTTACAAAGACAATGAAACCAAACGCCAACTTTAAAATAGAGGTGCTGAAATGTGTTTCAACAGAGTTTGATTTCATTGGTCAAGGCCGAAGACTACCCGTATAGCATTTAAAATACCGCTATCATGCATGTATTGAGAAAAAAAAGTGAGTGTCGAGAGGTCAGCGCGACTGCCTTGCACTTGCAGGCAGTTGCCCGGGTTGCGGGTTCGCGTCCCGGCCTATGCTATGACACTTTAAAAATAAAAAAAAAGTGAGTGGTATAGTCACCAAAAAAAAAAGTAGAGAAAATAAAATAATTATAAAAAGGAGATTCATTCTATGAAAAATGCATTAAAATTATATTTAATGTTCATTACATTTAATTATGTAAGAAGCGGTAATGTAATTGTATACTGATATCCACAGATGTATATATAATTTTAAAAAAAATCAATTATTTTCTTACTTTCTCTGCATTTCGGAGTAGGTCCACTCCAAGTTCCAAATTCACACGTTATTATGGGTTCGCCAATTAACTGATAGCCTCGAAAACATTCAAACTTGGCTTTCATACCATGTTCAGTTTTCGGTGCTATTACACGGCCTTTATCAGGTGGCTTTGGTAAAGTTGTACACGAAACTTAAAAAACAAACAAATAAATAAATCTTTTAATACATTTTTTTTTTTTTTTTTTAAAGTTGAAATAGATATATATTTTCCATTAAAAATATATCGATCATTTCAAAAGTATACTAATTATTTATAATACTACAAGTTTTAGTTTAATTGATAATTTTACAAGTAAAGCATTATATTTTTGAAATTTAAACCTATATGCTTGCATCAATACACATAAACATATAGACAAACACACATATATGGATAGTTATATAAATAGATATAACATCCTTATAAACCACAATTTGCATAAACATGTACACAAGTAGGTATAGATAAATATAAAAAGATATATCCTAGATATAAAAACAACACATTTTTATATAATAAATAAATAAACCTTGGTACAATTTAACTTTGAAAACATTAAGTAATATATAAATTACAGAAACATCCTTTCAATTACTTCATTGCATACATATATAATACATCTTACACAGATATGTATATGTATTACAAATAAATCAAGTCAGATGTCACATGACCTAATCTAAATAAGCTTGTATTACAAATGTTTTGTAAACAGCTTGCAAATAAGCTCTTAACAAGCTTTGCAGAATACCCTCAACCCCAGATCAGTTTCTGCTACTGGCTTCATCAGTTAGGTGCCAGGATATTCAAGCATTAGATTAAAAATAGTAGGACAAGCCCAGAACTTTATCTAATGGATAATTATTAAGTAGTAAATCTGAAATTTTCAGACATCCATATGTCTTCCAATCCAGCTATCCAACTTAAATAGCCATATGGGATTGAACTAAGTTCAGATACACAGTATATTAATAGCTATTAAGGTTTTGGCAATTTTATATTGCTAAAGCTATTAATATATGGTGTATCTGAACTTAGTTCAGTCTCATATGGCTATTTAAGTTGGATAGCTATATTGGAAGACATATGAATGTCTGAACATTTCAGATTTTCTACTTAATAGTTATCCATTAGATAAAGTGCTGGACTTGTCCTGGTATTTTTAATCTAATGCTTGAATATCCTGGCATCTCACTGATGAAGTCAGTAGCAGAAACTGGTCTGGGGTTGAGGATATTCTGCAAAGCAATTTGCAAGCTCTTTATAAAACATGTATATATATATGGAAAGGTAGTTAGATATAACATCTATATACACCACAAATAATTTATGCAATAAATAAATACATCATGGTGCTATTTAATTTTTTAAACATTAAATTGTAGAAACATGCTTTTACTTGCTTCAACACAAACTTTTTAAATTTGCATTTAATATTAATATAATGATTCTGGATTGCACTATTTTACATTAAACTTGATTTTTTACAAATTTTTACCTTAGCTTCTTGTTGATTAACTGACTTATATTCTTTATTAATAAAAAATAATTTATTTTCTTTTTTTCATTGTTACTATACTTATACAACTTTTTTTTGTTTTATCCAAGTTGAAATAAAATTTACATTACATTTTTGTTTATATTCCTTAAGTACAAATGTTTCTGCAATCTATTTTATGTGTTTTAACTGTATGATATAGAAATGGTTTTCTTTAAATCTCTTTTTCAATAATCATCAAAATTCTTCAAACCACAAAGGCAAATAATTTATGTATTTTATTACCGTTTTATTCTTTAATAATTCTGTCGCCACTATTTTCCCAATATGTAATATATACTATCATTTTATGAAGATGAAATTATAAATAAAGTTGAAAAGAATAATATAAAAATAGGTCCCTTGATATGTTTGTGTGTGAAAAAGAAGATAATATTCAAAGAAAAGTTTAATTAAATTAAATAATTTGAAATGGTCACTGGAGAAAGAGAATGTTTAGAAGATCTGAAAAACATTTTGATTACAAATCATACAAAAAGGTTAGTTAAGGAGAGAGGATTTTACACTCTAATTCTAAAGGATTTTTATGCATAAAACAGATAGTTTAAGATTTTATTATCTGCAAATAAGAAATTATGTAAGTATATATAAAATAAAAATATAAAATTTTATATATATGATATAAGTAGGTTAAGATATTGAATATATTAAACAGATTCTAGAAAATTTTAAAAGATATTCAAGTATCAGTAATATAAAAATGTATTTACATACCACATAAAGAAAAGTCAATGATAAAGAGCCAAAATATTTGTTCTGAGTTATGGCATATAACTTGCTGTGTGTGTGTGTGTGTGTGTGTATGTATGTTGAAACCAGAAGTGTTAAAAAAAGGACAAGTAACATAGAAAATAGATTGAGCAGGTAATTAATGAACTAACCGATAATAGATGAACAGAAGTTTTTTTTTAAGGACTGTGTGTGTTCTATAAATACATGTTATAAAATTAGCCTGTGTCTTCCTTAGATTCTTGCTGTCAGCATGCATCCAGAATTATGGTGGACTTCAACCCTGCAGTCATAACTCACTAGAATTCCCACTGAAGGTGAACAAAGGAAATATAGATATTAAAGAGGCCACCCTTGTAAACAATGAATGTTATACTAATAGTTATCATTTATAATATGATGTACTATTATTACTTATATCAAATTGCCATATGTATATAATGCTATCAATTCTATAAAATCAATGTTAATGTTATTAAATAAAAAAATAACTAAACTTGCTTGTGTGCCTCATTTTTCTTGTGCTCAATTAATAATCAATACATAGTACAACTTGATACAGCTGGACAGGCAATTGAAAAAAAATAGCCAACTTGGCTCAGTCAGACAGTGAATTGGAAAAGCTTTGTGCATTGCTGTTATATATAGGAGACTTTGATGGTATCTATCCCTCTGAGTTTCCCATTTATACAACTCAGATATCTAAATATTCATCATACTCAATAAGGTACAAGACAATGTCACTAAAATCACTACAATGTTGCTTTTTGGTGTCCAAGATTGATTGAGATCACAAACTGATTATGTGAACCTGATGACCATGAAAAAGTAACTTATGCTGAATTTTTTTTAAGTGGAAATTACAACCATTTTTGTCTTGAACCATCAAAACACATAGCCAAGCTTTATTTAAGTAATAGATACCAAGTGAAGGGGGAAGATTGTAATATATGATATGGCATTAAAAGGTGTGGCTAGATATTGCGCATATGGGGATTATTTAGATGAGGCCTTATTGGACCAATTCCTATAACAAATAAAAGACAACAGACTCTGTCAGCAACTGTTGACCATTTCTGAGTTAATTTACACAGAAGCAATCAAAAAGGGAATTATTCATAAGTTAGTAATAAATAATACAAAAGACTTTCTAAAATCAGATTCAGGTAGCACAAATCAAACAACAATTCTTAAAATGAACAGAGAAGAAATGTTTTCACTATTGGGATGCTGGTCATCTTACACATGAGGGCAGCATCAATATTGTGAAATATAACAATTGTGAAGAGATGGGATACCTAGCAAAAGTCTGACAAACTAAAATTAATTTAAAAAATAGATATTTCCTGACAAATAAAAAAACTTGACCAGCTCACTGAAATCCATAAGGCAAAGATTGATAATTGTAAATAAGTAATGATAATAGTAAAAATACATAGAAAATTAGTCAAAATGAAAATAGAGTGGAGAAGCTGTATCAGTAATATCTCAAAGGAATTGGGTCACACTGTGCAGAAATAAAAAAATCAAGAATTAAAAATACAGGGTAAGGGCAAGAGATGCAACTGAGAACTGTATTGCCATAGTTGGTGAAAATCATGGTAACTACAAACCACCATTGCAAAATCCTAGATTTAAATATTGTAAAAAGTAATATAACACTGCTGATGAGTAGAGAATGGTTCATGCCATTAGGAATTAAAATATCCTGTGAAATAATGCATATATACAAAAAGTAAGAATGTTCCCAAAATTATATTCAATGAAACAAGGGAAGCTAAACACAAAGCCGGTTAAAATCAACTATTGTGAGCAAACAAAATCCCCTCAAAATAAACCTAGAAAAGTTCTGAGACCCTATGTGAAAATAATTTTTTTACATTGCTAGAAGCTAGAGTTAATAAATGGTAACTACACTCAGAAAACCACAGAATTAAAAATGCTGATTGAATGGATTAGAAATAGATAGTCAAATAAATTCCCATCCTATCTAAACCAATCATTATTGATGTCTTACCAACAACTACCAATGTTGAATGGATGTATTATAAATGGTGACCAAGTTTTGATTCCACCCATAGATCATGAAAAAGCATTGAAACTAATTCATCAAGGATATCCTAGCATGGCAAAGGCAAAATCTCTTGATTGCAGCTACATATACTGGATGTGCATGAGTAATGAGATAGAACAATATATAAAAAAGATGCAGGCCTTGTTAGTTTACCACAAATTCACCCCAAAAAATAGTATTCACCATAGCCTAATAAAAATAGACTGTGGAATGGTGTACATATTGACCATTACAGTCTGATAGATAGCAACAATATGATGGTGTGATGTGATGCACTGTGACCTCATATGGAGTCAGGAATCTCTCAGCCACTATGCCCAGAGACACCTGTTAGCCAACTTTAATTTACCTTTTCATTCCCCACCCTAAGCTTTTCCCATTTCTTCTCTATCCTGCTCCATCCCATTTTTACAACATAATATTTGTCAACTCCATAACCTTTATATCTAAATCCCCCTTAATTTTCCCCAAACCCAGCATAAAAACCAACAACATACTTTCTGTATAATCATTTTGTTTATATTTATTCTTCCACAACTTCACTATTTGTACCCTTTCTGCTTTCAGGAATTTACATTAAAGTAACAGATGACTAATATTTTCTATGCTTTTCTTACACAACTTGAAGACTAAATTACCCACATTTTTCCATTTATGCGTATAGTCCCTTGTTGCTAAAGATCCTGTTTGAGTCTCGAAGAATAAACTACTTTCATTGCTATTATCGTAAATTAACTCACACCCAATATATCCATTTACTTCTATATATATTTAAACTCTTTTTAATCTGCATACTAGTTTTCCATATCTCCAATTCCTTATTCTTTATTAATGCATCTATCCTTCTATCTCATTCCTTACCACTAAAACACTTAACAATTCTCCTAACACAAAAATCACATTAGAAAAAACTGGGCTAACATAAATGCAGACATTGATGCTGAATATCATGAAACACCAACCAAAGCTGAAAAAGCACATAAAAATATTGTATAGAAATTCATACCATAACTGATACTGAACCAGAAGAATAACCTGATATAATAGAATTTAAACCAAGTGCTATGGAATGTCTGAGAGCCAAAAGACTTTGACATCATCACCAACCCCCAGCCTATTTAAAGGACTATATTTGCTACTCCAGAGAAAATTAAAAATGAATAGTCTGCAGAGTTTTTCAAAAGTAAGAGAGGATCATACTGTATGTATGTGTGTGTACATTGAAACTGGAAGCTTTAAAAAAGGACAAGTAAACATAGAAATAGAAAATGGATTGATCAGGTAATTAATGAACTAATTGATAATAGATGAATGAAAGTTTTTTTTAACAACTGTGTAGGTTTATAAATACCTGTTATCAAATTAGCCTGCATCTTTATTAGAGTCTTGCTGTTAACATGTATCCAGAATTATGATTAATATGTATCCAGAATTATGAAGGATCAACCCTGCAATAGAATTCCCACTGAAGGTAAAGAAGGGGGATGTAGGTATTAAAGAGGCTGCACTGGTCTATATTATAATTTTTGTACACCTCATGGTTCTTATTGTAATATATCAAATTGCTATATGTATATAATTGTATAAATACTATCAATTCTAATTGTATAAAATCAATGTTAATGTTTTTAAATAAAAAATAACTAAACTTGCTTATATACCTCATTTTTATTGTGCTCAAATAATAATACATAGCACCATCTAATATACAAACACTGCTTAGTAATATTAAAAACAGAATTAATAAAGAAGCAAAAAAATAATGTAATATATACAATTATTTGCTTTTATATGTCATATTACAGTTTATTGATAAGAGATTTAAAGAACATCACTTATTATATGACAGAGTTAAAATTCTTAAATTGAATAATACACAATCATTTGATTTTAATGAGCTAAAATAGAGGTTTTGTACTTAATTTAAATAAAATAGAATAAAAAAAGCTATTTTTGTTGATAGAAGGTATAATTTGTTTAGCTAGCAAGGAGTTCATGAAACATGGGATTTAATTGAAATAGCAGGTTAAGGTAATCAATGTATTTATTGTATACAAATGAGAAATATTATGCTATAAAATAAATGAATTAACTGAAATAGCAGATTAAGGTAATCAATGTATTTATTGCATACAAATGAGAAATATTATGCTATAAAATAAATGAAAACATGATTCTGTAATTTAATATTTTAAAAATTAAATTGTGTTTTTATATATATGCACATTAGATTAATACCCCAACACTTGTTTATTAAATAAAGGAAAAATTATCTTTCCAAAGCATAAGTTAACATTTTTTAATATGATCAATTTAAGTTCTTCATGATTTCTTTCCAAAGTGTTTCAGTTTTGCCTATATAAAAGAATTTGAATGAAAGAGATAAAATGGCCTTTTTTCTCTCTTAAAAAGTTTTATCTTGTGCTTTGCATTGAGAGTATTTTATTTACTTAATGTTAGGATATTAATCTAGTGTATTACATAATATTAGCATCTGGAAAATGTTCATATATATATGAAATTTTGTAGTATTGAATGAGAACACACAAAATTTAATAATAACTTTATAAACAGAAAGGATTAAAATATCCCGAAAAAAGTACTTTGGTGGTACCTGGCAAAAAAACTTCTACCTGAAACATTAGATTGTCAAGAGTAGTATAATGCTGCAAAGAAGACAATAATAAAAAGCATTTATGTTTCATAAGATTTTCAGATCACTGGAAAAACCCAAGTCTCATTTTATAATTTCATTCAATGTTCAACAAATCAATGAGGCGCATCAAGGGTAAAGTTAGAAGGAAAATTTATTTAAATAAAAGTAGGTATAATGACGTAAGAAACAACTTAAAAACAAAACACTTCAGTGAATATTAAATAAAAAAGATAACTGCAACCTAGTTTCAATTTCAATTGTTCAAGATAATTTATTAAATACTGCCTAATACTATATTAGTAATTATAAATAAAATGGGAATTCATATAACATTACAATACCATCCAAAAAAACAAAACTTTATTAAAATTTTCTTATGACCATGGTTCATCTATTAATCAATGGATCTTTTCAAGTGAAATTAAACTAAACATACAATATATATATACACACACAAAACAAAATAGCTTTCTCATAATCCACTTCAAAAACCAACTTCCTTTAACATCAAAGCATGTCTTCATGAGATTAATGGCCTCAGCTTCAAAAAATTTTTATCATGAAAGTTTTTTTTTACTCTCCTTTCCAATTTATTTTTTTCATAAAAGATGACCTCTATTTATTGTCAAATAATATTTTATGACTTGTATTCAGTTCATGAATATACAAAGCTAAATTATGATGTCTATTTTTATGAACTTTAAGTTTTTCATTAAGACTTAATTTATTATAATCCTATATAAATTTTATCACAACTGCAAGTAATCTTTTGCAATTCAATTGTTACTAATTTTCTTCTTTTCTGAGATATTGCAAGGAGTCTTATAAACTACCCCAGGAATAGATTCATAATCAATTGACTGTTTTGAATTATTTAGTAATGAATTTAAATTCGGGCCTTTCTTCCAGGCCACTTTCATACCACCCAATAAAAAATTACTCTTATAAATCAATTTACTAATTTATAATTTATATGGAAAAGAAATAAATTGTTTATTCTCCATTAACAATTAAATATTTATTATTAATATGTTTATGGATATTTTTATTAAATATAATATTCTTAATAAATTCATGATTATATCCTAAATTGATTACTTTGAATATAATTACTATTTTCAAAATTATTAAGTCTTCTATTTCTATAATAAAAATTGAATAAAGAAAGTCTGTTATGAGTAAAAGGTTGATTAACTCTCTGGCCTTATTATATTTATTACATTTTTACTTTAATGAAATGGCTACAAAATAAAACATTTATCAACTTTATCAACACTTAAGTTTAAAATTTTTAACTTAACAAATTCAAATGTACCTCTCAACAGTAAATTTAATATAAGAATCAAAAGTATTCAATCTATCAAAAAAATCATTCAATTATTCTTCCCATATAACAAGCAAACAATCATCAATATATCTAACAAATAATTTTAAAGAAACAGAAAAATTATTAATAACACTATCTAAAAACAATATAGTAAGAGCCCATTAAAAGAAAAATAACATTATCAATAACCCATCACTTTTTAATTTAATAAAACACATCACTACACACAAAATACACAGAACTCTCAATAACAAGAGCAATCTGCAGAAAAATAGTCAAAATTTTAAAACATCAAGAAACACATTATTAAAGTGTTTCTTAAGGTTTAAAAAAATGAATATTTTTCTGCAGATAATATTAAGATTATTCATGATTTATTATTCTTATTAGAGGATTCTATGCATTTTGTGTGTAATGATGTATTTTATAAAATTAAAAAGTAGGGGTTATTAATTATGTTATTTCCTCTTTAATATGCTCTGTTTATATTGATTTTTTAAAGAGAAGTGTTATGAATATTTTTTCTGTTTTTTTCTTCAATTATTTTTTAGGTTCGTTGATGAAAGTTTGTTATACAGAAAGTTAATTAAAAGATGTTTAAAACTTTTAGATTTAATTGTTAATTTGAATTTGTTAAGTTAAAACTTTTAGATTTAATTGTTGATATTTTATTTTGTAGTTATTTCATTAAAGCAAAATATTTAAAAAAATGTGATATGGCCAGATAATTATCAACCTTTTACCCAAAAGAAAATTTCTTTATTCAATTTTTGTTATAGGAATAGAAGGCTTAATAATTTTGAAAATAATAATTATATTCAGAGAAGTCAATTTGCTTCTGACTATATTGTTAGGATATATTCATGAATTTATTAGGAATATTATATTTAATAAAAATATTTATAAATCTGTTAATAAAGATTTGAATGAGAATAAAGAGTTTATTTCTTTACCATATAAGTCATTAATCAATTTGTAAATTGATTTGTAAGAATAGTTTTTAATTGAGTGGTATGAAAGTAGCCTGGAAAAAAGTCCTGAATTTCAATTCATTACTACTTAGTTATAAACAGTCAGTTGATAGAAAATCTATTTCTGGGGTAGTGTATAAAATTTCTTGCAGTTGTCATAAAATTTATATAGACGAAAACAAATTGTATTAATAAAAGGGTTAAAGTTCATAAGGGTAGAGCTAAAAATAGATATCAAAACTCAACTTTGTATATTCATAAAATAAATAAAGATCATAAAATATTATTTGACAATGCAAAGATTATCTTTTATGAAAAATTGAATTGAAAAGAAAAAAATGATAAAAATTTTAAATCTGAGGCCATCAATCTTATGAAGGCATCCTTTGATGTTAAAGGAAGTTGATTTTTGAAGTGAATAATGGAAAGTCTATTTTGTTTTGTATATATATTTTATTTGAAAAGGTCTATATGGAACCATGATTGTGGTAAGAATTATTGCCTTTTTAGACTAGTATTGTAATTAGTAATAGGTAATGAAAGATGCTATGATTTCTCCTTTATCAAAGTCAGGAATCTCTCCACCACTATGCCCAGATAAACTTGTTAGTCACCTTACCTTGCTTAACAATTCACCATTCTAAGTTTTTTCCATACTCTTCTCTATTTTGTTCCATTCATTTCCACAATATTATCTTTGTCCATTCTATGGCCTTTATATCTAGATCCTCCTTATTTTTTCCAAACCTAGCATAAAAACCAAGAATTCACTTTCTGTATAATCACTTTGTTTATATTTATTCTCTCACAACTTCATTACTTGCATCAATTCAGCTTGTAAGCATTTATATTCAATTATCAGATACCTAAAATTTTCCATGTATTCCTTACATAACTTGCAGACTAAATCACCCATATTTTTTCACTTATGTATATATTCCCTTGTTGTTATGATCCTGTTTGAGTCATAAACAGTAAACTACTTTCCTTGTTATTATCATAAATTAACTCACACCCAATATTCTATTTACTTCTATATATATTTAAATTTTTACTTTCCATAATAATTTTCTATCTCCCTATTTTTTATTAATGCATCTATTCTTTTATTTCATTCTTTCCTACTATAACACTCAAGAATTTTTCAAACACAATCCCATTTTTTGTACAAGTATACTGATGTAGTCTTTATTCAAATCTTCTGCATACCATACTATCTTTCTCACCCATCTTGTTGCCTCTCCTTTACTCATAACCCAACTAATAATATTTTGCTTATTCTTCTATTATCCATAAATTACAATCTACCAAATATTTTCATTTTGCTTTTTGAATCTCTTACATAAAAACTTGACCATCCCATTTTTCTCTGAACTGCCTCCTTTGCCTTCCACACCTGCATCTAATGCATGTCTTCCTACTCCTCTTTGTACTTTTTCTAAGTAATCTAACACCTCTTTATCAACACATAATGCATCATTACCATAAGTTAACTCTGCTATTGCCACTCCCTTCCATACAAGTCTTGCTTTATCAAATTTATTATACAAAAACACTGTTAATTTTCTTATCAGTCCCTTTCTTTTCTTTACTTTATTTATCAACCTTTTCTCTCATTCATTAAAACAGGCAAAACTCTCTATGTATTGCCACTCAGGGCAAGCCAGAGAAATCAATGGATGCCAGAAGGCTAGTGCATAAAATCCCCATATAGTGTCTATTCATCCAATATCTCCAGACTAGTTTCTGGCTTGTGGCCTTCGTCAGTGAGAAGCCTTGGATGTGAGAGCACTGCACCCAGATCTTAGGATCTAATGAAACCCTCCAGCAGCCATCTTTTATCTCTACTTAACTACAAAACTATGAGTCTCAAATTGAAAACACCATATTTTCAATCCAAGCTCATTAGCTTATATAGTCATTAGGTCTAAACTCAGTTCAGTATGTATACATTTTGGTGTCTTTGGTTCTTTAATTACCATAGCCACCACTATCCTATTGGGCAGGATTGGTTTTAAGCCAATAAACATCACATGATCACCATTTCTTATGCTTGCTTATAACTGTTATTAAAACAGATCCAAGGCTCCTCACTGATAAAGGCCACAAACCAGAAACTAGTCTGGGGATGTTGGATAAGTAGGCACTAGATGGGAATTTTATACACAAGTCTTCTGTCATCCATTGATTTCTCTGGTTTGCACTGAGTGGCAATATATATAGAGTTTTGCCTGTTTTAATAACAGCTATGAGCAAGCATAAGAATTGGTGATCATGTGATATTTATTCTCTCATTCATCCAAGCAATTTCTGTGGTTACTCAAGATGATTCCCAAATAGTTATCTATACAACATTTAACTTATATATCCCCCAATAAAAATTCTTTTTTCTCTTTCCCCAGCATTTATCTTTTTTTTTCTTCATTAAATTAAAATTCCACATCTTTACCCACTTGTGCACATCTTCAGCATAAATTCCATATCTTTCTGACTTTAGGAAACTCTCCATACAGTAGTGCCATTCAGTACAAGCCTTAGTAATCAATGGATTCAGGAAGGTTTGTGCATGAAATCATTACCTAGTGCCTATTCATCAAATATCCTAAGACTAGATTCTAGATTGTGGCTTTCATCAGTGAGGAGCTTTGGATATGAGAGCAGTGCCCCTAGATCTAAAGATCTAATGCAAATCTTTAGAAGCTACCTGCTGCACTAATAAAAGCTGCAAGTTAGAAACTAGTCTGGGAATATTGGATGAGTAGGCACTAGATGGACATTTAATGCACAAACCTTCCTGAAGCCATTGATTAGTAAGGCTTTCACTGGATGCTACTACTGTATGGAGTTGCCTACTTCTAATATCAGCTTGTGTAAGCATAAGAAATTGGGGTCATGTGATGTTTCTGTGGTTTTATACTATACTTTCCTATGGCATGATGGTGACTGTGGTTTTTTTTATAAACCAAAGATACCAAAATGTATGGATGTGGACTCTGGTTTCAGATCTATATGACTATACAAGCAAATGAGTTTGGATTGAAAACACCAAAGTGTTTTTATTTTGAGTTCCTAGCTTTATAGTTAATTAACGAGGCAAAATGTAGCTGCTGGAGAGTTGCATTAGATCCTTAGATGTAGGTGCAGTGCTCTCAGATCCAAAGCTCCTCATAGATGAAAGCCACAAACTAGAAACTATTCTGAGGATATTGGATGAGTTGGCACTAGATGGGAATGTTATGCACAAATCTTCCTGCATCCTTTGATTACTAGGGTTTGCACTGATTGTCACTACTGTATGAAGAGTTTACTACCATTAATACCTTGGGTAAGCATAGGAAATGATGATCATGAGATTTTTGATAATATTGTAATGTTATATGAATTTCTAATTTATTTAATATATATATTTACCAGAATTATACATTATACAGAAGATTTTTTAAATGTAAAATAAATTATGTACAAACAATACATACATATTTTTATATATATGAAATAAGTATTCATTTTTGGATAAGGATTCTGGAATCATAACTGTCTTTCCTTAATGATTACTCCTATAAAAATAAGTGTACTATATTATCAAACAGCTAATGAAGATTTTGAACTATCAAGTTTTACCATGACATTTCTAGATAGAAATTTAGAGGCATATAAATAATCATGAAGCCATGCTTGTTTTTTTTGCAACTCAGTAGTTCTAAAACTATGCATGATTACTATTGTAATGAAGAACTGGAATTGCTTAATATGTTTAATAACATCAATGTGATTATATGACTATGAAGTGCAAAGGGTCTTTAATAAATCACACACAATATGAGTATGTTTGGAAAGTGTATATATTCTCTGGATATTTATCTGTAAATAAATACGAGCTCAGATTCAAGCTTAATATTAGTTGGTTAGTTATTTCTTGATCAACATTGTCCCTTGCAATAGATTCAAAACATTTTTTAACCATTCTTGGAAAATATAGATTTTGAAATTTAACAAAAGCTCCTGGCAAAGAAAAAGTTCTGTTCATAATTATATTTGAGGAAATCTTAGAATTTTAAAACTTTTATATGAGAATCTAATTAAAAATTGAATATTATATATGTTATACTAGCAATATATTTTAGACATATTTAGCAAAGAAGTGGAAATACATATCAATGTAATTCTTTTTTATGGGCAAAATTAAGAAAGTGGTAAAAAGTAGTTGTCATGAAGCTGATATTAATTTTATATGGTTGAGAGAAGAAAAAAGCACTAACTGTTGGAAATCAGTTAGCTCAAGCATTGATATGAAAATCTGCTGAATTTATTGTTTCTAGACTGAAATACTCAAGATTGAAGATGGAATACAAAATGTTTAGTAACCAAGTAAAATTGAAAGTCAATTACTACTGAAAGAGAATAATGGGCTTATAATGTAATGAAGGCAAAATCACATTAGCACAGAAAAGATTAATATGCTTATGAATATTCTAGTGTCTACCAAAAATATTTATTGAGTTTCCAAATGTTTTTGCTTGAGTTTTTATGTCAAAACCTTTAATTTCTTGTGTGGGTAATACAGTATGAAACTGTATCACCACCAGAATAACAGTAGATAATTAGAAACTCTTTTAATGACAATAATTTTTTACACTTGCCTTAACCAAGGAATATTTTATATGCATATATCAATCAAACTTTTTTTCTCTTAGTTGTGAAAGATAATGGTGGAAATGTAATATTCTTTTGATTAAATAGTTATTATATATGGATTAACCTTAATTTAGATAAATGTTATGAATTCCACTTTTATCTTATGTGTAAACACTGTTTACAGGCAACATTATTTTTTATTTCATATTATTCATATACTTAAATATTTGAAGATCAAGAGGGTGATACACAATCACCTAGTTTATATTGATAACTCTTGCATAACAAGTGATAATTCTTTTTGGGAAAATGATTTAATATATTTTTTAGATAGCATTTAATGGTAATATAAATCATTTTCAGATAGAATACTATAAACCTTTCATGCAAGTAGTTATTATTCTTATTATTTTATTGAAATGTATGTTGTGTGTATATATGTAAGTGTGTGTATTCACATGTACATAATCATAAATGTAATATTAATTCTTGTATAGATTTGCGTGTTAGTATTGATATTATAATGACTTTTTGACTGGTTTACACCAGCTACTCTATGACTATGTTGCAGAAAATCCACCTAGAACATTAGTATAATGGTAATATTAATAGCAGGTCAAAGTATACATGGATGAATCTAAAATATAGTACCTCTTAACTATGAAAAATTTCACCTTGATGTATGTATAGTAATTCTGGTTCATAATCCAGAACATTTCTTGTTAATATTAGCAAAATTTAAAATATTTTATTTGATAGAAATAGCTGGCTGATGTATATATGATTGTGCATAAATTTCAAAGTAAAACAGTGTAATCTTTTTAAAAAATAATTTTAAAAAAGTCTTTTCTTTGTGTAAAATAAATATGTAATCTCTTTTTAAAATTTTTTGGGAGAGTGATTGAAATTATAATACTTTTTTATATTTTTCTGAAAAGAAACATGAAAAGAATTATAGTTTTTATTTCATTTTCTAAGTAATTTTAATTTATAGCCTATTTTTTAAATAATGTCAAATATTTTTGGAAAATGATTGAAATAGTAATACAATGAAACAAAAATGTGTAATAAGCATTACTTCACTTATATGTTATATGTTAAAAAGAGGTTGCCTTGACAACAGTTTGAGATTACTGATTGTTAACTATATTGGGATTGTCTAAATGCTGACTGGTTTCTAATGGTTATATATATAATAAATAAATAAAAAAACAGAATTTAAATTAAAATATTATTTACATACTTTACTGCTTGTTATGTATTCTAAAAACTACTGCGTAGTAAATCATAGGATTTTGCGTTGTAATGTTTATGATTTAGACTCAGTGAGTTAATTGTGAAGATATTTAAAGCTTCAAGCTTTCAAACCTAAATTCTTACAACTGGCTTAGATATATAGAAAGAAAAGTAGAGAAAAAGATGGCCGCCCTTTTTGTGTAAAATCTTTGTCATGTGTTTATTTGTCATTTGGATAGCTATCATGACATCTGATTGGCTGTCAGATAAGTATTACAATGAGTACTAAGAGATTTGGCAGTATCTCAATTTATTTCAAAAACAGAATTTGTAAATTTAATACATTTTACAATATAGCAGCAGGTAGTATAATATGCAAGCACATTTATTAATAATATTTCTTCAGTATCTGTTATTGGTGTATATATACCCCCCCCCCCCAAACTTTGATGTGGTACAATGTTTTATGTAATAAAAAGTTTTGTAAGCCTTATGCTAGAAATTTTATAAAATTTTTAAAAAAAGTTAATAATAAGTGTCTTTCTTAAATGAGAAAAAGGCAATTATCAATTTATAACAATCATTAGGGAATCATCCTCTACACATGCACTGTATAGATTTAACACTTCAGGGATACTCTCCTTTCTAAACATAAGGATAAAGACTTTTGAAAAAATAAGAGGAATTCACCCTACCTTTTTACCCTAAGTGTATATGTATAGGCAAATCGTAAGCATTTAGAAACGAGAGGTAAATGTCTTAATAATTGACATTTTGAAATTTTTTTACAATTTATTGCCTGTCAATATTAGATGTAATATTAAACATATATAGCGAGTTGTTTATTTATATAGCACTATATAAATACATAACTCGTTAATTATCAATTTAGTAATGACAGAAAAAATTAAGCAAAAAACATTCTTGTAGAATGCTTGAAGTTTGAAATGTTTTCCTGTTAATATGAATTAGATAATGGCAAATAGGAATGACTATATAGATTCTGAACTTAATGTGGATTTAAAAAAAAACATTAAAACAACTGGAGGTCATAGCCTGCTAGTAATGAAACTGCTATTATATATCCTTATGATGAAAAAAATGTTACTGAAAAAAAGAGAATACTATCTAGAGCGTGTTTAATTGCATCTAAGTTTGACAATTCAGTATACTGGAACAATGGGGTTTTTATTACTTTTATTTTTTGAGTGAATGGTAATAGGTCAACAAATGCCCAGTAAATATATATGTACATGTAGTTTTTTAATTAATTATTGATTATTACATCACCATTTTATTAAGATGTTCTGTAATTTTAATTCAAATATGCATATTATAAACTTAAAAGTATCTGTTTTATATATATTTAAAACAAACTCAATTACTTTTCTACACAAGCACTTTTAACACTTAAACCACAGAATTGGTTTTCAAAACCAGTTGATTGAAATATTAAAAATGACTGTGAAGACAAGTAATTGTGTTGTTTTTTTATTTATTTCTGTATTTCCTTTAATTAGTTTATATATTTCTTATTGTTGCTCTCTCTCTATATATTTATTATACTTTATGTACTGTATATAATAACTGAAACACAGGCTTATTATATACCTGTGTCTATATATGTAATATAGGGTATATGAGCACAGACTTTCAGATGACCCATCACTCTCCACTCTATCTAATAACACTGATACACTCAAGCACATATATGCTGAAAAGATAAATAATCATTACGTATTTCATGCTAAACCAGCAATCATCAGTTGGTCCAGATTATCATCTCCCACACATATATACTATAAGTGCTCAGATATATATTAAGATAGACAATCTGGACCAACTGATGATTGCTGGTTTAGCATGAAATACGTATATTGGTGATTATTTATCTTTTCAGCATATATGTGCTTGAGTGTATCAGTGTTATTAGATAGAGTGGAGAGTGATGGGTCATTTGAAAGTCTGTGCTCATATACCCTATAGTACTGTATATGTAAATCAATTAATAAATGGAAATTCCGTTATGCAAACGAAGTTAAATCCACAACCAAGATGTATTGTGTATTTGCGTTCAGTGTGAGATTATTTTTCATAAGATAGATTTGTTACGTAAATAAATACTCTGAAGTTAAAGAATATGACTTTTTTTTTGTTTATAGAGACAAGATCGTATGTTGTTTCTCATCTTTTCTTATATAGAGAGTTTTTTGAAACACTTTAGCCGAAAGCACGAATTTAAATCAGTTATTGTATTTCTTTTAAAGCTACATCTAATTGCTTTATAGTAATAATTAATATGCTTGGGATTATTCTTGATTTAAACATCGTCAATACAGATTTAAAAAATGAAATATATAATTTACTTTAATGTAATACAGAGAGTGTACCAATAGCTCAAGCAAGCTCTTAATTGATAAGTGGGGTAAGAGAAAATATTTAAAATCTCTATCCGAAAAACTATTATTCCCAAACCAATTGGTTTCGAGCTTATGACTCAACTCGGTGAGGAGTTAGAATTTTTAGACACTAGTTTGAGCTCTTGGTACACTTTCTGTATTATATTTTTGCAAATACAAACTTATAAAAGCAATATCACGTTATATATGACTTGCTTTATTGATAATTATAATTTACATTCCAGTGCGATCTTTTCTCTATACTAAAAAAAAAAAAACTTTGTCTTAGGCTTTAGCTTGAGAGTATTCATTTACTTAATAAACCAGTGTATTAAAAATAATTTCAAAGTATTATATATATATATATATATGTTTACGATAGATGCACAGTACATTAAAAAATACATAGTATACTGAATCAAAGCTTATGGACAAAATGCAAACTATTATCTATGATATAGAATATAATAATTATTCTTTCTTATTGCATTGCAAAATGTATACCACATAATACTAAATCATTCCGTATACTTTACTACTGTCACACAATGCTTTATTTACCACCTGTTTTTACAGTTTACAGTTTTGATTGCTCCAGCAATGCTTTATTTACCACCCTCTTTTATAGTTTACAGTTTCGGGTGTCCCAGCAATCTCCTTCAGAACTTATTGCTGGGGCAATCAAAACAGAAAACTTTAAAAGAGAGTGGTAAATAAAGCATTGTGTAACAGTAGAAAAGTACATGGATGATTTAGTATTATATGATAAATAATTTAGCAGTTAGGAGATATAGAAGTTCTGAAGAAGATTACTGGGATAATCGAAACTGTAAAAGAGGGTGGTAAATAAAGCATTATGCAGCAGTAATAAAGTGCATGGATGATTTAGTATTATATAATATAGAATATTAGTGAGTGAAATATGGAATAAAATATAACAGAAATCACTTCACTGTAATTTTTTTTTTTATGAAAAGTGTGAAACTAATTACTTTTTTCAATCTGTAAATAATTTTAACTTAAATCATATATATTATCATCATCATTATCATTTTCAAACATAATTAAACAATTTCAGGATGGTCTCTCTATTTTTAATCCAATTTTTTCAATTTCTGACCTTTCATTTCCATAACATTTCAGCAAACTTTCTTATTATCAATCATCTATTTCACAAGTCTCTTTCTAGATCCATTACAATCTCTTGGGATTCAGTTTAATATTCTAACTATTCATCTATTGTAATATAACCTAGCAAAATGTTCAGCCCAGCTTCACTTCAGTCACTTAATTCTTTCAATGTAGGCAGTAATAAATAGTCTCTCATCTGTTTGATTTTAGATCACTTCTTGCTACTACTAACATACATTTCTCCATATTTCTTTAAGTTGTCTGAAGTCACTGTATTGCTCTTTTGTTTAGCATCCAAGTCTCAGATCCATAATTAAAAACAAAGCACATTTATTAAAAGCTTTCCTTTTCAATCACATAGGCACCTTTCCTTGTAATATTAAATTACTTCTGTCAAAAGCATTCCATCCAGATTTAAATCTATGATTAACTTCATCCATATACATATTCTGGCCAAGGTATTTATAGTTGTTTTCTTCTTCTAATTCATGATTATCAATTATTTATTTCCTTCTCTTGACAAAATCCATTGAACATTATTTTTTTGGATTTATTTTTAATTCTATTTTTGTATTTTTATTTAATAACTCTTGCATTACTTCCCAAAGCTCTGAAGCAATACTTGAAAAAATAACAATATAATTTGAAAAATCTAGATGATTTTAATAAACTTCATTTACTTTCACTCCATTAATTTTTCATTTTAGTTTACAAAATACTTTTGTAAACCTGCTGCAAAAGTTTTGGAGATATGGAATCACCCTGTCATACATACAACCTTCTCAATGTTAATCTCCATATTATCATATAATCTAACTATTGCTGTTGCATTTTGATAAGTATTTTTCAGGATATAACAATACTCTGAATTTATATCTTATCAGAAGTATATTATTCTCTTATTCTTCTCTTTCACTTTCTTTGCATCTCTTATATATATATATATGCTTATAACAGTTCTTTCATATACACTTTAATGCAAACAAATTTTCTTAAACCTTTTTTCTTTTCTTTACAGTTTCGACAGTCCAGCAGTCTTCATCAGAATACCTCTATTCTTCTTCTCTGCTTTAATTAAAATAAAATTAATTAAAGCAGAGAAGAAGAATAGAGGTACTCTGATGACGACTGCTGGACAATCGAAACTGTAAGGAAAATAAAAAAAGGTTTTAAGAAAATTTGTTTGCATTGAAGTGTATATGAAAAAACAATTTATATCTTGATGACCCAATGCTTTAATCAACATGGAAATGCTTCTAGAATCAAATGACTTGTCATAATCTATAAATCTAAAGCATAATGAAATTCAAACTCATTGATTCTTTCTATAATTTCTCTCAATATTTTGGATGTGATCCACTGTAGTAAAACCACTTTTAAATCCAGCTTGTTTTTTTTTTGGGAAGTTAGAATCCAAAGTTCATTATAAATAACTAATTATCCTGGAAAAGATTTTGTAAAGAACTGAAGATAGATCTATAATTTCTAATATTTTCTTTACTACCTTTTTAAATATTAATATTATTTCTGCAATCTTTCATTTATCTAACACATGTTTATTTTTAAAAAATTTAGTATATAAGTTAGGCAATAAGTTTTATATTTTTTTACCTGTTTCTCTTAAGATATTAATAATAATTCTATCATTTCCTGAAGATATAAATATCACATCTTTTTAAGGATATATGTATAGTTGAAATAGTTTTGCTGTTTAACTGTAGCTATATGCACACACATACCTACAATTATTGGATATTCTTATTCTCATGTGTAGTATAGTGCTGCAATAGATTGTGGGATTCTGGAGCATAAAGTTCTCAAATCAATTCCAGTTACGGCACTTCTCGTATTCAAACAATTTATGAAATTCTCAACAATAAATCCTTTTCAATTATTTTTTTAATGCCCTGTGTGGTTTTAGTGCAATAGTAACTTTTGGAATTCACTTTTTTATGAATTCCTGATAAATAAATCCATTTGATTAAATATATATAAGATATCCTTAAAATTTCCAATTCACCATGCATTCTTGAAACATAGAAATAAAGATACCTGAAAAGACAAAAAAGGAGTTTTTATTGATGTATTTCAAGAGTGGATGGTAGAGTGAAAATTTTAAATAGATTACAAAAATGTATTAAACCACTAAACATCACACAATCGCCATTCTTAATGCTTGCACAAGCTGTTTAACACAGAAACAAAACTTTCCATACAGTAGCACCACTCAGTGCAAGCCAGAGTAATTAATGGATGCAAGAAGATTTGTGTATAAAATCCTTATCTAGTGCCTACTCATCCAATATTCCCAGACTAGTTTCTCAGATCCAAGGCTCTTCACTGATGAAAGCCACAAGCTAGAAACTAGTCTGAGGATATTGGATAAGTGGGGACTAGATAGGGATTTTGTGCACAAACCTTCCTGCATCTATTAATTATTCTGGCTTGCACTGAGTAGCACTACTGCATGTAGAAATTTCCCCCTGTTAAAAATGTATTACACAGGAAAAAAAGAGATGATATTATGGTATTCCATGTGTTTAAGTGAAAAAAAAAAAAAAGATATATTAATCTTTAATTGAAGTTTTAAAATTTTTATCTGGGCTAGGGATAATTTCTAGTTTAGCAAATGATTAGTAATAAACATTGATGTACATATTTAAAATTCTTCATGCCAAAGTTGTAAGTGCAAAAAATATAACACTTGTAAGTCAAGATTTGCAAAAAATATAACACTTGTAGTCAAGATTAAATAAGTCGATAGGCTATTATTTCCTTCAAAAACTGCTCATATTTTATATGGGGTTTAATTATGTAATATTTAAATGCTGTTTAAAGAAATATTTACCAAATTACTCTTGGTGAAAAGCCTTAAGTCTCTGATGGCTTAAAATGGAGGGTGATAATATGCCTCTGATTGCAGACCCACATTAAATGATAACTTTTTATTCAGGTATATGCAGATTAGCTTTAAGGGAAGAAAGATGATGCAAATTGGAAGAACATTTAGTATTAAATGGAATATTATTTAAAATTGTGAAGTTAGAAAAAATGGTGACAAGAAAATTAATTTAAAAAATGGACATGTGCTTTGCTACAAAAGCACAAATATGGGAAGCATAAGTGGAGTGAATTCTTTATAATTAAAAAAAGAAGTAAACTTGAAGATAAATCAGATCAAGTGGAGAATTTTCGTATGAATATATAAAAAGCTTTTGATCAGGTCAAACAATGTTTTTAAATTATCATGGGAAAGTGCAATGCCAGAGTTGATAAACAATTAAAAGATAAAAGTGCTATTGGAAAATTTGGTGATAGTCATAGAGTGAGAAATGAAATAAACTTGAAGAGAAAATTTGAATAGAAATAGAGATAGAAGCATCCAAATGAAGGTAGAGAACAATTGGATTACATTTTAACTAGCAGAAAATATATATTTTAAGATTGTAATGTTCTTAATGAAACCTCACAGGAAGGGTTCATCAATTAATAAGATATAGGATATGTATTTACATAAAATTACAAAGATAAGATATAGGATATGTATTTACATAAAATTACAAAGATAAAAATTATGAAAAAAAACAGTATTAATATTTACTACTCCTAACTTTCAGAACTCCAATGAATTTAAATCAGAATTTATTAATCATTTTAAAATATTAGAAGGTTTTTTAAGGTAGTTCTGACTTGAAAAAAATCAATAGGATAACTGATATTCTTAAAACCTGTAGTAAAAGTAATTAATACAAAAAAAAACAACTCACCAATAAATTGTCTACTGAGACAAGGCAATATATAAAAAAAAGAATATGAATATATATATAAATGATCCTTTAAGAAGAATTGAATATCTAGAGTTTGTAAAATGATATAAAAAGAGTTAATAATAATATAAAGAATAACTGAATTGGTGTAAAAATTATAGAAGAGAATAAAAATCCCCAAAAGTGTAAAACAATAGTATGGTACTGCAAGGAAAGTTTTTTCTGCAACTTATTAAAAAGAGAGATGACAACATGAAATGTGTGGAAATGTTCTACAAAGAATTACAAAGATTAAAAAAAAAATCTCCTACAGTTATTATAATATCTGAATTTCTCAGCATTTTAAATGAAGACATGAGACATGAAATTACATTCATGAAAAAGAAAAAAGCTTCAGGAAATTATAGAATTATTAACAATATCTTAAAAGAAGCAGGTGAAGAATTAGCAAAGATATATATTAAATGTCCAAAAGATGAAGATGTACTAGATAATTGAAAGAATGCTGTAGTAATATTAACATTTAAGAAAAGTGGTAAAGAAGATTAACACAGACAAAACTCTCCATACAGTAGTGCCACTCAGTGCCAGCCAGACTAATCAATGGATGCCAGAAGGCTAGCATGGAGTGGCATTCCTGTATGGAGAGTTTTGCCTATGCTAATAACAGTTAGATGCAAGCATAAAAAATGGTGATCATGTGATGGTAAGAAGATATTAAAAACTGCAGTCATAGCCATCTTATATCAGTACTTTACAAAATATTCTTTCCAAGATAACTACAAATCTTCTGCAAACTTTGAATTTTAATCTATCTAAAGAATTATCTTAGTTTAAAAGTTGCTTTAGCACAATGAATCACATCCAAATATTGAGAGAAGTTATAAAAAGGTGCAACAAACATGAATTTTCATTATGCTTACAAAAAGGCATTTGATTCCATAAGCATTTTTGTGCTGATGAAAATTCTATATCATCAAGATATAAAACTAATATGCTAACATTCATTTATCAAAAAGCTACTGCACAGTTTAGATTATATGATGATAGTAAGAATATTAACATAGGAAAACATATATGAAAAGATTATTAATTCCATAACTCCAAAATTTCTTATAGAAGTTTTACAAAAAGTATTTGAGGATTAAAATAGGAAGTTAAAGTAGAAAAAATAAACAGAGATTATTAAAGTCATCTAGATTTTGTAAATGTTATTACTTTTGCAAATAATGTGTCAGAGCTTCAAAAATTATTGCAAAAGTGATCAAATCAGAGTAAAAAGTAAAGATAATTACTAAAGAGACTAAAATGAAATTCAATGTATTTTCTCAAAAAAAGAAAATAAAGAATGATAATTATGAATTAGAAGAAGTTAACAACTGTAAGTATCTTTGTCAGATTGTTAATCATATAGAAATTTAAAGGATAAAATTAATCATGAAATTAAACTTGGATGAAGTGATTTTAATAAAAGTAATTTAATATTAAAAGAAAATATGTGCACATATTTGAAAAGAAGAACAATTTAGAAACTTCAGACTACACAATACAGAATAGAGAAATAATTTTAAAAGCAATAAGAAGGATCAAAAATGAAATACATTGATGAGAAAATAAACAAGTTTCATTGCCATCATTGAAAAAAGTAAAAAACTGAAATGGAACTAAGATGGACATCTTGTTAGAAGAGATTATACTAAATGTACAGTTGAAGTCTTCTAACCAAAGGCCCAAACAGCTGCTGCTCAGGGAGCTGGATTTCATTGGCAAAAGATTCAGTGAATTATCATCAATTGATGCTGGCATTGGAGAGATCATGTTGTTAGAGAAACAGTACAGGGAGAAACAGAGGGTGCTCGCACAATATGTTGCAACAAAAAGGGCCAAGATTTATTTGGCAACAGAACAAAATTGGACGTATAGCTACCTGAAATGGGCCATTGGTACTACAAAAAGGCCTACCCCATCATTATATTAATCAACATAGACAACCACAACTACTCTGGGGCTGCAATACTAGATAATATCCATGAGCACTTCAAGAGGAAACTCCAAAGTCAAAAGTTTGACATCGGTAGCATCTGGGATGATAAACAAGAAGTTGGTGTATACAATATAACAGAGGAACAAATCATCCAGAGGCTTCAATCCTATCCTGAACATGTGCATCCTGGTTTATATGGCATTCCTCTATTTGTATTGTTGCACTTTAGCCAGTTCACAGCTCCGATAGTACAGAGAGTGGTTGATATGCTGGCTGGGGACTTTCAAAGTGTTCCCAATCTGTATCCAATTGCCCTCATACCATACATAAAAAAATCCACCAATCCATCCAGTTTATCTAACATTAGACCTATCTCAATGTCTCCACTAATCATCAAGTCAATTGAATCATTGGTTAAGGATAGAATCCAGCAGCAGTTACTTATCAGGATCTCTGTACAACAGTTTGTGCACAAAGGCTCATCCACCATTTAGGCGATGCAGTGCTTCATGCTGCTGTTGGAGCATGTAAGATCACATAGAAAATCAGGGCCCATTGCTGTTCAGATAGACTTGGCTGCCTTTGACTCCATGTATGCCAGAAAAATTGCTAACCTTGTTAAGGCACTATGGAGTACCTATTGTCTATGTTAAAATTATTACTAACTTGTTGCTAAACAGGTCATTCACATATCACTTGATGGCTCCCTGGCCCCTGGTTTCAGGCCACATCTATTAATCCCTCAGGGATCCCCATTAAGCACCCTCAGTTTCATTACCTACCTGAATCCTCTACTAGAAGATATGAAAAAAGAACTACCAGGAGTCTTTGTGCTGGCACTAAGGGAGGAACTACACCACATTTCATATGTGGATGACATTACCATCTTCCTCCCTTCTGAGAAATACCTGCCAAGGCTATACCAACTGCTGGACAGATATGCTATCTGGCCATCAATCTAGACAAATCTGTGGTCTGGAAAATCAGTAGGGGTGTTACAGTACCATCAAGATAGTCAGAAAATCCACAGAAATTCCTTGGGTTCCTGATTGCCGTCTCCAAAACAGCAATGAGGAGGACCATCCAGCAGGATCTTTTGAACAAAACCAAGAAGGTAACAAACTCTCTCTCAGTGATCTCCCTCTCATTCCCAGGCAAGGTGGCATTGTTAAATATGATGGTGTTTCTGCATATCAACTACTACTTGCCGATAATCAAACTGACCAAGGGTTTTCAGGATGCTATAAATTCAGCCTGCACCAAGATAATGTGGAAGAGAAAAACTGTATGCATCAGTCTGGCCAAGGTGCAGAGACCATGTGACCTGAATGGGCTTGGTCTCCATGCTGCCAAGGTGTTTTATATTCAAAGAGCTCTTTCAATGCTCAGGAAAATCCACAATTAAAGAGAAAAGGATCAGAGTGAAGACACTGTGGAGCCCACAGATACACCACCACCCATATCCAGTAAATGGGTCAAAGAGCTACAAGATCAACTGGGGACTATATTTTCAGCTACCGAGCAAATAGAAAAAGCTAAGCAAACATACTGGGAAGTGTATAAACTCCTTTTCCCAAATCAAAACCCGCTATCTACCCGATTAAGACTGACTGTAAAACAAATGCTCAGGAAGTCAAGATACTGGTAGATAGGACCAAAGCTGGTCGACTTTATAATCAAGTTTAACTTGTCCTCTTTGACCACCAGTCACTTATTGGTGATGCAAAGAGGATTTTGTCAAATAAGCCCCATGTATACACTTTGTAATATGCATGAAGAAACCCTGGAGCACATCTATGCCTGCTAATACCTGAGTTGTACGCGAAACAAAATTATCACAAGCATTTCCTCTGGCTGTGGCAATGTCCTGTCAATTTATTGAGCAATTAAAGAAGGAAACTATGCAACTTTACGTAGTGGCATGCCTACTTCATGCCTTATGGATCACTAGGTGCCACAACATACCTTCAGGCAAGGACATAGTGATCCTTGGAGAACTTTTAAAACAATACTAATAAGCATGAAGAACAGAGATCGACTCCTTGTGCCAGAGTGTCTCTTTGTAGGCACATGGGCACAGATTATCATTTATGATGATGAGACGACATCTCAGACTACTGTGCTAAATGTTGTGATGACATCATCACACAGGTTGGTTGCAAAACTTTGAACTTTTGTATGAAACTCTTGTAATTACCAAATGTAACTATTTGACACTAAATTTTTTTCTTAATAAAAAAAAAGTCTTCTAACCAGTATAGTGTTTTAAAAATATGTATGTGTACATGTATAAAAAACATTTGTAAAAAAAATAATTGAATGTAAAAATAATTTTACATTTTAAAATATTCAACTTTTATATTTTAAGATGTTATTAAAAGTTAAAAGTGTATATAAGCTTAATTAAATTATTTTTTGTTATCAATTTGGATAATTAAATGACTTATTAATAAGAAATTGATTAAAAAACAAATATATCATCACATCCAATCAATAGCTTAACTTGTTTTGTCAATGAAAAAATATAGAATCTGCATAAGAGGATTATAGAAAGACAGAAAATATATGAGATGAAAACAATATCAGTAAGTTGTTTTCCAGGAATTGATCCCTTTTAAAAAATTTTTGGCAGTTGAAATTGCAAGTGAAGCAGCTGAAGGTGAAATTCAGTCATTAGAAATAAAGCCTCCCCAAGAAGTTGAAGGAACTCTTCAAGAAAAAACGTTAGCCTTAAATTTGCTAATGAAAATAAACAGAACTGGCATTCAGGAACTGTAAATTATTATCATTTTTATTTACAACCATATGAAAATTATTCATTTCTGGTTTGAATTACAAAAATAGTTTGCTAATTCCTAAGCTTATATAAATCATTGTAACTCTTTCAAAATATTATTGCTAATAAAGAATAGATGTATAGCCTTTAACCATATCTTGTAACCTGTCTATCATTGTCCTACAATTAAAGTATAATTCTGTTTTAATAGTCTGTTTACTAACCAAAAAGCTATGGAAAAATATAATCCCAACCAATTAAAAGGATGGCATGAAGAGAATTAAACTTCAATATTTGGAAAAGACTTTCTAAAGAGAAATATTAATTTATTAAAAAGTTAATTCTTTCAATATGATCCATATTAAAATTAATGGTACATAGGTGAAAGAACAGAGCTAAAGAAAAATGGCAATACAAAAAGTAATGACAGCATGGTTAGGCCACAGTTACTGTGTCCTAATTGTTTCAAATATTTCAAGATTCTAGTGTTTAATTAATTATAGATTAATTAAATTGTAAACTTATATAACTATTATTTCTTTCTCTTTCATAAAATTAACCAGCAGAAGAATATCTAATATGTGTAGCTAGAAACCAACAACAACACCAGTCAAAATACCCAGAAATGCAATTAGATTGACATAATGCTGATGTTTGCTAAAACCTGCCATAGTCTGCTTTAATGATGCCATGAAAAAAAAGTGAATTATATTCTATTACAAATCCAAGACCTACTGAAATTATTCCTTATCTAATATCACCAATGCTACCTTATAATATCACCAGTGCCACCTTAAAATATCACCAGTGCCAAAGGAGAATAAGTGTAATAGTTGGAGGAACTGATGAGAATTCATTCATAAATATAGTAAAAAAAATATCTGCAGAAAACTTTAAAATTTAATATTTAATAATCTAAAGATTCAGGTTTGATTCCCATGCTAGCACTGTTACTAATCAAGCCAGTAACAGCTGAAGAAGAAAGGAGATTAAATTACCTTTTAAGCCCGTGTGCTACAACTAACAGTTGAATGTAATTAGAATATGTAGATAAAGTTCAATTTTTTTAAAGATGTTTAATACTTTATATTAGATGATGGAAATGGTTATCCAACACATAAATACAACTAAAATACCTTCAGATAAACACTAAGTATACGATATAGATTCGATACTATACCAAACTTTAAACATTACTCTCTTTTATGAAGATTTTTATAATATTTGCATTTTTTTATTTATGGAACCTATTCTTTATATATCTTTTATTAATAGGTACATTTTTATTATATGAAATTTATATAATTAACAAATCCAACCAGAGATATAAGCAAATAGGGATTATATGTTAGGATAATGCAAATAATTTATAGATATATCCACCATATAAAGATAATTTAATGTATTTTGATACATAATGAAATGTAATTTATATATACTTAATTCTTTTTTGTTATAATTATTATAAGTTCTTAATTTATTAAATGATTTATATCCATTCTTTATTCAATTCTCAACTTGATGGCATAGCATACAGGCACTAGATAGGGATTTTATGCACAAGCCTTCTGGCATCCATTGATTGTTCTTATTAGCACAAGATAGCACTACTATATGGAGAGTGTTGTTTTGTTTTGAATTGTTTAATAACAATTACTGTGCTAGTATGAGATAGTGATCATGTGATGTTTAATGGTTTAACACCAATCCTGCCTAATAGGATAGTGGTGGCTATGGTTGTAAAAGAGCCAAAGACACCAAAATGTATGGGTGCTGAACTGAGTTCAGACCCATATGACTATATAAGCTATTGAGCTTAGATTGAAAATATTTTTTGTGTTTTCAATTTCATTCTCATAGTTTTGTAGTTAAGTAGAGATAAAAGGTGGTTGCTAGAGGGTTGCATTAGATCCTAAGATCTAGATGCAGTGCTCTCAGATCCAAAGCTCCTCACTGACGAAGGCCACAAGCCAGAAACTAGTCTGGGGATATTGGATGAGTAGGCATTAGATAGGGATTTTATGCACAAGCCTTCTGGCATCCATTGATTACTCTGTTTAGCACAGGTGGCAATACTGTATGGAGAGTTTTGCTCTGTTTATCAACAATTAATGTGCTAGTATAGGAAATGTGATCATGTGATGCTTAATGGTTTAACACCAATCCTGCCTAATAGGATAGTGGTGGCTATGGTTGTAAAAGAGCCAAAGACATCAAAATGTATGGGTGCTGAACTGAGTTCAAACCCATATGACTATATAAGCTATTGAGCTTAGATTGAAAATACTTTTTGTGTTTTCAATTTCATTCTCATAGTTTTGTAGTTAAGTAGAGATAAAAGGTGGTTGCTAGAGGGTTGCATTAGACCCTAAGATCTAGATGCAGTGCTCTCAGATCCAAAGCTCCTCACTGACGAAGGCCACAAGCCAGAAACTAGTCTGGGGATATTGGATGAGTAGGCATTAGATAGGGATTTTATATAGATGTTTTACTTTTACCTAAATATTAGTGCTTATAGTGATATGGCTCAAAAAGCAAAATCTCTCATTTTTATTAGAAATAAAGTACCAAAAGGGGATTCAAACCCGGTACAAGTGAAAAGGTTATTAGATATAACCGTGTCTAGATTCAGATAATCTAGTGGCGCCCTGCGAGACCATATTCACTTAGTATTTGTATAAACATGCACTTAACATCAAACCAAGAAATGAAAGTGGATAAAACCTACTGTCTGTATACCTGAGTTATAATACTTCTTATTAATAATTTGTTTATAATTCTTATATATATATTTTGGACTCAGATATGGTAATAATATCTTTTGAACTACTTTAATTATGTTACAATGGACA